>CM031390.1:11434914-11789958 GCA_018350135.1 Citrus trifoliata
ATGACCTGCATAGGTCAAATGGATTCCTTGGACTTGTTTTTTTGACGCATATGGTTCTTAGTTGATGTATTGATTGAGGGTCCAGTCTCTGTGTGATGCATCTTTTAGATTCTTTCTCGCTCAAACAGCAGAGACAAACATTTTAGGTGGCCATTTCACGAGCCGTTTTGACTGTAAAACCAGTAGTAGATTTTTGTATGAGGATTCTCCCTAATTATGCAGTTCAATATCAAATTCAAAGTTTTTGATTTTATTCAACATTCTGAATTGATATTTGCAGGCCTGTAATTGGTGGCAGAACAACTTTGGTAGTACCTGGGACACGGCCCACCAGATTAACTGGGCATCTAACCCTTCACAAACTTAGGCAGAAGCAGAGTCAAGATATGGTTACTCATCTTTCTTTCTTTTTATTTTACCTACTTTGAAATCATTCATCTGTTATTATAGTGTTTGTTTTTCCTTTAGCCTAAAAGATGTTCTATACTCTTATCCTTCTGGTTTGGTCCTTAATATTTTCCAGAAAAAGGCAGTCTCAACATCACATTGTTCCCAGCCCAATACTATTGAGCATGAGATGGCCGCCCAGTGGCGTTTGATACAGGAGCAGGCAGATTTATGGTGGAAGGCACTATATGAGGTTCATTTTTGAATCTCTCAAGCTGCATCTCTGTTTCTTTTGTTTTGTGATTATACACATACAAGCAACAGATGCACAATGCAACTGAACTACCCCCCACAGAGCCAAATTGCATTTGCATGCACTTTCTCCCAAGCCTTCTTCCTTCACTACCGGTTCACCATGCCAACAAAATAAAATTTGTAATTTCTACAGCAGTTGACATCCATTTGAATACATCTTTTCCTTAGCGCATTACATATGAGTATGAGGAGGTTGAAGTTAATCTTGAGTTTGAATGTTGATAAAATGGAGTAGTTGATTCAGATGACGTGTGCAGTGAATGCAATTGATTCCCAGATGCTTCTCTGCATCTTCTATGCATTGTGTTGTTCTGGTTATTGTCGTCCTCACGTCTCATATGCAGTAAATGTGAATATATACTGAATAGTGGTAATTGTCTTGCAATTAATTTCAGACCCGGTTTCATTCCCTTCGGCTTAGCTGTTAAAGTAATTTGATGTATGGGGGTCACTGTCTAATATTATATATTTCATTACATATATTGTAATTCTTTTCTGTTGTATCTTGTTTTTCTTTTCCCCTTCTGGTTTTCTCTAGGTGCTTATCTTTTAACTTCATCTCGTTGACTAGAAACAAGTAAGGGAGATACGGCACCTGCGGAGCCAGCTGAAGTTGATCTTTAACAATCAGCAAGAAGTGGGGTCGTGAAGATGGTTGAAGTAACTTTTGAAAGACCAACTGCGTCCCAGTAAGCACACACTGCTTTCTTGCGGGAAGGATTCTGGATTTTGCGTACCGTAGGAGAGGAGAGAGGCATACAAAACGAGGGTGTCCCCATTTTGGACGGTAGATGGGCATCACCCACTAGAGAAAAAAAAAAAAAGAACTTTGTACGTGAATGAATCCTTTTCACGAATGCATTATCATGCCTCAATTTTTGTATAGTTTTTTGGAAGGAGACTTGTAATAGTTTATATTAACTTCAGCCAGAGCACAAATGTGAAGTCCCCAGTAAACTTCAGGCATGGTTGCCTCATCAACCTCTTGCGCAAGATTTTAAAAAATAAATAAATAAATAAAATCATTATATTTGAATTGAAAACAAAGAACAGATCTCCTAAAATTATTTAAAAGTTAAACAGTAACAGTTCAATACCAACATGGGAAAAAACAAGTACCAGAATCCGTCGCTGCATGAAATGAAGATTGAAGAATGCAGATTCCTAGCATTAACACATCTGTGGCATCATTTAGATATTTCAGCACAGCTAAAAGTACACACATAAACAAAGCCGAGAGGATGATGGTGTCACCAACTACTCTTTGGAGGATTTATTGATGAGGGACTTGTGGATATGAGGAATAACTCCTCCACCGGCTATGGTTCCTTTAATGAGAGTGTCAAGTTCTTCATCTCCTCGGATAGCAAGCTGCAAATGCCTTGGAGTAATACGTTTGACCTTCAAATCCTTGCTAGCATTCCCTGCCAACTCCAACACTTCGGCAGTTAGATATTCCAAAATGGCTGCTGTATAAACAGCAGCTGTTGCGCCAACCCTTCCGTGAGCAGCAGCCCTTTCCTTTAGTAGACGATGGACCCTTCCCACTGGGAACTGCAAGGAACAAATGTAACTGACTTATACAATACGAAAAAACTGAAGGAAGTTCAGGGAGTCTGCGTAATCCTGTCTGAGCACATCTTGAATAGGGCACCTACTGTGCCTTGACATGATAAAGGCTACAAATCTGGAAACGTTACTGCAACTAACTTCTGCCATAACAAATACACCCATTGCAAACAAAAGTTAAAAAAAAAAAAAATTATCAGGCTCAACAACCAGCTCGTCAGAACGGTCAACATTCAAATAGCTCAAACAGAGATGCCATTGGTCAATCAAAACCATGTCGAAAGTTTTACCACTTTACAAAAAGCATTAAATATTTTCTTTACTCTTAACTGCATTTATAATGGACTCACTAAGAAATCTATCATAAAGCTATAAAAGAAAATTGTTCAAGATATTAGATATAAGTGCAGGAATCAAACTGCAAGTGATGCTCAAACTACTCCAGCAAAAAAAACTAATTTATTACACAAAGCCAACTAATACAGGCATGAGAACAACACACAGGAATCAAACTGCAAGTGATGCTCAAACTACTCCAGCAAAAATAACTAATTTATTACACAAAGCCAACTAATACAGGCATGAGAACAACATGCCTTCACCATCAAAATTTGAAATAAAATCCCCAGAAGTGGTGAAATCACACCTCCAAGCCTATTTTTCCAAAATGATCCCAAACCATATAAAGCAGCAGTCATAATCCACAACCTCAACAAACTCAAGCTAAAACATAATCTAACGTATGTCACCCTAAGCTTCTTTCGATCTTTCCGTTTTTTGGGTTGGGGGCGGGGGGGAAGCATGATCAACAATCCAAACAAACCCGACATTGCATATCCACTAAAAAAACATGCAGACAGAAGAGAGGACTAAGAAATGCAATGCTCAACCCCCTTTCAAATAGCCTATTGCATTATAGGGGATCTCGAATCTATACTCATTGTAATCTTGCAGCTAATTTGCACACACTTTATTCCTAATATCAACTATACCTAAGCAAGAACAAATCCTTCCCTTTAATCTTGATTTCACAATCTATAACATCGGCTCAGAAACTTAAGCTTTTAAATTTTTTTTAAAAGGCAATTTTTTAAAAAAAAATAGAAAACCAAGAACTGGATGCTACAGCCGGACCTTACAGCCTCAGTAGTCACGAATCACGAAACAACTTGGATGTAGATTTTTTTTTTCTCTCAGGGGTTGATTGAGATGTGGAAAAATTATTAATAATTAGTAAATACTACAAAGCTTATGACTAAATTACCAGACGTTGCGTACTCCCCCCCCCCCCCCCCCCCAAAAAAAGAAAAAAGAAAATCAGATTTCTAAAAATAAAATCCTAATTTCGGTTTCACTAAGGAGACTCCAGAAGCGTTTTATTCCGAATCAATAACAGTCGAATATTTCGAAAACATAGCCGAACACACAAAAGTCACCAATTAGACCCCACAAAAACGAAAAAATTACCCCGTAAAAAAAATCTTAATAATCATAAACGAAAATACTCTGACTAATTTTTAAAATCATTTACAAGCACAAATATAAAATCAAACGAGAGTAACGCTAATAATTATGAAAAGAAAATTAAAATTGAAGAGGAAAATAAAGAGAAACCTGAAGACCAGCACGAGAAGAACGGGAGACGGGTTTCTTCTTGTCCTTATCCTTGTTGTTGTTAATGGTGGTTTTGCCTGTTATCAGTCCTTTGGCTCCTTTGCCCGACATTTTCCCGCCTAATTTCCACGGCTTCTTTCAAATTAATTAATTATTTATTTAATTTTTTTAAAAAAATTTTTCTGAGATGAAAATTATCGGAGAAGAAAGAAAGAGATAAAGCTAAGCGAGCGTTTGAGATTTTTTTGTGAGAGAGAGAGAGAGAGCGAGTGACTTCGGGTGGCGACTTTGAGTTGGAAGAATCTAGATCTTGACTTGTCAATGTTATTGTATTACCCTTTTTGACGGAACTGCCCTTACTATTTGTTCGTTATTACTACTACCTTGTATTGGACCTGAATTTGATTTCGAATCACTTTCGAGCTTGCTCCGGCTCAGGCCCATGACTAGGCCCGTCTTTACTTCTTTCCATCAAAATTTTATAGATTCAAAACTATTTTGGTTTTTTTTTTCTTTTTACGTGCATTACAGATTATAATTGATATTCTAATTTTAATTCTTTGTTCTCTTTACAACTTTGATTTTTGATATACCATTTAATCCGCCACTTACGGGGGAGTCGTGGTCACAATCTGCTCATATTTACAATAAAACACTTATCGAAACCTGCTTAATCCTGAATCAATTATGTCATGCTCATGCAGGGTCCGAACTTTTGAGCCCAAAATATTTCGAAAGAAATCTACCTCCAGTCCACAACACAGATGGGAGGGCTACTGTAAAAGTAAACTGCTGTAAATCAAGCAACCAGTTAAATTTCTACAGAATATATATTCATCAACCACCCACTTAACAAAAATACCCTTTTGTCTTTCTTAGAGGTTGCAGATTATACGAAATTACCCGACAAGAAGATGAAAAGGCATTAAAAAAAAAAAAAAAAAGGTCTGGTGAAATATCCTTTCAGATAATAGCAAACAAATTGAAAAGGGCAGAAGAGTCCATTACATATCCGCAGGACAGTCATCACAAAAAGCTCCCTGTAAACTGCAACTTTGTTACCCAGGAGCAGAGTACAAAGCACATCAAACATTTCAAATGAAAAAACTTTAAGAACTGGGTTATGCATTTGCAATCTTCTGCTTTTCTTCGGCCTTTCCTTCTTTGTTTATATGAAAACCCTCAATTTTACTGGTAACCTCATCAGTTGAAGCTTTTAGTTTCCCAGTTTGAGCATTCCCAGTGCCTGAATGATTCTCTTCGTGATTTGGAGGGTTCGTCTGCCATATTCTAATTGTGCCATCTTCTGATCCTGAAGCATAGGATTCTCCTCCAGGTGAAAACCGTACGCAGTGAACAGGACCATGGTGACCTTTGTTGCATCCTGCATTCAAGATGAGGCTTCTTATTTTGGACTCAATCCATGGTAATCTTGTTTATTCATTTGGATTAATAAATTTATGTTCTTCAATAATGTGCAATCAAAGACGAAGGAGGAAGAAGCCCAAAAAGAGGAAGAGGTCCAGAAAGGATGTGCCTATCTTTAGCTTGAACTAGCCTAAGAAGGCCAGATTAATGAAAAAGGCATCGAAATGCACATTTATCCCAGTGCTCAAATATCAGCTGGATGTTATGGCTATTAATAATCCATGTCATGATGCAACAAAAGAATATTGTAAGTTAGATCAGTTTGAAAAGGCACAAAGGAATGGGGAGTGAGAAATATCTGCTATAGGCATAAAACCATTATTCTACAATCCTACAAACGCAGAGGAACTAACCGATCTGTTCTCCGGTATGGAAATCAAATACATGAACCCACATATCTTCTCCTCCAGCAATGAATATATTGCCAAGTTTTGGTTCCAATGAAGCTGACTCTGTATTGCATGGCATATTGTAGCCCTTTACCAATCCGAAACTGAGGAATATACGGGAAAGAACTATATCAGCGATGTCTGCCATATTAGTAGGAGTGACAAAACTATCCAATTAGAACTTACTGATTTGCATCCCAAAACTTAACACTAGAACCATCAGCTGTAGTTATGTAGCGACCATCCCGACTCACTTCAGCACTGGTAACAGGTGACTTGGTCTCAAGAGTTTGGACAATTTTGCCACTTCTAGCATCCCATAACCTATAAAGATGCCACAAAGCAACGACTAAGTGAAATGATTCCAAAGGAAATAAAACTTTACAGAAGATCAATGCAAATGTGAATACTAGTATACTTCAAAATTACGAAGGGATAATAATTAACTTCAACCAAAATGATGATAATGAAAATAAGGTTAAAACCTAAACCATGAACTCAGTCAAAGAGAATAAGGTTTAAGGTACAAAAGATTCAAGCTCGAAACATGCATCTCTGGAGATGAACAAGATATGTGTCCAATACTATTAGCATATCAGGAATTTGAAGAGAGCCTGGTTAGGACATGATAATTTTGATTAACATTGTTTGCTTACCTCCTAATTAACATATAGAGATTATACATGCATTCAGAAGGCCAAAGGCATTAACAACTCCATCACATGAGACTTGTTAACATATAACTGGGAGGAAGCCGGATTCAAGATTTTTATCATCTTAGATTCTGCCACGTATTTAACAGAAGTTATACCTCTGAATACAGTGCCATAATGAAAACATTTCCGAAATTTCACAAATAATGAGGATGTTTAATTGAGTTTAATTGAGTTCACAGAACTATCACATAAAAATATTACATATTCAGCATCGCATGTAGACTCACTTCATATCTGAAGTGGCTCCTTGTCAAGTACCAACTCATTCATCTCATATTTGTGTTACAAGCATTATAAACTGTAACTGTAATCTCATGGAAAATACCCAGACATTCCAATTCAACTAATCAAAGAACTCAACATGATATTGGGTCATCCTGAATGATTACTTTTGTTTTCTCTTGAAGATATTAACCTGAAGCATTTAATTACTCTTCGTACCTCACACCACCGCTATCAGTGCAGGAACTTAGTATTGTCTGGTCACTGTGAAGCCATGCAACGGTTCTAATTGAACCAGAAGAATTGCCAACTTCTCTTGGAGGTGCATCTGGACGATTCAAATCAAATATTCGAAGAATTTTCTCAAACCCCCCAGTGAGTAAAAGATGTGTGTCCTGTGAAAAGAATTAACTTATAGCATGCAGCTGGCTAAGTAAATAATTGCTGGAAACAGATTTTCAGAGTCCAGGCTCAAAGAATTCATGTGTAAGATAAACAAGATAAAGAAAGAACAAAAGCACAGAGGATAGGAACAGATGAACAAGATTTAAAAAAAAAAAAAGGTAAGAAGACAAACATCAATGTTCAAAGCCTGTCATGCTGTTAAAATAAATGAATAATCAAAGAACCAATAGGCCTTTAGCCCAGTGGGAGAACACTTGCTCTCACAATGTGTGGGAGCAAGTGTTTGAAACCCCCCCCCCCCCAATAAGAGCAATTATAGAGGTTTAATTTCCTTCCTCAATTATGAAATAATTAAATGGGTGGAGGCAGTCTTCTCCTTTACGAAATGCAGGTGGAGTAGGCGTTAGAGATGGTAAAATCTAGACAGTGCTATATAAAATTTAATGTAAACTAGTCTCAATAATTATCTGATTGTAAATATCAGTAGTAATCTTATATAATATGAGTTGTAATCTGAGCAATAGTCTCGTGTAATTAAAAAAATAAATAAATAGTCAAAGAAAAGTCAAGGAGTGGCCAAAAGGACATTCGAAAGAGTCAGAAACCAGAACCCAAGTTTTGACAATATTTCTAGAAAAATAATGGCCTAGACCTAGCATACCAAAGAGCAAGGGAAAAGTTGACACCACGCCTACAACGTGGACATTAATCTGTCTGGAAGAAGACTAGATCCACAAGGATGATGTACATGACATGATTGCATTTGCAGAAATTCAAAATCTACCGTCTTATTACACAGAAAATCAAACGTGCGGAAAAATCAGCTGACTTAAATATGTTTAGCCACTCAATCACACACAAGAACTTGGTTACTCCACAAACCTTTAAAATTAATTAAAAGAAACAGGCATTCACTGGAAAAAAATGTTCTGCATTCCTCACTTCAAAGAATATGCCAAATGCACAAGATAAATGTTTATGGGTAGATCAAGAAGAAAACTTCCTATCTAGAAATTATCAAATAGCATGCAGTCCAGAAAAGGCAGAATTGCCAAACTCAAAATCTACCTCCGAAAAAGCACATGCTCGGACAATATGCTTGTGTTCAAAGGAGTGTTTTTCGTCCCCAGTCAATGCATCCCATAATTTCCTGCAAAAGATAAGAGGAGCATAAAACATAGAAACAATAAACCATCAGATGAATTATCTAAACAATTAAGGATTTTCAATTAGGTCAGAGCTAACTAACAATGATTTGCCGAGTAACCATTCACTTCAGAGTTCTATACTTCGTACAAATATATTTTTCTCGAATGCAAGTCATTGTCACCTCGTGAAACTTCATAATCTTATTATGATACCAATGTTAGGCAGCCCAAGTAAGCATTTTACCCAAGGAAGCCAAATAACTACTTCAATTCATAAATATACAAGGTAAACAGTATGTTGACAAGAAATGCTCAACTACTTACGCAGTAAAATCTGCCGAGCCAGATGCAGAAAATAAAGCATTAGCATCCAGGCAGCAACTCCACACTGCACCTTTATGTCCTTCAAAGGTACCAATCCAATCCCCAGTCTCCCCATTTCTCAACATTGGACTAGAATCTACATTTAGAACATCATATAATCAAACAGAGTTTTGAAACTGCAGAATACATTCACGGTCATTGATATGTAGCACGGTTTCTCATGAATAAACTCAACAAAGTAAAATCACAGCCCCAAATCAGCACATAGCCAATAATTGCTATACACTATCTAGCTAAGCTCATAAAACATGATTGAATACAAATCAATGCTACCAATATTATAAAGTCATTGCATTATGAATGTTCAGCGGAAACCGCCTACAATGATAAACGATCACTAAAAGACTATTAAAAGATATTCCAATTCACCATTACATAACCAAATAATCCATGGTCTGCAATAAACAACCATCAAATGAAAATCAAACCAGAGTCAATCATTTTCACTAACTGACTATTCAATAAGAACCAACCCACAAGATTAAGTTATGATCGGACAGTGGACCCAGATGAACATAGCAAAAGTACAACCGAATATCAAATCCACTACAAAAATATTAAATCACTAAATAATAAAATGATCAGCAAAATGAAGAATTAAAGAAAATCCAGCTCAAAATCATGGAACTATATTAAAAAAATAGATGTTCAACATTCAGCTACATACATAAGCGCATCATCAGTTAACAAATAAATAAAGAGAAGTTAAGCAAAAACAGCGTCGTACCCTTGCTAGCACTGACAAGAAAGAACCCATCAGGAGTGATCGGACTGTAAAATAAATCGACCACTGGCCGTGAGTGCCCGTGGCAGACTAATGGCACTGCCACTTTTCTCTTGTCCATTTCTCAAAAAATCAACCGAAATGAAAGATCTTTATAAAATTTATCAAAACAATCTATAGATCAAACATTCAAGATACAATTTTTTTTTTGTTACTTATTTTATACTTTGAACAAAACTGAGTCAGCTTCAAATTCAAGATTAATTCACAGTTTATATAACAAGAAATGTCAATTTTTGTTAATTTTTTTAAATGTAACTGGGAAGAAACCCAGGTTTTAGGGGATTGAAAGATTTTGTTTTTTTTTTTTGGGTATTTTTAGTGAGGCCAATAAATTTTGATTGCCGACGCTACGAAATTGAAATAATGTTCATGTTTATAAAACTGGATAAAAAGAGAAGACAAGAACAGAACTGTATCAAGGGCCAACTGAGCAGCGAAGATAATGAGGCAAGCGCCTGGTCCCTTTTATAGTGGGGCAGTTAGTTCTTATTTATTTATTTAATATAATTTCTAGAACATGAATGAGAAGGCTTAAAATTGGTAAAATTGAAGGTTCTGAGTATTTTTTGTATTTGTGTGGGAGTATATTTTTTTTTCTCTTCTTTGGAAGCTGACTTTTCACGGTAAACTGCAACTTTGATAAATCAAGCAGGTTATGGCGAGTATCATGTAAACTTTAATTTGATAATTCTTAGGCATAGTTGATTTTCTTTGTTTTGCAAATTAAAAGGCTTTCCTTCAAGATTTCCAATTCTCGTCCAAACCCCCTCGTTGCTGCCATCTAAAACCTCCTCTTCATTAGCTCTTTTGTAAGCCTAAATTAGTCTATACACCACAAGTCAGTGAGATACCCTAAACCCCTCGAAACAAATTCATGGTTTTTGGTGCGATTTTATCTATTTATCCTTTAACCTAAAATTCACTAAAAACATGAATCAAACACCCAAACCTATCATAAGCATTGATTCTAGCTTAGCGGTACTAAAGTTCTAGTGAGTCAGGTACTTGAGCTTTTTAGGTGATGAGAGCATGTAAGTCCTCTAAAGAGTGGTGGCTAGACGTTGAAGAAGATCTCAGTCCCATGATTTTGTGTGTGTGTTGGTGATAAAACTTAGAGAATGTGAGTGTATAAGATCATGAGAGAGAGATAAAACATTTTTTGTCTTTATATAACACAACACGGATGTCTTACTCGTGGCACGTTTTTATTGGAGATTTTTATTATCCTTACTAAGATTTTTTATGCCCTTTTATTATTATGGTGGTTTTCTAGCTATTATGAATATGCTTGAAGAGCAAAAAGACAGTTTTAGACGGGTGCAGTCATTTAGTGCACGTTACGTACACTACATGTGGTCCAAGGTTCTTTTTGCAGAAGTTGTCTATACAGTGACGGTTATGGCAGCTAAGGACCACTGTACTTTGAGGGCTACTTCTGATTTTTGCTAATTTTTACGGCCGGTTGTTTCTCTTTTTCTGACAAAGTCTATTTGATTTGATTCCATAAAATCAAATATTACTTTTGGGCAACTAAGATAGCGCACTTGATGGCCTATTTTTTGATACTTTCGTCAATTCTTTGATTCTACTAGGGTGTACCCCGCATATCAATTTATCTAGAGGGTGTTCTCAGTGCAGATCGACTACCCTAAGAAATTATTTTTCAGCTACTAAAGTCCTTTTATTGACACGTGACGTTTGATTTTAATTTCTTTATTTATTCCTTGAACAATTAAGTTTTTCAAATCGTTTTAGATCTGATTTAAATTAATTAACCGAGAGGATTAGTATGAGGGTTTAGTTTTGATTTCAAAAAATGAACCAAATCAATAATAAAATTTTGAATTGAAATAAATTTTGGAAATCAAATATGAAATGCCACTCCTAACTACGCTGTCTGTGGAGGATATGTTTATATGGTAATTTTTTAAAAAATAAATATATTTATATGGTAATTTTTAATTGATTTAAATGGTAATAGAGAGGATGATAAAATTTATTACAAATAATTCTTGCCAAAACTGAGATGAACCAGTACAGACAATATCCCTACCCCATCTTCCCCGTCTCATACTATAGACAGTAGTACACTTTACTAGATGAGACAAAATTTTTATCCCGTAGGACCCTTGGGAATAACTAATATTAAGGTTATTTTTATTAATTTTTTATTTTTATCAAAAAATAGTAATTAGGCTTAAATTTATATTTAACTAAATAAAATATATTTTTACTCATAATGTAATTGTCGCTAATTTATTATTGTTATACATGAAATATTCTTAAGATGTTTACATAAGCTACTAAAATATTATTTATCATGGCGTGGCATGGCATCGGAACAATGAAGAAATGCTGTCTCGAGTTCCAACGGGCTTTAAGAATCCATATGATTTTTCTGTGGCCCATGAAATTTTGAAAGAGTTAGACTTGAGTGGTTCTATTAACACCCCTCTGAACACCCTGGGAAACCACTTTTCAATGGAAATTACGTAAACAGCCCAAAAAAATTTCAATTCTTTTTTTGAATGAACATTTATTACACACTTATTATATAATTTATTCTTTTATCAAACCTTTTACACCCATGATCTCTATTTTGAAGATATTTTCTTTTTAAAGATGAAAATACTTGTTTTAAAATTTAATTATTTGATTTTTAAATTTTTATTTTAAAAAAATAAATAATCTTAAAAAATTTAACATTTGAGTTTCAACTAATGTATCGGTTTAATGTTTAATCACATCATGTTAGTTACTATTGTTTTTTGTAATATGGCGATTAGAGGTAAAATTGAATCATCCATTGAAACTCAATAGTTGAGATCTATAACATTATTAACAAAACAAAAATTTATCTATTAGAAAATATCTTGGAGTTCTATCAAAAGAAGCACTTGTTTCAAGGGGATTTTAGAGAGACGTTAATTTAGGGCTCCAGTCATTAAACTTCATGCGTGCGGTGAGCATGCTATAATCATAAATCTTAATCTAATGAAGAAATAATAGAGGATACATAAGAGTATCTCCAAAAAACTATACATTTTATTCTTCGAATATCTATTTGCTTACTTATGTGGCAAATAGAAAGGTAAAAAAATATGATATTCTCCAAAAAACTCTTCAAATATAAATAACTTAATATTATTTTAATCAAATAATTATTTTTTTAAAAAAAAGTTTATAGCAATTAAAACACTTCTCTCTTTTTCTCCAATGAAATGTAATACAGTATAAATTGAAGAGAGAGAAATCAACTCTCCAAATTTAAAGAGAGAGAATCATTTCTTATTTGAAAAATCTTAATTGGAGTGTCTTTTGGAGATTTAAGGTGGCTCTTCAAATAATTAATAAAATCTTATTTGAAAAGTCTTTTGGTGATACTCTAAGTATGAGATAGTTAATAAAGGAATTAGCAAAGTTTTGATTGTATTAGTTGATTCATGAGGGAATATTTCTAATTATTTAGCTTATTATTGAAAGCAAGACAAATAAATGTTTGAGTTTTCGTTTGGTATAACTTTTCAAGTAGAACTTATTTAAGTTCATTTTTTGTGAGTAGAGCTTTTACAAATAGATTTTTTATCCAAAAAAATTTTGTTATTTGGTTGCTAATGAAAATTTTTATTAAAAATCATGAAATTACTTTAATAGACAAATATTTTAAAGTTACTGTTATGAAAAGAATAAAATAATATTGTCAAGTAAGTAGATAATATTTTAAATATTTTAAAATTAAAAATTTTTCAATCTCTACTCTCAAAAACCTAAAATTTGAGCTTTAACTAGTAGAAGCAAAATATTTTATTTAATCTTCAAAAACTCTAATAAAAAAAAAAAAGAACAAGAGCTTATGAGATTGAATAAGTACTTACAATCACCCACCCACCTATATTGTAATACTTAACAGTTAGTTATAATATAATTTTAAATCAGGAGAATTTTTTGAATATATCAGAGATATCATACCAGCCATGTATGAAAGAAATTTCTCTTAAATCAAATTTTTGGCCATCTTGTGACCACAATTGTTAATTAAGCAAGCCTAGGAGATATAAATCATGTATTCTAATTTGTGATAGTTATCCCACCTAATCATCATTAGGGACAACAAAACATTTGAGCCCCAGGGAATATTTATTTATTTTTTCTTTACCTTACGTAAATCATGATAAATGATTAAGCCAACCCGGATTTATTTCTTTTGTTATGTTCTTATTTTTAAATATGTATAATTTTCAATAAATAGAAAGATGTTGGGCCGTCATTGATAATGTCGACTGGTATTTGTCTGCATCATGAATATAATTTGATTTTGGTGATGAGAGATATTTTTTATTGTTTATTTTTTTTTATGCAGTGATATGAGATTTGGTTGGTGATGTTATTGACCGAAGTTAAGTAAAGAATTTATGATAAGCGAAAATTCATGAAAATTAAATCCGAATTACACACGAATGAAAACTCATTTGTCCACAAATGCAATTTGCAAGCTATCAAATTCATATCTAATTAGCAATTTCTAAATTTGATTAATTCACACTTTGTATATGAACATGAATAACTGGTTACCCTTAATAGAAACCTGGGTGTTTTCACTCACGTCTGAAAAAGAAAGGGTGTGAGGGCCAGATAAAGTTAGGGAAACAAACGAATGGTTGGAGATTCTTGGCGATGCGTCGAGAAAAATTTTCTGGTAGATATATGTAGATTTTATGTTAATTTATTTAGAGAAGAGAAACCAAATCTTCATTGCAATTCCGCTTTTTGTTTGTTTGATTTCAAGTGGAAAGCAATTATTGGCCACGGACAGAAGGTTCGAGCTCATTCTACAAGCTTTACTCAATCACGCCCTCCATGGAATCTTCCAATCATACTTAAACCAAATTTAGATGCCAATTAATTAACATAGGGTTGGAACATAGTGGAGCATAACGAAATTTGTTAGGTCTCCCCACTAATATACGATAAAATCAATTGTCAAAAACTTTAGCACAATTAACGACATTCGTCTCGTATTTTAAGTCTACTAGGTCACTTTAGCTTTAGTCCAATGATGAATCATTATCCTTAAAGTTAAGCATGATTATGAGGGTAATGGTTTGAGTCCCCATAGACTCAACTTCCTTTAATTAAACATAATTGTATGGAGATTATTTAAAAAGTCTTTCTCCCTTACGAAATGCGAGAGGAGTAGAGACATCCCTCATCTGTGAAAGTTATTTGTCTGGGCATGTACTTTATAGAATTAAAAATGTAATAATGTAAGTTACAGTTACATATTTGATTGTAAATATCAGTGCAATGATTTGTTATCATAATAGTTGTAAATATTTATGTAATACAATAACTTGATACTTAATGAGTTTTAAAAAAAAAAGTCTACTGGAGAATTGGGATTTTGGTTCAATGGGGTCGGAACGAAGACAAATTAGAAGCGACCAAACATTTTTTTTTTTTAAATCTTTTCAACTGAAGAGGGCAACTCCTAAATTAAGAAATTAAATGAGCAAAATATGAGGAAGAAAGAAAAGAGTTTGGTCATTTTCCCATTCTCGATAGCAAACTTCGTATGCTGATTTGCTGAAACTTCGCAATTGGGCGCACGATTCTAAACAAATTTATTTTTCTGTGATTTCAATTGAGCAACACACAATTTCTCAAGTCCGAATCTGGTGAGATTCTAGACGTGAGGCCAGCTATCATTTTCTTGAAAATTATTAATTTTTTGTTTTTGCATGTACTGGTGCAGGCCACGTATGACTAAAAAATCAACTCCCATATGTTTTTTTTTTTTTGTTAAAGACCACGAGAACTTAATATCGTATGCTTTGGTTTAGGGTGACGTTGAAATCTGTGATGCTCCGAGTCCAACTTGAAGGCAGCGAATTGAAACTTCACTATCATTTTGCCTAATTTATGAAGGAGTTGCCACTGAATTGAAGTACATGCGTGTCAATGGAGAAAAATAAAAGGATGATGATTAGGTTTGTAAAAGTAAGTTTGATTTTTATCTTAGTTGTCGACCCTATATTTTATGCATATTAGATGTTTATAACAGTAAAAGAATTAAACTAATGAATTCAATTAAAGTTACGCAATACACATCAATTAGACTCGTAAGATTTGTTTCAATAAACAACTAGATATATTTTATGCATATTGATTTTAGTATTAGTGATCGACTTCATTTGAATAGAGATGATTATTACTCTTTTGGGGATAATAATATATCAATGTGTTTATCTTTTTTCAAATATATGAAATGGTTTTGAATGTACGTTTCAAAAATGATAAAAATCTAACTATCTATTTTCAAAGATGTTAAGAGTCTAACTGTCTATGAGGACCCATTTTGGATCGTATTTTTTCTCAATTCAATATGGTAGAAAGTGAACTAAAATCTAATTAGTTCACAGCAGCCTGCCTGGTACAAATTTTGAATTAATACAAAGGGAGTCATTGGCACGGCAATTTTGACACGAAATGTTTCATAATTTCTACATGCAAATAGAATGCACGCACGCACGCAAAAAGTCTTCGTAAGCAAACACAATTTCGGTAGAAGAAATAAGTCTATGAGGTCGCTTTTAAATGACTGAAAATCGAGTAATGAATAAGAAAGCCAAAGGCTATTTACACATTGCAAGTGGTTGAAATTTCCTTTGGAATTAATGTTCAACATCGTCTTAATAGCGTGCCAAAAATTTCTCGAAAAATAAATTTCACATGTAATATGTTTGCAATACCATTAAAGTTCTCTCTCGACAGGAAACAAACAAGATCAGATCAACAAAGAATCCATTAATAGATATGAAGAGTTTTTTTTATAAAGATACAATGCAAGTGCAAATACAAAAAGTTAATTTGTTTGAGTTTATTTAAGATGTGGTAGATAATTGATTAATAAAATGCAAATATAAAATTGAATATAAAAATATGAAGCCATTTTTGTGATCCCGAAATTCGAGTGGACAGTGAAGAAGCTTGACCATGTCGTCAGCTAATCCGTTAATTTATTAATTAAACCAAGAAATAATAATTTAATTTTGTAGTGAAAATAAAAAGTTGATGATTTTTCGCTTTCATTTTATTTTATTGTTTGGTAGATTGCATCATGCGATGATTAGTTATATTTTGAATTCTCCGAAGGCTTAAAAGTTATACACAATATGTAGTTTTAAATATGGACAAAATTATGGTGTAACTATGATACTATACCACTGTTACACCTAGTCATTAGATTTAGCTGCACACAAATACTATAGCTGGATCCAATGGCTAAGTGTAGCTGTGGTATGATACCACGGTTGCACCATAACTGAACCCTTTAAATATTAATAAAAGTTTTACGGCCTTATGGTTATATTATAAGCACATAAATGGGGTGTCTCAGAGAAGAAAATTTAGAACTTGACAACAAATAAAGAAAAATTGATATAATATAATCTTATAAATTAATTAACGTAACAATTCGATTTGTATGAATAGTTAAAATGTTTCATTTGTTTGTAGATATGCTTTGAAAATACTAAGTGCGTCTTGAGACTAAACCAGCTGCTTTTGTATCACAATTGAAATTAAATTATAAGGAGATGCAACTAATGTGTATATGATTTCACCATTTTCAAAACAAAATACTTTAAGCATTTATGATATGATCGAGCCAACTAAAATTGACAGATTATTTTACCCCTGATATACAATTAAGTTGGAAAATTCATATTACTTTCTTTGAATAATTAATGGCATACTGAATTCTATTTCTTAAAGATGGCAAAAATTTGAGATGATTTATCAATATGCTCATATTCCATCTAAAGTAGAAACAAGAATCTAATTAAAGATCAAGAAAATCTTCCGAAACTTGTAAAGAAAATTTTACTTTTAACTAAAGATGAGGTTCATACTTTGAATTGGCAAATGTATCAATCGGTTAGGTGCATTCCTAACATTAATTAATCACAATTTGGGTTATGTTTATCTAAAGAGTAATGTTAAACATTCCAACATTTAATTCTATGAAATTTATTTGTTGGATGATGATTAAGTAATTTTATAAGTTATGAAATCCATTATCTAATAAATGAGTGACACATGGCATTGAAACTCAAGTTATGCCTCAAGTGTTGGGATCCCTAACATTATTTGTTATGCAAAAATAATAAAAAATAAATGAATAATAAACCATCCCATATAAAGTGTTAATTGCTAACAAATTATGATCATTATTTAGATCTGAGTGCCAGCTTTCGCCTTCTATTCTCCCTTTTGTGTGATAAATATTAACTAACATTCAATTTTTAATACGAGAGCTATGTATGACCTAACTATTCTTCGTTAGTCCGGACTTCAACAACCTTTGTTTTTGATCTCAAATAAGGAAGTCCTCCATCTACTTTTTTATTAATCAAAGTTTTTCCTTAGATTATTAATGGTGTGTATTAGGAACTTCTAAATATGGGAAAAAAAAAATTTCCCTATAAAGAACCCATTAAGGTTTTTTTATTTAATTTCCTTGTTGATATTTAAACCATTTATTTTGTTAAATTCTATAAATAAATATCTCCAATGAAAAAATTCATTTCTTTTTTGACAATACGAAACAAAGTCAGTTGATTAGATGGATCAAATTCTCGAGCACCAATAATCTAAGATAGAATTTCCTTCAAAACAATTTTTGGAAGAAGGTGTGTGGTAGCTAAACTTGATACGGATGGATTCTTGCTTATTTATATTATATTAATATGTCAAGTGGTACAATACAAACTCTTAGATTAAATATCTCTTGACTTTCATAATTTATTTTTATTATTTTGTATTTTCACCATACCAATGAATTTATTTGTATAAAAAATTGTAATTTTATCTTTAAAATTGTATGTAAATTGAATGGAAACTCTCAGGCAAATTTACTTGGCAAAATCATGAAATTAACGGCGCACATTCAGCAACCACCATAATGTATCACGTATGCTGGCCTCGGACTGCATGGAGAAATCTTCCAAGGTTTACAACCGGCACCACTCTAAAGATGCCACCTAAGCCTGACCCCCCAATATAAACCTTGTAATTTTCCTTATACGAAATTACCAAACTACCCCATCTACGTCTGGCGGGTCTCTTTTAAAGACTTGTATGTTGTGTGTGTGAGTGCATGTCTGCGTGTTGTTTGGGACTTTGACAAAGTTAAGAGAAGCGACCCCATTGAAGAAGAGAAAACAAACTTACACACACTGAAAGTTTGTCAATTATCAGTGAAAAGTCCGGCAATATTCCGGCAAATCTCCTCCGCCGCCGCCTTTAATTTGGTAAATCTCTTATTCTCTTTTCTCTCATTATATGTTAACACAAAACGCATGCACTATATTTTTATTTGCATGTGCGTGATGTTTTATATATGTGTCTAACTGCATGTTATGTTGTATAACTTCTGATTTTAATGGCGTGTTACAAGTGATAATGAAAGTGTTTTCTCTTGAAAAATGGAACATGGGGTTTCTTTTTCTGGAATAAAAGAAGATTTTTACTCGGAAAAAGTTTTGATTGTTTCCCAAGAAAATTTCATGAAACTAATGAGATTCCTGATTCTTTAATATAGTGTTTATTATTCTTTCCCTCTTTCTGTTTGTTTCTAAGGAAAGAAGATAATTAGTGCTGTGATTTTTTTGTTTTCACTTCTTGCAGAACTTTGTTTTCTCAGCAACTAACCGGGAAAATTTAGGTTTGAGTAAGGTTGTGTTTGGTTAATCAGAAAATTAAATAAATGTGAGGATAATTCTTCTGAACAAAATAATTAATTTCATTGCTGGTATCTGTAACCAATAATTTCCTTTGAACAACTAGCCTTGACACATTTTCTTTTCTGTATTTTGATTTATCAATGTGCCTAATATGGTTGCTCTGTTCCAAATCATTCCCTGTTTCATCATCTCCATTGGGTATATTACGTTTCCCTATCTCCAAGTTATCCAGATTGTTGCAGTATTCAATTGTATCATCTTAATACTTCACTTTCTTTTATCAGAAATGGAGAACATCAAATCCCCATTCAGAGGGATTGCTAATGATGTTAGGGGAAGAGTTTCATGTTACAAGGAAGATTGGATCAGTGGTATCAGTTCAGGATTTGGGTATTTTCTATATTTTAGACCTTCACCAAGGGTTAAAATTGCATACCATACACTTTTATACAAATTGTGGCTTATGTAGATGTTTCTCTATGGCTGTGGCAGGATATTGGCTCCAACAACTTACATCTTCTTTGCTTCTGCTCTTCCTGTTATTGCCTTCGGCGAGCAACTCAGTAGAGATACAGGTTATAAACACTTCCTCCATATAGTTTCCAAGATATTAATTATTTACTTCAGAACTTGTTGTATGCTGACTATCTTATATGTGAATCAGCATTTGCAATGATTTTGAAAGTGTTTTAACTTTTGTAGATGGAAGCTTGAGCACAGTGGAGACTTTAGCTTCCACAGCTCTTTGTGGTATTATACACTCAATAGTTGGAGGGCAACCGCTTTTGATTTTAGGAGTTGCCGAACCAACTGTTATAATGTACACTTATTTGTACAACTTTGCCAAGGATAGGGAAGATTTGGGACAGAAACTCTACCTGGCTTGGGCTGGATGGTAGTGGAAATCAACCTTAAATGCCGGTTTCTAAATGGATTTGCACAGATATTGTTGGTTTTTGACATTGAGGTACTGTTTGGTTTTGCAGGGTTTGTGTATGGACAGCTCTTATGCTGTTTCTTCTGGCAATATTCAATGCTGGTGATCTTATCAATCGATTTACAAGGATTGCAGGCGAACTTTTCGGCATGTTGATTGCAGTTTTATTCATTCAACAGGCTATCAAGGTAACTACTGAACTGCATAAAACAGAATCAATTGATTCTAAATTTCTAATAGCAAAACTTTGTGATATATCTGATGCTTAACTTGTGGCAGAATGTTTAACTGATAGGGGATGGTGACCGAGTTTAAGATTCCCAAGGATGAAGACTCCAACTTGGACAAGTATCAATTTCAATGGCTTTACGCAAATGGATTACTAGGAATCATATTCACTTTTGGTCTGGTATATACTGCTTTAAAGAGCAGAAAAGCAAGGTTCTGGTGGTATGGCACAGGTTTGTGATTTGTGAAGCAAATTTGGAGCATTTTGATTTTTATTGTTAAATAAATAGTTCAAAGTTCAGAAACTGATTTTTTTTTTAAATTTTATGCTTTACAGGGTGGCTCAGGAGCTTCGTTGCAGACTATGGGGTTCCTTTAATGGTTGTTGTATGGACAGCATTGTCGTTCAGTGTACCAAGCAAAGTTCCATCAGGAGTTCCCAGAAGGCTCTTCAGTCCTCTCCCTTGGGAATCTGGATCTTTAGAACATTGGAGCGTAATGAAAGTAAACCATTTTTTCTGAAATTTTTGGGGAAACTTTTTAAAGTAATCAAATGTTTTAGCACTTACATGAATTCAAATTGCAGGATATGGGGAAGGTCCCTCTGGCTTACATCTTTGCTGCCTTTATTCCTGCTGTGATGATAGCGGGACTTTACTTTTTCGACCATAGTGTTGCATCACAGTTGGCACAACAGAAGGAATTCAATCTTAAAAAGCCTTCTGCATACCACTATGACATCTTGTTGCTCGGATTCATGGTATGCAATGCTAATATATACATCTGATTTTTGTTTTCTTATTTTATTTCTTTGGCACTCATGTTCTCTCTTATTAACAATTGCCTTTAGACATTGCTTTGTGGATTGATTGGCCTGCCGCCTTCTAATGGAGTCCTTCCACAATCTCCTATGCACACCAAGAGCCTTGCTGTTCTCAAAAGACAGGTTTGTTTACAGAAGTTTTAAGAGAAAATTGTCATAAATCATTGACAAGGTATCAGATACTTAATGAACTTCAAATGTGATTTCTAGGTTATGAAAAAGAAGATGTTGAAGAGTGCCAAGGAAAGCATAAAGCAGAATGCTAGCAATTCTGAAATTTACGGAAAAATGCAAGCTGTGTTCATAGAAATGGAAAGCAGTCCTGTTGTAAGTCCTCCAGTCACTACTGCTGCTTAAAAACAACACAATTTTGGTTAGTTTTCATCACTATTATCACTTGGTGTTCCCCAGTGTTTGTTAATCCCATCAAACAAGAAGATAACTTCTCTGCCTTTCTGCATGTAGTGATGAATTTCTCCAGTGCTAGTTCCAAACATAGTCCTTTTATAATGGCATGATTTGTTTCTGCTGCAGACTTCAGAAGTTAAGGAACTGGAAGACCTGAAGGAGGTAATTATGAAAGGCGAAAAGGAAGGAGAGAAGAGCAAAGAGAAATTCGATCCTGAAAAGCACATTGATGCTTACTTGCCTGTCCGTGTCAATGAGCAAAGAATGAGCAATCTGTTGCAGTCGCTCTTGGTGGCAGCATCTGTATGCGCCATGCCTGCCATAAAGCTTATTCCTACATCAGTTCTCTGGGGTTATTTCGCTTACATGGCCATTGACAGTCTCCCTGGTAACCAGTTCTGGGAAAGGATGCTCCTCCTCTTCATTACCCCTGGCCGGCAGTACAAGTGAGTTTAAACTTCTTTTTCCAATAGCATCCCATTTGAGAACATAAATCTTTTGCATTGGAATTATTCATATCATGAAACAGGATTAGTCACCGATAAAATTTATTTCTAGATCAAATGTTCAACCTTTCTGAATTATGACAAACACTGAAGTTGCCTGAGGCTGTACTAATTCCTTCCATGACTTTGGACATATCCTTGCAGGGTCTTAGAAAAGGATCATGCTTCGTTCGTGGAGCTGGTGCCATACAAATTCATTGTCATATTTACTCTCTTCCAATTTGTATACTTCCTAGTTTGTTATGGTGTCACATGGATTCCAGTTGCTGGAATTTTGTTCCCCGTACCATTCTTCCTTCTCATTAGCATCCGACAGCATATCCTTCCCAAGTTGTTCCCTCCACATCATTTGCAGGAGCTGGATGCTGCTGAATATGATGAAATCAGTGGTGCTCCATGGCGTTCTCTTAGCCTTTCTTTCAGGGTAAGCAATTTTCAAACCATCTTCAATACAAAACCTTGAATAATCCTATCTATGAATTTGCAAAGCTAAAACAAGATATGAAATTTTAACCAGGATAAGGAAGTGCCTCACCTTTGCGAAAAGGAAGAAGAACTGGAAATGTGTGATGCTGAGATTTTAGATGAGCTAACTACTAGTCGAGGGGAGTTGAAGGTCAGAAATGTGAGCTTCAGTGAGGAAAGACACGGTCTGGTACGACATCTTCGTATTCTCTCCTTTTGTGATCAAGCAAGATGAAATTATGTTTTTTATTTTTTTTATTTTAGAAATGATGGATTGGGAAGCTGATTCTTATAGGCTTTCTACATTGTGTTCTTGCAGGTTTATCCGGAAGATATTGTGCAATCAGAGCAAGAGAGATACATCGGATCGCCATAGAAAAGGAAAATTCTGTTACAGAAGAATTGAAAGTATCTTTACTAAGATGAAAAGAAGGTTGAAGAGAATGCCATTATAAATTGGATTGAAAAGAAAATAGTAAAGAAATATGATTTAGAGAAAAACAGCTGATTGCAGATCTTAAGGGTTTTAGTATAGATTAGATACTTCTAGATTAACAATGGGTTCGGCAATCAAAAATGCCACGATGCTGACCATGGATTTTTGTAGCTCTGTACTTCCTAACGTACAAAGAAAAGTGAAAAGTAAAAAAAATAAATAAGAGTTTTGAGCAATTTAGCAGCATTCTGCGTCTTTGCTTGAGTTTGAAGCAATTGAGACTTGACGAAACATTTTTCGGGCTAAAAAATGTCGAAAATTTTGCTGCCACAAGACCAAATCTGTGATTCTCTAAATTAAAACATGTGATTCTCCAAATTAAAAGACCAAATTTGTGAAACTTGAGCAAGGCCAGTTGCCCGCTATTGCTAATGTTGATAGAGACTTTCGTTGTTGTGATGTTTAGCAAAATATGAGGAGAAATCATGGTCCCCTCGCATATGATTGAATAACAGAGCTACCATCTCTTTTTTGGTCGTGGTTCTTTCTGTTGCGTCAAATTTTCAATCGCCACAAGATAAACTTATGCACAAGAGCTGATATTCTGTAATTTCCTCGAGCAATAAAACTGTGATTACTAAAAAAAGGGGGTTTTATAAGGATATTAAAAGGCTGTGAAAAGAGAAATTAAGAATATTAAAAGAGAAAGAGAAGAGAGGGGTAATTTTCTTACTTAAAATCCAACTGGGTCTCACTAGTTTTGGTCAGCAATTCTCAAGACCACAATCGAGAACCAAACACCCAGAGTACCAGGCAAATTAGTGTCAGCTATTAATTAATTTTGAGATTGATGAAAATGCAATCTATATAATTGATAACATAATCATATATATTAAGCTACCTTGTCACCTAACCCATTTCTCCATATTTAAAAAGGAAAATAAAAAATGTAAACCCCCATTAATTTTTAATTAATATTTTTTCTAATTTATGTAAGATTTTTTATATATAGAGAAATATGGTGAGTGTCATTTAAAACCGCCATTAACCAGAAACTTCACCAAGAATTTTTAATTAATATTTTTTTTTCCTTGGTGAAGTTTCTGATTTCTGAATAGAGAAGAAAAGGGCACAAAGGTTTCACATGAGCTTTTTGGCAACAGTTTTGTTTGTTTGCCCAGAAAATTTGCAGGAGAATTATGAGATTCCTCATTCTCTAATATTACTAAGAATTGGGTAGACTGATTTACCTCTTCAGAATTTTGTTTTCAAAGTGCCTAATATGACTGCTCTGTTTCAAATCTTAGCCCTGCTTTATCAATTTTCAATATTACTATAATTTTTTTTTTCATTTTTACTAACTATATATATGTGACTCTCCCTCCATTAAGTATTGTGTTTCACTATCTCCAAGTTTCCAATATTGTTGCAATATATTCAAGTTCAACTGCTGCATCTACTTAACTAAAGCACTTTCTTGCGTCAGAAATGGAGAGCAGCAAGTCTCCGTTCAGAGGAATTGCAAACGATGTTAGAGGAAGAGCTTTATATTACAAGCAAGACTGGATCAGTTGTATCCGTTCAGGATTCGGGTACTTTCTATATAATTTAGTCCTTAAAGCTACAGATTGTAATTGCATGCTGATACACTCTATATTGTGTATGCAAAAGGGTGACTCATTTAAATGTTTCATTCTGTTCATGATAGGATGATGGCTCCAACAACTTACATCTTCTTTGCTTCTGCTCTTCCTGTTATTGCTTTCGGCGAGCAACTTGCTAAAGATACAGGTTAGTGGTTATTGCATCAAAATTTTGGTACCCAGTGGAGCAATAATTATTAACACACCCTTTTTCTTAATAGGAACATACTTGTTGCTATTTCTTACTTTCTTACACATTGGTTAATATTATTGTGATGATTTTGGAAGTGTTGTAATGATTATTATGTAGATGGAAGTTTGAGCACAGTAGAGACTTTATCTTCTACAGCTCTTTGTGGCATTGTACACTCAGTACTTGGAGGGCAGCCGCTTTTGATATTAGGAGTTGCCGAACCAACTGTTTTAATGTACACTTATTTGTACAACTTTGCCAAGGATAGGGAAGATTTGGGGCAGAAACTTTACCTGGCTTGGGCTGGATGGTATTAAAAAATCAAACCCAACACCGTTTCTTAATGGAGTATTTTGTGTATTAGATAATGAATGTTTTGAGTGTTTGATCTTGAGGTACCGTTTGATTTTTTGTTTTACAGGGTTTGTGTATGGACGTCTCTTATGCTGTTTCTTCTGGCAATATTCAATGCTTGCGATCTTATCAATCGATTTACAAGGATAGCAGGCGAACTGTTTGGGATGTTGATTGCAGTTTTATTCTTGCAAGAGGCTACCAAGGTAACCAAAATTAATTTTGATTTTAATAGCATTGGAAATAAAAATTTGATGCCTGACTTTTAAGAATTAATGTTTTAAATGATAGGGAATGGTGTCGGAGTTTAAGATTCCCAAAGCAGAAGACTCCAGTTCCGAGAAGTATCAATTTCATTGGCTTTACACAAATGGATTACTAGGAATCATATTTACTTCCGGTCTTGTATGTACTGCTTTAAAAAGCAGAAAAGAAAGGTCATGGTGGTATGGCTCAGGTTTGTGATGCTTTTGTCTAGAAAATTTCAAGTAATTTAGCTCATGATTAACTAAATGTAGAAATTATTGATCGATCCCACACTGTATTAAAGTGCAGGATTCCGTATTAGAGAAACGCGCTAACTGAAATATATTGAATAAGTACTGAAACAGTATTCGTGTGGTCCGCTCTGTCATTCAGCGTACCAAGCAAAGTTCCTTCTGGCGTTCCGAGAAGGCTCTTTAGCCCTCTCCCTTGGGAATCTGCATCTTTAGATCACTGGAGCGTAATCAAAGTAAAATGCCATATTGCTCTTCAACTTTTTTTTTTTTTTTAAGGGAACTTTCACACCTCTAAATTTTGCTTAAATGGTCATATAAAATTCCTGAAAATAAAAAATATAATATGTAAAACAAGATAAAATAGATAAAATACTTTGAATATTAAAAATTTATTTTAACATTACTAATTTTTTATATTCTTTTAATAAGATTAAAATCTATTTGACATACTAATAATATTAAATAATTATACTTAATATTCACAGTAATTTATAAATTTTAGATTATTATTTACAATATCTTTTTTAATTATGTCAACATTAATATCACTCTTAAAATGAATTTTTGGATTAATAGATGGATAGACTAATAATAAACTTAATATTAAAAAAATTCTCATTGTACACATTAATTTATTAACTATACTTATTGTAATATTTTATTTGTATCATATGATATTTATTTATTATTTTTATCCTATTGTTATATTTATATTTATTTAGACTGTTTTAATCTAAATGTATAATAGTCATTTATGAAATTAAGAGGGTCTGTTTGACCATTTATAAAATTAAAAGAATTTGTATGACCGTTTAAACAAACCTTAAGAATATGGATAGTTTTTAACTAAATTAATATTAATATAAAATTAAAAAAAATTAATGTTTACCAACAACCTATAAATACGTGCTATATTTTAATTTATTATTTAATTATTCATTAAATTTAAGGATCCGCCCTAATCTCATTATGAATACTGTAAAAATACAACCAACATGGTATAGAAATCCTTGATTACGCAATTATTAAGATTAATTATTTTAATATTTTGCTCTGGTGCATTCACCCGTACGGGCCGTCCCCCTTTTCCTTCGCCGGTCCGCCAAGTCACGTGACCCTCACTCCACACTCAACAATTGATAAAAAAGCAACCAAAAAGCACACGAATAGACCACTCAACAGGCGCTCTACGTGTAACGTCTGATCCACTTCTCTCCTCAATAATTGCATCCACATACCGTACTCTTATCCCCCTAATACCCCTACTGTT
This sequence comes from Citrus trifoliata, assembly GCA_018350135.1. Classification (NCBI taxonomy): domain Eukaryota; kingdom Viridiplantae; phylum Streptophyta; class Magnoliopsida; order Sapindales; family Rutaceae; genus Citrus; species Citrus trifoliata. Next base: position 11,461,785 of record CM031390.1, read on the forward strand.
TAAACTAGGTACCCGTAAAGCCCCAACGTACAACAAGTCACAGCACGAATTGCAACTAATGCACGTGCTCGATTGCAGCTTATAACTTCCGATAGCTCTAGATCTTGATATTTTTCTCTTCAATCTTCGCACTTTTTGCACACTCATCATGGCCAACGCACTTCTTGCATGCTCCTTATCCACTCCTATCAGGGCATCCTCTGGATCTGGGTACCAAGAACCCGAATCCAATCGTATAAAACCTCCTTCCTCCTCCTCCTCCTCCTCTTCGACCAATTGGTGGGCCCCTCTCTTCGGCTGGTCATCCGATCCCGGCTACCTTAACAACAACAACAAGAAGAAAAACCAACTGGAGATGGCGGGTACGGATAATAATTCGGGTCGACCCGGATCGAGGTTCTCTCCCGGCTGTTTCACGGAGGAGAAGGCGAAGCAGCTGAGGAAGAAGACTGCGGAGAGCTCATCTTTCCACGATGTAATGTACCACTCGGCGCTCGCCTCCCGGCTCGCGTCGGATATTTCAGTTTCGCCGGAGAAGTGACCGGATCGGCTCCGGTTATCCGTTATCTGGAAACGAAACAGGTTTAAAGGTCTGCATTTTTCGTTTATATTTGCAATTTGCCTTGGCTTGCTTAATTTGTCGAAATGAAAGTAAAATTAGGATGGCCTTAATTATGCGTGGTTGAGAACAGCGTATGTTCGCGTACGTACTGGTAGATCATCGTCTGATCATTTCGTTGTTGGTGGTGATGAAAAATGATCTAATTTTTCTTTGTGTTCTCATAACGTTAATATGGGTCCGGTTGCGTTATTGCTCAATGGAGTCTTTGCTTTTGATTGAATAATCGTCAACTTTCTTTCAGTAGTTATTATGACAATTTTCAATAGGATCTGTTCTTCTGTTGTCTAATATTTGTTACTCACTTGTGAAACCTCGACAAGTAGTTGCTATTAGATAATGGGTGGAAGTGGAACCCGTGATCGAATTGGACTATTGAGCGCCCCATTGTCACGTGAGTAGTGATATGTTGTTGTCATTGCTCATATGGCTCCAGTGAGTGATAGGCATGTTCTAATTAACATTAATGGTTCAAATATCATCACTCGTGTTATATTGTTAAAGTTTTAGGGGCAGTGTATAAAACAAATATAATTTGGGAGGCAAACGTCATATTTCAAAGTTATAAAGTACAAAATAGTTGTCAACTGGGCCTAGTGGTGGGCTTGATAAGGTAACAACTCACGAGTTCGAGCCTTATCAATTCATTTCATAAGGAGAAGAGTGACTCATTCAATTGTTTATTATAATTATGAGGGCAAGGGCAACAGTCTTGGCGCTCGGCTAAAGGGTTTGTATTTTTTCATTACTATCACATTATGCATCTTGAAATCTCCGTTTTACTGTTTTGGACATTGATTCTTTTTCTTTTCTTAATAAATTAAATTTTATTTCTTTTTTTTATTACTATTTTTTCCTTTTTGTTCATTTTAAATTTTTGTTGTTTTAAGAATAAATATGAAACCCAAGAAATTTTTATGATTTTCATAGCTGGTAAAAATTAATTGATATTCTTTCTTTTATGATAGATTTTTTATCTTCCAATTTGTAATAGCCATTATGAAACTGATTTTGAGAAGTTGTGAAAAAAAGATAAAAGTTTAAACTACCTACAGTAAAATTAAGAAATTGGAGAGAAAGATAAGTAGGTTAATTAAGTAATTTTATTAAAAATTATTTTAAAATAAAAACTTTATTTAAATAAAAGATTTAAAAAGAAAATTGGCGGCCTTACCTTATAATTTTAATTTTAAAATTTTTAATATATCTATTCTACCCTTGTTATTGGTCATCTTCACATTACATCTCAAAAATCATGTTCAAAGATCAAAATCACGATTCTTGATTCCCCGTAGACAATTTTCTCTAAATTTTCTTGTTCACAAGGAAAGTTTGGGTTATTAACTCTAACACGCTGGAAATTAGGAGTGTTCACAGATTGAACATTAATACATATTCAATTCACAATTTTACATATTATAAATTTTTAATCAAATTCAATCCACGGATTAGTGAAATTCAATCCAAATTTAATTCACACGTCTGTGGATTGGATGCGAATTTAACCCAATCTATATTCAATCCACCATTTTACGAATTAGTTTGCGGGTTAAAAAATTTTAATCATGTTTTATTCACGAACTAACTAAATAAAAAAATTAATATAAAAATAATTTTACTAATGATCAAATTCAAAAGTAAATAAGATTTAAATAAATTAATTGTTTAAATAAAGTTGGAAAATGCATTCAAAATTTCAAAATATAACTTACCAAAAAGAAAGAAAAAAACTCATTTGCTTAGATCAGTACATGAAAATTAACTACTTCGAAAGCTGTATTTTTTTATTTAATTATTTTTATTTTATATTATTATCGGATAAGATATCATATAGTGTTAATATAATTATATTTTAACTTATTTATTTATTAGTAAATATAATGTCATATTTACAAGTTTAATTTTTTCATAAAATAAATATTTTTTTTATTTTTTTTGCAGATTCACAGATCTTTGTGAATTTATAGAAGTAAATCCATATATAATCTATCGATTGCGGATTTTTAAATTTTCAATCTAATTTAATCCACCAATTTACGGATCGAATTTCTACGGATCAAATGGATTGAGCGGATCGGATTGAATTATGAACACTCTACTAAAAATCACAATCAATTCTATTATCAATTGGAAATGCTAGATTAATTATTGTTGACTTGAAAAATAACTAGAGTTTTGAACACGAGTTTAAGAACACAGTCTGACGGCATAACATATAATACCACGTCAAATTATTTAAGATTTTACAAATTGCAGTTGACAAGAAACAAATCATCAATCAATTTTGGATATAAAATTTTACTGGTTAATTTTATGGTGAAGAGAATTATAATTAAATGAAATTTATGAGGTTTGTTTTGAAGAAATTTTTTTTTATGAGATTATTCTTTAGTTTTGATCCCTTTTTCTGGAAGTGTTACTTAGTTTTGAGAAATTTACTAGATTATTCTCATTTTTCACTTTTATTTTTCTATCAAAATGGTAATTTTATTAGCTAAAAATTTGTAAAAAAAAATAAAGTTAATGAAAGATAACTCCATTTAAGAGAGAGAAAAAAAAAGTTGATGTTAAATATCACTATTAAAAAAAATTATGAGAAAATTTTCTAAATTAAAAAAAAAAAAAAAAACTTAGCGGCTACTGACTCTTCCTCAATGGCGTTTATCACTTGTCAAGCGTTTCAATTCAAAATTTTACATCTTACTCGTTTTCTATCTTGCTGCTAATGCTACATTCTGTATTTTCTTCTTCTTCCTCAATCTGCTGATTCAATGTATTATCTTTTTCCTACCTTTGTTATTCTTAATTTTTTCCCTTAAGCTCCGGCTTTCATTCCCGTTCAAAACTTATCAACTTGTGCGACCTTTCCTTCATTTAGTTTCCTCCAATAACTTAAATCAGGAAAATGTTTTATTAGCATTATATTTTGTAAAACTGCACATTACAAAATACACATTTTATATTCAGAAAACGCAGACGAAATATATGGTGCATATAATTTAATTGTGTTCGCAAATCAACTGTTTTGTCATGCCATTTATGTTTTCAAGTCTTAAAAATCAATGAATTAACTGCTACAACCTTAGAAGTTAAATTAGTACGATCAACATGACCACACTCGAAAATGTGAGCATTGTCGATGATTGTTGTCACCGTTTTTATTATCGATTAATTGTTTTATATTTTCTTTAATTGTCATAATTATGTGGGTATTAGCCACTATGTGGTATAATAAAAGTATGGGTGGGGCTATTTTCACTCTAAAAAGTATTTTGAAAATTTTAATATCAATAAAATAATTTATTACAAAAATACCCCTTATGTAAATTATTATAAATGAGGACAATATATTATGAACTAAATATAACATAATTACTTTGAGCACCCACAAAAGATACCTATCATTCAACATATATATATATATATATATATATATATATATATATACATATATATATATATATTCCATAAACCTTAAATCTTTTATTTCTAACATCTTAAATAATATTATGAACAAGAAGCGAATCAATATTTTGAAAGATTTTGACTATAAAGTAAGGTAACCCTTTCAATTTTTTAAATAAAAAAATATTAAGATAGTTGTCTTTATTGCTTTGATTTTAAAACGAACCTAAAAAATTAAATAATATTTTTTTTAATTAAATGAGACTATTGCTCAAGAGAACAACTCATATTACATGATATTACAACTGATATTTACAAATTAGATTATTACTGGAACTAGTTTTACATTAATTATTGTCAAACCCACCTAGATTTTTACCCTCTCTAATATTTGAAGGACGTATACTCCACTCACATTTCGAAAGGAAGAAGATTATTTTCATTCAAGTTGAGGAAGGAAATTAAAACCCCACAATACATTGTAGGGGCTCGAACCCATGACTTCACCCTAAACAATACTTAACATACAACAACCAATCTAGCAAAACAATTCAAAAGATAAACATGCGTCGTCAATTTCTTTATGTTCATCCCAAGTTCGAAGTACCATTTGCACTAAGAAGAATCCCCATTGTTGAATTGTGTGAAAATCAGGGTCATGATCCATCAACCATAGACACTTTTTACTCTTTTAATAAATAATAATTAATTACTAAAATTATCTTATAGATTTTTTTAAACTTAAATTGGATTCAATGTTGTAAGTATTGGCTAAATTTTCTAAAAGTTTTATTTGGTGTGCTGAATAGTTTTATTGGTATTTTGAGTAAAAAAAATATAATTAATTTAACAAGTTTAAGTAAGGATTTTTTGGTATTCAAATAGTATATAAAGTAAAACTTAGTTTTTTAAATTTATTAAATGAATATACATAATAATAAAGTGTTCGGAATAATTTTTTGAGTGCAAAATGATCTCACCCTAAACGTATTTACTGTTTTTTCTGACCTACAAGTTATATGGTGAAAAGAGACACACACAATTGAATATAGAACATTTTTAAATTATTATTAATAGTATTTTGTTCTAAGAAGTAATTTTAATTGAGATAAAACTACTGCTAAAATGAAGACAATGATAGGGTCTTATAAGTTATTAAGATAAAATTAAAGGTGATCATGAGGCTGAATAGAAAACCACTGCTGTCTTGATTTAAATGCAAAAGCCAAAAAGTACTAACTTCTGTAACTTTCTAAGATCGTGGCGTTACGCACTCATAGTGACCGACCGTGCATGTGTCAAGTTCCCATTGAGGGTGAAGGGCGATGGACTCCACCGCTTAGCTTCTGCCAATTGGACCTTGATGCACTCTCCATTTCTGAGATTGATATTTCACTGAGCTGGTCACGGACCCACTCAGGGACCAACTTTGAGACTTTAAGCCCTTAGTAAAATATTAATTAAGCCCCCACTGATTTAGTTTTTTTTTTTTTTTCTATATTTGAGTTGAATGATAAAGTTTGTTTGAAATATGTCCTCTGAGAAAGTACCATATAATTTAATAGTTACCCATAATAATTCTAAAATCACAAAAAATAAGTTAAGTGATCGATATATATATTTTTTTTAAATTCTTTAAACAACTTTTTTTACCTTTTTTTCCTGTTAAGGCCTTTAAATAAAATATAAGATATCACTCCCATCTTCATTTTATAGAAGAACGAAATTACATAAATTTTATCATTCAAAAAACTTATATCTCTACAAACAGTTCAATAATCAATAATGAACCTTAAACAACCTGAGAAGCTCATCAATCGAACAGAACAAGGAAAAATTGAAAGAAATTAATAAAATATCTACCATATACATAGAAAACCACAAGGTTATATATGTCGAGTACTATATATAGCTAGCTAAGTCAAGTATTTAATTGACTTCGTATATAGAATTCAATTATATTACTCAATTGATAAAATTGATTTTACTTGTCTCGACAAATCAAATAATATACACCAGTAGGAGACCTTAATTCAAGTCGAGAGATTGAGCAGGATCAGCTAAATTTTTACTTGTCAACGTTAATAAAAACATAATAGAGCTATGAGATAGTCATGCGCATGTGTTTGACAGGTCACATACAAATCAAATTCGGCACCCTTTATTGATATAAATTTTCATCTAAATAGAAGACTTAATTCAAGTCAAAAGATAGAGCAGGATCAGCTAACTTTCCCTGTCAACATTAACGAAACTTCTATTGATGTAATTTTCATCTAAATATATATATGCATTAATTTAGTAACCAATGCTTAATTCTTTGACATAATCATATATGCGACTGATTCCTATGCTTCCTCTCACTTGCATGCACATGCCCTAAATATTTTCTAATGCCGTTGTTGCCGACCAACAAATAAACAGAAGCAAAGAGAAAATGGTAAAATAATCTTATGATTATATCAACGAAACTTAAGGAAGAATCAATCGCACATGGATTGCTTAGGATAAGATCTGAAATATATATCCCTTTAAGTTTTAACAATGAAAATTTTCTTTTTATTGATTCCGCACATTAATTAGATCTGATGTTTTTTCTGTTGATCACCACGAGCTGACAAATCAGAGAATATTAATTACTTTAAATGAGAATTCAAATTTTCACATTATATTATTGAAGAGTATTATGTCGTTAATTTATTTTTGTTTTCATTTAACTTTGATCCATGCATGCATGGATCTTGGACACCAGTCACCTTCTCAGAAGATGCAGGCAGACAGCACATTATCAAAACCATGTGATTTCGTTACTAGTGATGGAGCTATATTTCAGTCATTTCACTTCACATTTTCTTCTATATTTTCATTTTAAATCAATGACAAATAAATATTATTAATTAAAATTTTGGGTCTAACGATCACACTCGGCTGGATAATAAGATTTAATCTAAAACCCTTTGTATGGATATATCTCTATAACAGAAAATTAAATTCACAGATCACAAAATAGGCCATCTGTGTTGGATGATCCATATCACGAAACCAGATAAGTTTTCTAAGTGAGGAAAAAATATTAGACAAATTTAAATACTTTCAAGCTTAAACTTTTATCTTGCGTAACCTAACAAAGTTACAGCTAAAATTTTGAAAGGAAAAAAAATTGTTTTCGAAAATTGTATAGCGATTGTGAATATATGAAGTCTTCTAATTGTATAATTGTATCACATATGATTTCCTTAAAAACAAAAATTCTAATATCTGAATTTGAGGATATATATATATATAATAAAAAACCTGCAAATTAGACAATTATTAAGGCAGAAATGGGTTTCAACCTCAACCAGCATAATGCATGTTAGTGCAGCAGCCTGCCCCTGCATCCATGTGGCTTTGAATAGCATGTCTTCAACCTTCACCAGAAAAGACCAAATCTCAAGATTAATTAATTTAATTTAAATGATCGATGCCGATTATTCATTTTGTTTCAAGCTGTAAATATCTGCTAATTACGCTTCATTATTTTAAATCACACGTTCTCACAAATTTGTAAGCCCAAGATATATATTCCAGTCCCTTAATCGCGGCAGCTGATTGTCTAGTGAAGTGATTAACTCATGCTGGTGTAATATTAATAACTTGCAGTTTCATTTTTAATAGTTATTTACATAATTTATTTAAAATATTGAGTTAAAAGTATCCCCTGTGTAATTTTACGGCAAAATTTCCAATTTTTGTTACAATTTTGGAAAAATCACCAATAGTTTCTGTCGTACTCATGTCTTGAACCATCGAGATTCAGTGATTAATGGTACTTAAATTAACTTCTTATTCTTTGATTACTGATTAAAAAATAAATAAAAGAAAGTTAAAAGAAGTGATTTCTTTTTTCTTGGTCATCGTATTAAAAGAACATAGAATGAGGGTGCATGTTTTGTGTCAGACTTGTTAGTCTTGAACATGGTCTTGGCAATAATTTTATAATTATATATATATTCAGCTCTGCAACCTGCATGGATATATTTTCGAGTGGCAACGATGCAATTTTGATAAAAGCTAGTGGCTTTCTATTATTCTGAATCACATAAAAGCCGTAGAGCTCTCCCCACTTCTGATCTTCACACTTGCATGTTGCACTTGCATCCCTCTCCCTCTCCCTCACTTTCTTTCTCTCATCTCTCTCTGAATTTGTGAACATCTCTACGGCACAAACATAAATACATAATGTACAGAATCTCCGTGCTCTTATTTCTTCTTTGTGCCATCTGTCACGTAGTGTTATCAGTCACCGATGGTAAGCTCTCAAATTTAATATTTGTGTTCATTTTTATAATTTTGTTTCGGTAATTTATGTTGCATATTGTTAGATGGCTAGCTTGATAGCAGATCCCATGCATGTTCCATGAGAAAAGAGGAAAAAAAAATGCTTAACAACTATATATGATCTCCTAGAAAGTTTTTGTTAGCTAGATCTCATTCAAACAAGACTCTATTTTTGTTCTTGTTATTACCATCGCAGAATGCGACTAAACAGGTTATGATTTAAAACATTGCTCATTATTGTGTATGAAGCAAACTTGTGACATATATGGTAGTGCCTGCTTAATACGCGATGGGATATTGTAAGTGGTAGAGTGGCCTTGCTGCCACGATTCACTAAGATTCAACCCTACGTCGGTAAAAAAAAAAATAAAATTTTTAGGTGGCTGATGTGACAAGTTAGTAAAACGAAGTAAAATTTAATAAAAAGATAAATTAAAATTTTAGATATTTATTAGATTTATTTTGATTTGGGGATTCCTAAGTACTGATTTCTTAATTCCATTATGATTTTTTTTTTATCTTTGTTGCTTTTAAATGGATTTTGTACTTTTTTTTTCATTTAATAAATTTTTACCTCTCTTGACGTTTATTTAAAAAAAAACTTCTGGAGATATATGGTGAGTGTTAGCTAAAATTTTTGTCTACAGTAGATAAAATTTAATCAGATATAACAAATAAATTAAAGAGTATTTTTAATTTAATAACGATTAAAATTTAACTCTTATAAGCTATTTCTAATAATGTAATTACTAATCACAACATCATAAAAAAGACGTAGTAGCTCGGCAACGAATATCTAAATCTTTTTCATAAAATCAAGTTAGCATTAGCAAGAGACCCTGTACAAGTTGTGTCACTCGCTATTCCTTACCCTGATTTCAATTTCTATTTATTGCCTGTATTTATTTTCATGTGCTTTGGTCGTTCGACGGCAATTAATAGAAGAGATTTGAAAACTTGGCCAATTTTAGGGGAATCTGGGCCTTACACGTGGTGGGCCCCATTAACCTTTGATGATAATAATGATATTGATTGGACCACTTCATGAATGATGATGTAAATGAAGCCTTTTTAGCAGGGCGTAGGTACGATACACTGATCAATGTAAATAACTAAATATAGCAATTTAATGATGGCAATTGCTAAGTTAAAAATATGAAAAAAAAAAAAAATAGTAATAGGCAGTGGGGTTCACGTAATTTTTGTATGAGACGATAAGTTATAATTTATTTTAATTAAATGACTAGAATACTCCTGTGACGGCATTGAATAATGAAACACAGAAAGGTAACATGTCACTTTTATCATTTACTAATTTTAGAAAGCATATTAATTATATAACCCTGGCCTTTTTTTTTCGATATTTAATCATGCACAGAACATGTGATGACACCATGGCAACAGCGATGAATTAGATTTGAAGCAAAAAAAAAAACATATCGGATTAATTTGCTTCTTGTTTAAATACTTATATTTGATTGATTAACATACATACATTAAACTAATTGAATTACATGCGTTAACTTCAGGATTATTACCAAATGGTAACTTTGAGTACGGTCCAAAGCGGTCACAAATGAAAGGCACAGTAGTAACACACCCAAATGCCATACCAAACTGGCAAATCTCCGGCTACGTCGAGTACATAAAATCCGGCCACAAGCAAGGCGACATGCTGCTCATCGTCCCCGAAGGAGCCTTCGCCGTGCGATTAGGCAACGAGGCATCGATCAAGCAGAAAATTAAGGTCACCAAGGGCAGGTTTTACTCTATGACGTTCAGTGCAGCCCGCACTTGTGCTCAAGAAGAGAAGCTCAATGTCTCAGTTTCACCAAACTTGGAAATGAACGACTGGGCAATCTTGCCAATGCAAACAATGTATAGTAACAACGGCTGGGATTCTTATGCATGGGCTTTTGTTGCTGATGCTGATGAAGTTGAGATCACAATTCACAATCCTGGCGTCGAGGAAGACCCAGCCTGTGGCCCTCTTATTGATTCTGTTGCTTTGAAGGTTTTGTATCCTCCTAAACGTACTGGAGGTAACTTTTCTATCTCTCATTCTCAAATCTCAATTACAACGGATCAAAATAATTCTAGTGGCGGAGCAAAAATCTTTTATCTGGGGTTATCTAATTTGTTGTAAATTAACCAATTCGGGATCCAAATATAATAAAAGTTAATTTAGAGGTTAAATATACAAAAGATGTAGGGGTCTTTATGTAATGAACTATGACTAACGGGGTCAAACTATAAATAGTTCTAATTTTGACTTGCTATTTTGCAGTCAACATGTTGAAGAATGGAAATTTTGAAGAGGGACCGTATGTGTTCCCTAATGCATCATGGGGGGTCCTAATCCCACCCAAGATCGAAGATGATCACAGCCCTCTCCCAGGATGGATCATTGAATCCCTTAAAGCCGTCAAGTACATTGACCTCAAACACTTCTCCGTCCCCGAGGGCAGACGTGCCGTCGAACTCGTGGCCGGAAAAGAGAGTGCGTTGACACAAGTTGTCAAGACCGAGGTCAACAAGACCTACGCCCTCTCATTTGCCGTCGGCGACGCCGAAACGGCTGTTCCGGGACGTTGGGCGTAGAAGCTTATGCTGGCAGAGACAACGTTAAGGTAACGTATGCGTCCAAGGGCAAAGGTGGATTCAAGAAAGCCTTGCTTAGGTTCAAGGCCGTGTCACCGCGCACACGCATTATGTTCCTCAGTACATTCTACAACATGCAAAGCGACAGCTCGGGGTCGCTGTGTGGCCCCGTGATTGATGATGTTAAGTTGCTTGTTGCTCATAAGATACGATCACTACGTGTGTCATTGAAAAAGATTTGATCAGCATGAGCACAAGGGCATTATTGACTTAATATTTCTTCTTGTTGGACTATTACTTGAATGTTCCAAGCACTTTGTGAACTATATGCATGATGTTATTGTACTTTAATTAGGATTCTTGTAATAGGGGCAAGAGTGTTAATGATCAGTTTACATTTCGTAATTTTATGTGCCGGGAAAAAGAACCAAAGCATCTGTTATTTTAAAACACGTCTAAATTTTCTTGAGTATCAACTTTTTTTTGTTGATCTTATGATTTTATGTTTGATGGTTGTTTGATTTTGAAAGTATGAATATTTTTAATTATTTAATTAATTAAATAATATATTAATTATAATTAATTAAAAATTATAATTAAAATATAAGAGAGGTTTCGATTAATTTTGTCATTGTTAGAGAGGCCGCATCTTTATTTATTTTATTATTTTTTGAAAGGGGCCTTATCTTGCAATTAAAGACTTTAGAATTGGAATCTTCTGCCTGTGAATTTCAATTGTAGGACCACTTGTACTCATCACTACATCAAAAGTCGTTCTTTCACGGAGAACAACGCCCTTGTGGGCTGTGCACTGTCTCCTTACGTTACGTGTTTGTCGCGTAATTGGATTGAATTAATTTTTAATATTAAATTCAATTAGATTATATTAAATTAAATCGAATTATTTATAATATTACCTTTTATTTAGTATAATACTGAATAGGATTATATTAAATTTAATTTAATGAAGTAAAAAAACTATTTATAAATAGTTTAATTATTTTAAAATTATATCACTAATTGCTGAATTTAATAAATAATACACAATAATATTATGAATGAATCAATTAGTAATTTTTTTATGTTTAGTATTATTCAATAGTTTCTATATATTATTGAACAAAATTTTATTATTAATATCAAATTTGGCTTAAAATTAGATATGAGAATTAGTCTTATCTAAACTTACGAAAAAAGGGACTAATAATCCCAAAATTTTGGATTACAAAATTGGATTAATTTATTAATCCTTAACAGTCAAACATGACATTATACAATAAAAAAAATTATCCTAAAAATTAGTCTAATCTTGTTTAATCACAAAAACAAAACGTAGTTTTAATAATTTATGGTAAAAGCTCCTTTAGTCTTATATTTTTAGACTAATATAACTTAATGATTTAAAGTGACTTAATTTAATTAATTAAGTTAATTAGAAGTGTTTGTTTTTATAACTTAATGGGATATTTTAGATAATTTTGAATTAATAAAATAAGCCAAATTTTTTAGCTTTTTACTTAATAGAGACATATGAATTAAGTCAATTATTTTCTAATGTAAAAAATATCCCTACTTTATGATTTATTTTTTTATGTCTATTTCAAAATTCATCCATAGATATTTACCCCACATAATAATTTTATCATCATTTTTTTAGCCGTTATGAAATCCCTCCTTACTTTGGTATCAACTCCTCAAGTATTGAAGATCAAAATTACATGTGACAACTTCGAGATGAAATGACAAATCAACTGTTTCAAGCAAGCATCTTATTAGTTTTTTTCTTTCTTATATTATATACGATAAAATTTGAAATTTATGGTATTTTATATATTAAAATTTTAAAATCATTATGTATTCACTTGAATATAGTTTTACTTATAAATGTAAAAATATTGTGGTATTTAATATATTATTTATTTAATATTCAAATTTAATAAGGATATAAATGTAAAAATACATATTTTCAGTTTTTTAAGTTAAAAAAAACAACTTAATAATTATTTTCGAGATCCAAACGAAAAAACAAACATATTATTCAGATTCAGACATTCAGATCTATTTAAAATTCAAACTAATTCAGGTTTATTCAGATTTCAGATAAAAAAACAAACGCCACCTAATGTTTATTTAGTTCTTATATTTTAAAAACTACCTCAAAACATCATTGTCATTACATTAGCGACATACTTGTTATTACTTTCTGTTTGCTTTTGTAATAATATCTTTGTACATCAATGTTTCTTTTTTAACATTAAAAAAAAATTAAATTGCCAAATTAACTCAAAAAATAATAAATGTGTGTGTATTGTTTTCATTTTATTTTTGGGTTAATTTGGTAATTTTAAAATAATATCCCAAAAAAAATTATTGTAAAAGAATGTTAGTATAAAAACAAACAAAATCATCAGAGATATTTTAAAATATTTTTCATAATTAAAGTACTAAATAAACATTAACATCAAAATATATGGATAAATGAGATTATACTCATTATCTAATTCAAAATTTTCAGAATCCTATTTCTTTTTTTTTTTTCATTGAGGTTAGAAAACATCTTATCAAATAGAGTGTGATTGTTGGCACCCCTGCGAATACTTCTTAAAACATATTTAATTATTTTATAATTGTAATCTTTATTGAAATTACATATAGGACAATCTTTAATTAAACTCCTACTCGAAAGTCAAATAATTTTTTTAAAAATTTAATATTTTAGAATTTAAAAAGATTATTTTTTTAAATTTCTAAATAAGTGAGGAATTTAACACCCTTGGCTTTAATGGAGATATTTAAAACCCATTATTTTTTTTTTAAACGGAATAAACTCTGATATTGAAATGAGATTTAATAATAGAAATAAATAAAAATTAAAAAATTAAATTACACTAATAAATTTTGATTAAAAATATTTTTATTATTAATGGAGAATTAAAAATTTTTAATTTTTTAATTTTTAAAAATATTTTAATAAAATTAATTAAAAATATGGGTGTTAAGAGTGCGAATGGTCCACCCTATCATGTAACACTTTTTAATTCGTTACCTCTCCACAAATCTAATTATAAATTTCATAAATTAAAAGTCGGAAATTTCTAAGAAGTCGCTTTAGGGCTCTCTTTGTTTAACCACTAAACTTTCTTCTCTCTTTCCCTCAACTTAAAACCTAGTTTCTGAGCAACAACAAAATGAATCGGCTGCACAAAATTCAGATGGTGCTCACAAGAGTGCAAGCCTTGGAGACTGATGTTGATGATCTTGGAGGTTACTACTTCATGAACGACAAGTCAAGCTATGAGTTTGGGAAGAAATTGGCCAAAAAGCTTCAAGTTTTAGCCAACTTGAAGGAAGAAGAAAATTACGAGGATGTGACTGATAGATTATCGGAAGATTCTGTTGATGACAGACCTGTTGAAACAACAAAAGTAGGTTTGCAATTGGCATTTGACGAAGCTTGGAGATGTAAGAAGAAATGGCAATAATTGGCCCTTTTGGCGTGGAAGGAGTTGGCAAAATTACTTCATTATCAAAACCATATCCTGAATTTTTAGGTATGAAAAAGAATTGTATATCCTCTTTTAAAATTCAGGTATGATAGTTTGACTAACAATAATTTTAGCTTCTAATTAAAATATTAGGGAAAAAATTAATTGTTGGATTGGTGAGGAATTTTTAGATGGTTTTGATAAAGTGGAGCATAAAACAGCGGATGTTGTATTGTTAACAATTTCCTTCATGCATGTTTATTAGAAGATGAGAAAATTTTTTTAATTAAAATGCATGATGTTGTTCGCGATATGGCATTATGAATCGGATGTAAAATTGATATGAAGTGAGAAATTTTTTTGATTCATATATATGGATTAATTGAAGCATGAAAGGTTGAGAAGTAGAAAGGGGTGAGAATTTTTAGGAGATCACGGATGATTTTATAGTGGGCCTTTGTTAGAGTTTGAAATCTTTTACAGTACTGCTGTTTATCTTCCCGTAATTCTACTAGAATTGATGTTCAATTTTATATTGTTACAATTCTTAGGATTGATCAACTAGGTTCTTCAGAGGATGAATATAGTATTCTGTATAGTATTCTCTTCAAACTTCAAAGAGGTTTAATTTTTTTTGGAGAAACTGAACCTTGAGAAGTTTCCAAACTGTACAAGGATGTCTGAACTCTTAGAAGAGCTGTAATCGATCCTTATGGCCTTCAATACTTCGTAGATTTCAACACACTTAATGTTTCATCCTTAGCACATATGAAACATCTCTATAAACTCATTTTGAAGTTTGGAAGAGTTGGAGTTTGATTGCACAGGATAAGTACCAAAACCAATAGACTGGTGTTTTTGGTACCTTTTACTGAGTTAAACTGTGAGACGTAACTTGGCTTATTGTCGCTGCAAATCCTAAGAGTATTCGGATATGAGATTGCTATGATATGGTTAAAATAATCAGTGTATGGGATTAGTTGAAGTTCAAGTAATTAATTGCTGCAAATGTAAACCCATTTGCAATGTCTTGCATTTTGATATCTCTGAAACCTGGAGAGCGGCTACTGCAATCCCTGCTATTCTCACAAACTTTAGGAAAAGGTGATGGATGAATTCCAAGGCTTAAGAAGCTTCCACTTGCTGGAGCAGAGTTTAAACAGACGAGTCCTTGTAACATAATTTCAACAATTTTTATTTATTTAAAAGAACTTATTTTCTACTGTCACTTGTATAATCTATCACATGTAATATGTTTGTGTTGCAGCTGAGGAGCTATTTCTCTTTCAATTGATTATGTATCTCTGTTGGATTCTTGAAATTGGACTTGTTTATTAGCTAATCGTTTCCTCTGTTTGAGATTCAATTATTAGCTAGCTGTTTTTGTTTTACTTGTTTTTCTTTTTTTTCAAAAATAAAATAAATAAAAATTAGGTCTGGCAAACGACTTCTGGCTTCTAGAACAATTGCCATTTTAGATATGTGACAATTTCACACCGTTTGTTTCATTTGATAATTCACCAAGAAGAGTGAACTCTGAAGGAATTTACAATATACCCTTTTCAAAACTAGAAATTAAGCCAGCATTACTGTTCTAAAACTTGTGATGAATTAAGTGTAAAACTGGAGTATACAGTATGAGTTTTTGGTTCAAACGAGTGCTCGAACAAGTATTAAATACTAAATAGAAACCAGAGGTTGACATTGGAACCATGGAACTTAGTTTTTTCAGCTCAAATTATTGTCTATAAGAGCTCCTAAACTCTGGGATCTCACTCTTGGGACCCAAACAGCAAATTCATTTTCTCTCAAGATATCTATTTTTTTAATTAAAAAATTTTAATGGAGGCTTTTAAAAATAACAATTTAAAGCTAAAATCTGCTCCCGATTGTTAGAACTATTGCTCTCGTTCCAAGTTTGTAAGTAAAAGTAAGTTTCTTACCCAATGTTGCTTTTTGTTTAATTCTTTTTTTTTTTTAAATCTTTGAACTAATAAATGTATAATACATAACTTCGAATTGTTGGAATTGTAGCTCAAGAGACGGCCGACCAGAGACTAGAGAGCAGAGCAATATCTCAACATTAATTGAGCTCAGATCGCTTTTTTTCTAACCCGTTTAGATCGAGTTGATCCGAGCCAAAATTTCCACATTTCTAATTTTAAATAGCAAAACCTTTTAAAAAAAAAAAGAGTAAACAGTCTCTTTCCTTATGTGAAGTGATGAATTCCCTTTTAACTATCTGTACAGTCGGGACATGCGAATGACATCAGAATCACACATATCCACTTCCATTTTTCTAATAAATTCATTTTCAATACTACGGTATGAATATAGAGGAGCTTATTACTGTTTGCAGTTTGATTAGAATTCTGGAGCTGGCTTCTCACTTTCATTAACTGGAAGAAAGCCAATTTCCATTTACTGGCTAATTTCTACTCTCATTTTCTTTCCATCTTTTGGAGTCCTCAATGTTTGTTTTGCTTAACAGTTGTTCCGACAACAATTCTCTATTTATGGCTAATTTCTACTGAATCGTGCCCATCAGTCCGAGTTACAAAAGAATGTATTTGGCTTGGTGTTTCTTTCCTGAGAAATAGAAATGGTGGATGGTGTCTTAACTGGTTTGAGTTTCAAAAGACTACTTACGGGTATGAGGGATGATTGTTATCGTGTTCTAAAACCTTGTGATGTTATGTTTGTATACTTTATGCAGCATGCTGGCTAATTTCTACTTGCATTTTCTTTCAATCTTTTCGAGTCTGCCATATTTGCTTAGTAGCTATTTGGAAAAAAATTTCTCTACTAGTTTCTTCTTTCTGTTTTTATTTGGTTATAGTGTTTAAGTTGTCGCTGCACAGGAGCTGTGATGCTCAATGGGTGGGCTCCCAGGCCTATGGAAAATGGAACGGAGTCCGAGATTACAATCCTTGACATTCAAGGATCTGAGCTTGGGGATGGGGACACCAACTTGGACTTCACTGGTCCAGTTGTGGCTCTAGATGGGTAAGATCATTATCTTTTAAAAGATACATAAATTTTGATGGCATTCTGCTTTTTGCATTGATATTTTTTATTAGCATAATTTTTATTATCTTGCAGGGGAAGAAGTCCAGCGCAGCCTAAGATTAAGATTGATCAATTAAGTTCTTCAAATCTAAAAGTCGAACATAGTATTCTGTTCAAAGATGGTTAGTATTTTATGGATAAATTGCTTGGTTTGAAATAATATTTAGTCTTGAACCTAACCTTGAGAAGTTTCCCTACCCTACAAAGATGTTTAAACTCTTATAAGCTAAAGAGTTGTAACCGATCCTTATGCCCTTCAATATTTTGTTTATTTAAACTCGTGTATTGTTTCATCTATAGCACATATGAAAAATCTCATTACAGTTGGAGTTTGATTACACTGAGGGAAGTACCAAAACCAATAACTAGTGGTTTTCGTATCTTTTTTCAGTTCAGATAGAATGTTTCTCAAAATTGCAGGACAGAATAATCTCAAGGGAACTGGGATATCAGATTGCTATGATACGGAAGAAATATTCATTGTATCTAAAGTTAGGTGCAGTTCAAGGAATTGTTGCAAATGTAAACCCATTTGCAATTTCTTGTACTATGATATCTTCAAAACGTGGAGAGCATCAACTGCAGTTCCTGCTACTCTCACAAATTTAAGGATACGGTAGCAGATGAATTCAAAGCTTAAGAAGCTCCTACAAAGATTTCAACAGCGGAAAGGAAACATAAAGTTGTTACTAAGGGAGATCAATGTTGGTGGAAAGTACTGCACTGGGAGGATAAAGATATCCAAAATGCTTTCCTCCTCTGTTTCATGTCTTTCTGTAACAGAGGCTATCAAACACAGATTGGAGGTTCTGGAGCAGAGTTTAGATATACGAGTCACTTGTATTATCATAGATGTCTCTATTTCTTTTCCGATTGGTATGTATCCCTACTGGATTCTTGATTTGGATTTGCCTATTGACTAATTGGTTCCTCTGATTGATTTCGATTATTAGCTATCTGTTTTTTTTTTAATAATTTAAATAAATGGAAAAATGTCAAAATATTGGCAAATGACTTCTGGCTTCCATTAGCAATTACCATTGAAGATACTTCACCAACTCACATCATTAGTTTCATTTGATATTCACTCAAGAAAAATGAACTGTGAAGGAATTTACAATTTGTCCACCTCAAAATTATAAAATACGCCGGCATTAGTCTTTTAAAAATTTCAATGAATTAAGCTCATATTTAGTTGGAAGAAATAATATGAGAAAAGACGGATAGAAAGGAAAGAGGATAGAAAAAATGAGTGAAAAATGGCAATCAACCTCATTTTTATTGTTTGGTTAGACATGTAATTCATTTTTCTCCCTTTATTTCTTTCCCCTCTCCTCCTTTTCTCTCTTCTCATTTTCTTATATTTATTCAAACCAAACATGCCGTAAATGTTAAACTGGAGAATTGTAGTACAAGTTTGGTTCGGACGAGTGCTTGATCAATATTCAATGGAATACGTGCCATGGGTTGAAATTGGAACCTTGAAATCAACTTTTCATTTACATTTTAGTTTTTTAGCTCAAACTATTGTTTTCAGGAGCTCTGTACTTTGGGATCTTTAGGAGCCAAAACCATAAATTCATTTTCTGTCAAGATATCATAGGTCACTAAATTTTTAAATGGAAGATCTTAAAATTTTTTAAGTAGATCGCATTTATTCTAACTTAAATCGTGACATAAATTATCTTTCATTGGTCTTGTATAATCCAGGGTTAAATATTTAAAAAAGAAAGGGCAAGAAGAAGCATTTAATGTTTCTATTTCTAACTACTAAATAGTACCAGAACAATAATGAGCGATAAATTTGTAATGTTATCAAATATTATATAAAATATACACGGTATAAATAACGTAACCCAACAAAACGAAAACTCTCAGATCATTAAATTTATTTAGGTCCGTAGTCAAAAGTCAAAGCGCCCAATTAAATGGATCAGTATTTTTATTACTTTTGGTGAGTTAATATGTTTTTGCTGTGTGAAAAAAGGTAGTACTTTTTTACTTTTATTAGATCGTATATTAATTTATCAAATTACAAAATTTTGTACCAAAAGAGGATATCGTATCCAAATGAGAATTTGTTAAAGGTTCATTACTGCCTTGATCTTCAAACTTTTTCTTGTCTGTTGTAGTCTCTGCAGATAGGGGGTAGCATTCTATTTGAGGACAGTAAATTTTGACGAGGAATTGCTCTGTTTGAAACATTCTAGTGCCTTGAGCTTACCTTTGAAGAGTTTCTGGTAAGATTTCCCTTGGCTAATACAACTAATCAAGCCTCAGATCGATGATTCTTGATAAAGCAGGAATGATTGTTGTAATTTTCTCTAACAGAATTTGAATCATTCTTCCACATATCCATTGCCAACAAAGATTTTTAAGCTTGCATGAGCTAAGGGGCTGTTCTTGATCTTTATCCCTCTGATACTTTGATGATTCAAACTCACTCAGCTCAGTGTTTCATCATCTTCACCATATGTGAATCATCTCAATAGATTATATATGTTACAAGCAAATGTTATGAGCATAAAGATTTGGGAGATGAAATTTGATCATTCACGATAAAATACAAAGAAGCTGATAATACAATAGAATAGGATTGAAGGAGGGGGGGGGGGGGGACACAGAACAAATAATCAATCTCTCGATCCAAGTTGATCCCTGTTAATCATCATGCATGCACCCAACAGTGGCTAAAAGCATTTTCAGCTGCTTCATCCTCCCATTTCAAATTTACCCACCAGGAATACTGCTTTGCCCTGATAACAATTTTACGATCCTTTGCACTGCTGGAATCAAGTGGAAGTTTCTGAAGAATTGGGCATCCATTTACTCTGATTTCTATCAGCTGCGGAAAGGGCAAGGGGCTCCAGTAGATGCTCTTCAATTTCATTAGATTTTCTAGTACAAGATACTCAAGTTTTGCAAATAGGTCTAGATTTTGTACTAGGCTTATTTTTTCACGACTGATTATTTCTTCCATATTAGCACAAGTATGTACCTCTATATTCCTTAAATTTGGAGCAAGAGCAAGCCATGTCAAATCCCTCAGATTTGAGCAAAAACATATGTGAACTGTGTGAAGGCTATGGAAAGCATGAGTTCCCACTCTCATACATCCAAACTTCAGATCATCCAAAAATGGAAATTGCATGTGCAGTGTATGAAGATTCTTCAACTCTCCTAAGGATAAAACATCAAGCCAATTGGAATGCTCCGAAACATTAAGGTAAAGAGATCCAGTACAACTTTGTAACTTACGGAAGCTCAAAAATCTTTAAGAGCACGGATGCTATGCAAGGACATGCTCAACTCATTCAAATGATCCAGCTGCACTAATTCGTCTATCAAAACATCTCTAACATCATAAGCCATAGACGAAGAGTTACAATTAAACATTCTCAGCACAAGTAACATTGAAAAACTAGACATCAGGGGTGATGGAATTGGATGGAGAAATCTTGTATGATCCAAGTTCAAATAGTTGAGATTTACCAGCGCCTTTAACTCTCTTGGCAACTCATTGATGCCTGTGTATGAAAGATCAAGATGTTCTAATGAGACTAATTCTGAAATCCCTGCCGGTAATTCCGTTAAATCGCGATTTTCGGACAGGTCTAAAACATTAAGAGAAGGCATAAATTGAAAGAAGCGAGTAGTAATCATGGCTAAGCGGTTACCCTTAAGGAACAAAGTTTGGAGATCAGGACAAATTGGAGTGAATGGTAGATTCCTAATTTGATTTTGCATCAATGAAATCTTCCTCACCCCTTTCCATCTTTCAATCCCCTGCAGTACCTGCACTTCTGTTAATCCAGCACCTGCTTCAACCAAATAATTCTCTTTCTCCTTTTCAATTTCACTTGCAATCCACAAAGCCATGTCACGGATAACATCATGCATTTTCACCGAGTCATTGCCCGCTTCTTCCAATAAACATGAATGAAGCAGAACACCAATAATATAGTATCCTTCATTTATTGCTCTAGATCGATCATTGTTAGCCAAAATTTTCTCGCCAATCCAATAATCTATTAAGTTCATTTTACGAATCTTGTAGTCTTCAGGAAATAAACAACAGTACAAGAAGCAAGATCTTATTTTTTCCCCAGACAAACTGTCATAGCTGAACTTTAAACGAGGATATACTTCATCCATACCTGGAAATTCAGAGGCTGATCTCCTCAAAACTTGAATCGCATATTTCCAATCCTCAGGTTGCTTCTTGCAAGCCATGGCTCGACCGATGGTAATGAGTGCTAATGGCAGGCCACCACACTCTTTCACCACCGTTTCAGCCAGCTCCGGAATATCTGGATGACTTTCAAGAGTCTGTCTTTCAACATGCTCCTGAAACAAAATCCAGGCTTTCTCGTGTGCCAAACACTCCACTTTGAAATACTCATGAGCCTTCATCGCCCCGCAAACCTCAACAAAACGAGTTGTAAAGACCACCTTGGATGCAGTCCTTGGGCTTGGAAGAGGAACTCCCAATTGAGTCAAGTCAACTCGCTTCCACACATCATCCAACAAGAGCACAAATTTTTTCTTGCTCAAAACCCTGAAAATGTCCACCGCTTTGTCTTCGAGACTCTTACTTCTCCATGAATTGTCGCACAAGCCTATCTTTTTCCAGATATCATCTTGAATCCTTTCAAGTTTCAGATCTTTAGACACCACTACCCATATCACAACATCAAAATCATCTTTCCGCGAATCAAGAAACTTGTTGTTGATTTGTGTTAACAGGGTAGTTTTTCCAACTCCCCCCATACCATATAGACCAATAATCCCCACATTCTCCTCTCCAAGGCAGCTCCAAACTTTATCAAGTGTTGATTCCAGGCCTACAGTTGGCTCAATAGGCCTTTCCTCCACTGCAGCCTCCGGTTGCCTGTCAGCCACCACATGGAAAGCTCCTTCATCAATTAAATTGGACACCTCTCGCAGCTTTTTAGCTACTTTTTTTCCGAATTTGTAGCTTGACTTGCAGTTCTTGGAACAGAAGCCTCCAAGGCATAATCTCTCAACTTCCTGAGATTTAACTTCTTGTAGTTTATCAACTTCAATCGCCAGACCTTGCACCCTGGTAAGCCACAACTGCACGCGGTTCAGCCGTGTCATTTGTTGTCGTTCTGCAATGGCAACCCTCCTCATTACATCATTTCTTGCCTCGATCAAATCATCCATCTTGGTCCGCAAGGCCACAAGATTATCCTCAATATTACATACATATGTTGTTCTTCCGACGCAGCAATCCAGGCAACGACTGAAAAGGGCATCACATGATAATTGAACTGTCAATATGTTACCCATATTTGCGTAAGATTCGGTGTAGAGAAGGAGAAATAGATGATGAATATATAAAATGGACCAAAAATAAAAAAATAAAAGAAAAAGAGTATAGTTTAAAGAGCTAGCAAGAGGTTTATTGACAGAAACAGATAGGGATGGCAAATATCTCATTATGGATGGATAATATCCATCCAAATACAAATGTATAATTATTCATAATGAATATATTTATATTCAATATTTAATATTGGATATGGATATAAATTTTATCCATATAGTTATGGAGATCCATGGATATTCATGGATATTTTATTTTTATTATATAAAAATAATAATATAAAATAGTTAAAATTTTAATATCAAATTTGGTTATTAAACTATTTATATTAGTAATAATATATATATATATATAATAAAATGGCGGTCCGGTGGTCGGTGGTGGCGGTCGTCCGGCGGAGGTCCGGCGACTTTCCGGCGAAGCCGCCGGTGGTCCGGCGACCTTCGGGCGAGGTCCAACGGTAATTCCGAAGACATTCCGGCGATGTCCGACGGTGGTCCGGCGAGGTACGGTGGTAGTCCGGCGACTTTCCGGTGGAAGTCTATTTATAATATTAAATCAATAAAATAAAATAATAATTATTAATAGTATTAAATAAGTTAAAAAATTAAAGGGTAATTTTGAAAACTTTAGTTTTTAATATAAAAGGAATTTAAATTTTTCACTAGTTAATATAAGAGAAAATTAGATTTTGTTGTTTTTTTTTATTTTAGTTTAACAATATAAATTTTTTTAACTTTAAATGGATAAATTAATTGGATTTTGGATATCCATTAAATATCCATACCCATCCAATATCTAATTGGATATTTTTAAAAATATTCATATCTATATCCAAAACGATTTTGGATGGATATTATCCATTCCAATTGGATTAGATATATGGATATCTAATTTGGAAGGACCAATTTGCCATCTATAGAAACATAGGGTTAAAGGGCTGCGGAGTGCACAAGGTGTTCAGTAAATTTATTTGATTTGTAGGTTACTGACCAAGAAGAAAATACAAAATTTTTAAAAAAACTTATATCTTTTATGTTGAAAGTTTCAAGGCCGGCAAATTATGATCATCTTTACGGTGCTTCTTCGATTGAAAATTGTCCGTGTTGACCCTAAAATTTAGCTCAAGCGTCATTGAATTGACAATTGTTTATTATAAATGCTTTTCCTACTATTTAAGGCCCTTATTCTTTTGAGAAAAAGAAAACCCTTCAATGATAAAATGGGATGCTAAAAATTTTTTCGAGAGCCAAATTTTCTACTGTTGCTGTATCAACATAAGGGATGAGAATGTTCAAAAACCTTCAACTATCTGGACTATTGAGAATCTGTACAAATTGGATTCAAGTATACACTTGTAAAAGTCTTTTGGATAGTTTTATCAATATTTGTATTTAGAGAATTTCTAAACCTGCATTCTCGAATTCTTTTGACTTAAATAAGAATTACTCAAAACTCAAAAGGTCATTTCTCAATCCTTTTGACCTCTATTTATACATTCAGAAATATAGAATTGGCAGGAGATTTCATTTTGGATCTAAATCGCCACCATCTATTTTATTGGTTTGATTTTGTAACATTAGAGTTCATAATCATTTTTGTCCATGACATGATTTAGTTAGTAATCACTTGCGGCTTACTTATTATTGATATTTCTAGGTTTAGCTATTGATCATCTCTCGATTGTTGTACTGTTACCTTATGATTATTTGATCTCTAATCCGGTATCAATATAAGCCAAATATGTTATACAAATTTACAATGTTTTTAGGACACATGGTGCCGTGTAAGTGGTAAACAATGCAATATTAAAAATTTCATCATAGATCTAAGTGGTAAACAATGCTTAAGAAGGACCAAAGTGTCAGTCTCTTCCTAAATTAAATTTAGGGTAGCCAATCATAATATTGGAAATTAAAAAAAAAACCTGCAAAACATAAATTTTTGTGGTCAATTCCGTAAATTTTTCCATTATTTTTTAGGAAGTTTGTTAAGTGGTCAACGGAGACAGGCCGTTAGATAATTTGTTAATTTATGTCAACGTATCCATAATTTAACTATATCTTCCATTTGGTGGATGCCTTATCAACTTCTAATAAAAAAATTATTATTCAAAGATGTTGAATGCTTACGTTTCGGAAGTTTCAATTAAATTAGAAACAGAGTAGAGCAACCTTTAGGAAAATTATTTTGGAACTTGCAAGCGGACTTTAGGACTAGGAATCATTTTATTGGGACAGGCTTGCGAATTAAAATATGGGTTCCATCTATTTCAGCAAAGCGACACCGAGTTGATGACATAAATATTCTATGATGCCATTATCAAGCTTGCAAAGGTTTTTTTAATGTATCAAAATCAATTGAGGAATCATTGTACATATAAAATATCCATTTAGGCCTACCATTGAGCTAGACTTTAGCTTCATCACAAAAGGTCAGTTGTTGACCTAAAAAAAAAAATTAGGTGAGTTCTAATAGCTGATCTCTTGCTCAGTCAAAGTTTGTTTGCACCAACCTGTGAAGAATACTATTTATTTATTTATTTTTTTCCATTATACCTGTGGCTAGCTCTTCTTCTTTCTCACTTGGAATTTACAAAATTTATTCGCAACATCTGCTCGATTTCAGTATCATGGATGAAATTTGTGCCCATTGCCTAGATTGCACTGGCGGAAAAGCAGCCTAAATATCTGAGACGGAAAATAATCTGGTTGCCTTGCAAACAGCTTTGCAGCAACTAAGTGAAGCAAGGGACGATGTATTGACGAGAGTGATGATTGCGGAACAACAATAGCTGATGAGACGGCTGAATGAAGTCCAAGACTGGATTTGATCTGGGGTGAAAGCTTTGGAAATGATGTTGGACTAGTAATGAATGATGGCTCCCAACAACATGGAAATTTATGTCTTGGAGACTATTGTTCCTTGAGCTATAACTCAAGCTAAAAGTTTGGGAAAAAAGTGGCTAAATTGCTACACGTTGCAAGTAGAAAGAAGGAAATTTCGAAACAGGTAGCTGAAAAGATACCGAAGATCCTGTGGAAGAAATCGATATTGATAAGCCAATCATGGTGGGACAACAACTGATATTTGATAAAGTTTGGAGATGTCCTGGAGAAAACCAAGTGCGAATGATTGGCTTGTACGGCAAAGAGGGAGGCGGGAAAACTATCCTACTGAAACAAACTGACAAATTCTCCTATGAACGACAAGGTTTTGATGTTGTGATCTGGGCAACGGTGTCTAAATAACTGAAGCTTGAGAAGATTAAAGAAGACATCGGGAGAAATCTAAGTTTACGTAACGAGTCTTGGAAGAGGAAAGATCTTTAAGGGAAAGCTCGGGACGTCTTCAGCATTTTGAGTAAGAAAAAGTTCGCATTATTATTGGATGATGTATGGAAGCCGGTTGATTTAACCAAACTGGGCGTCCCCCTTGCAAGCCCAAGACTTGCATCCAAGAAAGTAGTCCCAACTCCCTCTCTTGATGTTTGCGGCCAAGTGGAAGCTGATGAGGAGTTCGAAGTTACGTGTTTGACGTAATGATGAAGCCTGGACACTCTTTCAGGAGAAGGCCGGAAGAGATATTCTTGACAGTCATACTGGTATTGCTGGGCTGGCCCAAGCTATGGTTGAAGAGTGCGATGGTCTGCCACTTGCACTAATAACAATTGGTGGAGCCATGGCTCACAAGAATACTCTTGAGAAGTGGAGTTATGCAATTCAGCTTTTCAAGAAATCGATCACAAAATTTCCAGATATGGAGAAAGTCTATCCTCATTTAAAGTTCAGTTATGATAGTTTACCGAACACAAAGAATTAGATCTTGTTTCTTGTACTGTATTTTGTTTCCCAAAGACTATAAGATTAGTAGAAGTTCCTCGATTGATTGTTGGCTTGGTAAGGGACTTTTGGATGGAAGTGACGGAAGTGCAGGAAGATATCAAGGACACTCTAAAGAAGGAGATGATTGCATTAAAATGCGTGATGCGGTGCATGGCTTAATGGGTGGCATGTGACATTGAAAAGGAGGCTGAAGAATTTTTTATTCTTGCAGGTACTGAATTAACTAAAGCACCCGAGGTTGACAAATGGGAAGGGTTAAGAAAGATGTTGATGAAAAATAAAATTGAGATTCTATCAGAGATCCCTTATGTCCCAACCTTCAAACTTTGCTTTTCAGATTCAATCACTTGAGGATGATTAACTGTGACTTCTTCCAAGTTATGCCCTGTGTCAAAGTATTAAACCTGTCATATAATGATCATTTAACCAAATTGCTATCAGGAATTTCAAAGTTCCCCACAGTACGTAGATCTATCAGGAACTGCAATAAAATGGTTGCCAGAGGAGTTAATATTCTTGATAAATCTTAAATGTTTGAATTTGGATAGTACAATTTGACTTCGTTCAATTATGAAGCAACTAATATCTAGTCTCTGCGTCTTACAAGTATTGAGAATATTCAGATGTTCATCTAATTTTGCTAGTAGAGGAATTGCTTTCTTTGGAGTTCCTAAATGTGCTGACCATCACCTTAAAACAGTTCTAGTGCATCGAAGAGTTTTTGAGCTACCCTAAAATACAGAGTCGTACCAGTCTCTATGCCTTCAATTCTTGTCAAATATAAGGTCCCTCAATCTTTTATCTTCAGCAAACTTGTAAGTATCTCGATACACTACAGATATGGGATTGTAAATGTCTGGAGAGATTGGATGTTGACTTGGAAGGGGAACTCATAAAAATAAGAAAATCTCATATCTTTGACAGCCTTCACACTGTTTACATAGAGTCTTGCTTTGAAGCTGAAGGAGTTGACATGGCTTATTCTTGCTTCAAACCTCAAGAATCCTCATACATCATATTGCTATCCAGTGAATAAAATTTTATGTTTTGAAATTTTGGGTAAAGCTGGAAGAAAAGTTGGAAGAAAACCATCTGTGCAACTCGAAATTTTAAGATTACAACATCTACCAGATCTGAAGAGCATGTGTAGGAATGCCTTTCCCTTCCCCGTCTGAAGGAAGTTTTTGTAGTGGGATGTCCAAATATAAAGAAACTTTCACTTGATTCCAACCGCGGAAAGCAACATCACATTATTATTATGGGAGAAGAAAACTGGTGGAGAGAGCTGCAATGGGACGATCAAGCCATCACAATGCTTTTCGTCATTGTTTCAAAGCCATTGCAGCAGAAGTTGAACATCATTCTGATGAAGATAGAGAGAATCATGATTGTGAGGCATAACTTGTATATTTGAATATGGCATTGTGGAGATTTAAGTGAAGCAGAGTGGAATGTAGATTGACTTGTTTTATTTCTTTTGTCTTGACCGGCCTTGTCACCTGTATTCTCATATGTTTTCTTGTATAATGCATTCCTATTTCCATATTGTTTCCACTTAATAAAGTTGAAGAATTATTAGATATTTTTGCTTCCAGGTTGCTTGCTAATTGCTTTATGAACTTTCTCATAGTTTGCCTTGCAGATCCTGCATTTATTTGACAAATTTCACTTAGTATTTAAACTTCGAGTATAAGCCATTTCTTCAATTTATTTGTTTAAATCTGAATTGATTCTTGATTATTAACCTCCTGTCTTTTGTAACTGTTACCATTTAGGATTTGTTGAGTTCTAGCTACAGCTAAATTTTCCATTCAAAGCAATGTCATTTGGATAGTTGATATTCTACTACGAAAAGTGAACACTGAGAAAGAATTTAGAATTCTTTCGGAAAACTGTACTCCAATAAAACCAGCCGAGGTACTCGTACCTTGGCCACGGATGTACTTTTGAGTTATGATCAATCGCCTATTTACAGAAGAATACAATTCCACTGGAATTGATGTTGAAATTTTCTCGGTTACATCGTCGAAATTGTTCAATATTTGTTCATATCATGAAGCATATAGGGGATGATGTGTTCTAAGTGGTATTGCGGACAATTTGAAAATGATTTCTAGTGGGTACTCTTCCATGTATTATTTCCTGAGATTAAGATCCTCTCTTTGTTTTTTCTCTCCCAGTCTCTCATTGTCAAATCAGCGGTCAAAATTGAGTTTTAAATTTTAATGCTAACAATTAAGTCAGTTTTCTTGACTTTGTAGTTAAAAGGCTGGTTTAATTGTAAATAAAATGAAAGAAACTGATTTAATTGTTGTCATCATATAAAATTTAACACACAATAAGTATGATGTAAATGCTCCTGTTGCACTGTCATCTTTTTCTGTTGCTGTTTACTAGTTTCCTTTCCTGTTAACATTTTGAAAACATTTTCTGCATCTTGCAAGAGTGTTTCCAGGATGCTGATGATTTCAGATCAGCAAATCACCTGGAAGTGTATTTTGGTTGCACGACTTCTGGGAGGTGGGTCTGCTGGCACAATTTGTTTGCTTTAGGCTAAAGAACCATAAATTAAGAATAATGCTTCCTCTAGTCATTGTTTCAATTATGCAACTCTGCAAAATCAACAAGTATCTGGGAACACGCTACAGGTTGTAAACAAAGGGATATAAACCAACGTGGACACTAACTTGGGAGAAAATCTCATTCAACTGTAGCATACACAAATAACATATCATTTATTTCCTATAATCGAAGATCATTTTTCTCTTCAGAAGAAGCAGGTTCTAGTAGAGATTCTTCCCCATCATGTATTTATTGTCCATCTAGCTCATCTTATCAAAGATGAAAAAATAATTAACTACATTGTATAATTCAAACCATTATTTCCAACCGAAGTTCTCTCACAGACACACACAACCTAAAGAAACAGCTGTGAGATTAATTGACAACATCAAGGATCAGCTTTCGAGACTTAAGGACTGACCATTTTAAGCGTCGGTAATAACCAGCTTGAAGAAGCGCGAGTGACAACACAAATATCCATTTAAATCCCATCTGCAGATATTTAAACCAATATGAAGTTAGACAGAGGTAAATGTCTTGCGTTAACTCTATCTCCCATCTCCAATAATTGTGATTGCGAATTTATCATGAAGAAGGATTAAAGTAGTATGTAATCACTATTGTTACTAAGGTATCTCACATTCAAATGTTGGGACTGAAAAATAGTTTTGGGAGTGCAGCATTAAGAACACTTGAACAGATTATACTTAAAAAAAAAAATGGTAACCAACTATAAATATTAACACAAGAAATAAGTCATCAGGATCATATATAATGGACCAGCTGAACCAGATGATGGAAAAATTTAAAAGATCATTATCCAAAATACTAATTCTTTACCTTTTGCACAGGAACGATCCCTAAAGCAAATACTCGGAATGCTCCACGACTAAGTATACCCATTCAGACTCGCTTTTGTTTGATTATAAATAAATAACCACTTAAGCGGAAATTTATAGCGTATAACATTCCCAACATACTATTGAGTGTTAGATTATGGAATGCATACAATCAAAAGAAGAGAGCTCCTCTATCCCTCTGAGACATTATTGAATGTGTTCACATTTCTTTTAAATTATTAGCAATTAAAAAAAAAAAGCAATTACCAGTTTTCTCTCTTCCATTTCTGGCTCGGCAGCCCATGACAAAAATGTTACAACATCCTTCCCCATCTGTGCCAACATAGGGAAACGAATATGAGAATCCATACTTTCATTAGGAAGATCAGCAATATCAAATGCAGTTGGAAGGTTAGGAGATTACCTGAGCCTCTGTTGCCGGGGTACCATCTTCATATTCAACAGCACCATCATTTAGCATTTGTGGCATAGCTATAGCGCCACCAGGAAAGTAAGGATTATAGTGCAACCCTTCTCGAATCTACAGCAGCACCAAATAAAAAAGTTCAAAATTCAAAACGCAACCAGATTGTGACACCTTGAAGAAGTGTTCAGCAATTTCCATAACAGGTAAATTTTAAACTAATTTTGATATCATCAATAAAGATTTCAGATGATATTTTCTATGTTTAAAAGAAAACTGCCTGTAATGGGAAGCAGAATATACCGAGACACCAGCTGGAGGATCCCGATAACCAGTTAGAAGAGCAAATACATAGTTCTGACCATTATGACGGGCCTGAAAGACACACTGTTAGGCCGTGCAAGAGATTATGGTTGCTCCATTCCTAAGCAAGAGTCCAGAACACTGTAAATACCTTTGTGATAAGACTGAGATCAGGAGGATAAGCCCCTCCATTAGCAAACCTGGCTGCTTGTTCATTCGTATATGGCTGAGGAAAACGATCACTTAGCTTGCCAGGTCGGGTAAACATCTCGCCCTCATCATTGGGCCCATCAACCACCTCAATCTCTGCTGCCATAGCTTTTGTCTCTTCTTCAGTATATGCCACGCCCACAAGATCACGGAAAGAAATCAGTGACATTGAGTGACATGATGCACAAACTTGCTGGTACACCTGGTGACCCCTTCGAATCCTGCTCAGTGTGTCATTGAATATATATAACAAATATCCTAATAAAGAAAATAAAAAAATTCACGATGTACTTAATCAGGAGACAACAATCAACTGATAGGGAGTGAACATCCACTTAAGGCCAGAAGCCACATGAAGACATTGATGAACCACTATAAAGTTTTCCCTTGCCTGCTGGGGCTGACAAAGGCATACAGCATTTCCTTGCAGTGTTTAAACTTTAAAGGTGAATGAGATAGCAAAACCTCTGACTTTAATTCTACTGACCGATGCAAGGGAAAGAACCCTTTTCCACAAACGATTATAACAGATCAGCAGAGTCAAACGATAAACTTACGAAGCATGATCATATGAACTGAGGATGCCTTTGTGAGGCCATGGATAGCTGGGGACAATGCAAGCCCTCTTCCGCCTCATCTGAATAAGCTACGGTCGCACAACTCAAAACCCCTGAAGCACCAGCCCCAAGAAGAGCAAGCATCCCTATGGACTTTGTGCCACTAGATCCAAATCCATCATGATTATTATTTGTAAAAAGGTGGGTCAACGCTGGCATTTTCTGCAAATGGTATTGTAGATCTGTTAAAAATAAGATTGCATTGTTTATACAAAGATCTAATAGTCACTGCCCTCAAGTCAATGTCAAGTGATACTCAAACTTGACCAAGTCTTCTGGAAGCCTTTTAAATTGAATTTGCAGCAAATTAAATGAAAGTTAATACAATTATGCTTAAAACGCACATCCAAATTTTGGACAATATCACGGTTAATTCAAATCAATGATTAATGTAGTTCATTTCCATGATGACAATAGCTGCTAAGGGCATTTTTTTTTCAGTTTTTTTTCCCATTCCTAAAAATCCCATAGATGCAAATCAAACCCCTCTACAACTGTGGTATGAGTAGCTTTTGAACCGTTGACATACTGTACCACCCCCATGATGTTTTTAACCAGTTGAAACAGCCGTAACCCACCCACGCTTAGCATCTGCCATATTACAAATGGCTATAAACTCAAGTTTTCCCTTTGAACCTAGTTAGCATAAAAAAATAAATGCTTTTTATTGCAAATTTTAAACTCAAAGTTTGAGCATTAAATTCCACATTATGCAAATTGTAAAAAACTTAACTTGTTTCCTTTTAAGTTCAGAAGCACACATAAAAGTAATCTTATTACATACCAAAACAGGAAAATGATATAGATAAAAAATACTGAAAAAAAAATGAAGAAATGAAAAAGCAGTACCTTAGCATCGTCTCTATTTTGACGTGAGAGATTGGAAATGAACCGATTGAACTTTCCATACCCTGGTAATATTATTTATTATCACTATTAATATAACTCAATTTACGCAAAGAAACTGAATAAGCAAAATTTAAAGAAAAAAAAAAAAGAAACAAGCAAGTGGAACAAACCTTCAGGTCCAATCTTGATCTTCCTGACTATACCTGTGATTAAATATGAAAATTTCAGTTAAAATTGGGAAAAAAACAAACGCTAAAGTTAGAGAGAGAAAGAGACAGATAGAGAGAGAGTACTCATGATGTTTTTATTTCCGCGAAAATGGCAGCACAGAATGGATGAGTAATGCAGGCGAGGAGTGTAGAAACGCAGAGAGGGAGACGGGTGGTGACACGTGTATGAGCCTATCATCGTTTCAAGTTAACGGCCTAAAATTGGTGGAGTGGCATGGTGGCCCCGTGCCCCTGTTATACTTTTCTACCTAAAATGCTTTTTATTAATAATTTAATGTTTTGATTAATGTTATTTTAATCACGTAACATGATTATTACCTCGATTTTCAGGTCATAACATTATATGTTGTGCCGATAAAATATTCTGCTGAATAATAGAAATTAATTAGGTGTTTAGTAAATATTATTATTGATAAATTTTATTATTTAATTCTTATTTATTTTTATAATAATTAGAATTTTCTACATGTTATATAATTTTTTTACAATATTAATAATGGAATTGCTTTAGATACTTTGATTTAAATATCTCTACCATTAGTTTAATTGAATAGATAAATGATTATTTAGTTAATAATAACTTTTAAAATTAAGTTGATGAATTCAAATTAAATAAAAATACTTATGAATTCAAAGTGATCTATTCTAATACTTTTGTTCTTCTTTTAATTTAAAAATAATCTTTTCAACCAATTTGTTAGCTAGTAAAATATTTCTAAAGAATTTATATTTTTTATTTATATAAATATTTTATACCATTAAGCAAGATGTAAGGGTGTATATTTATTACATACCTTAGAAAAAAAAATAATAGTATCTTAGAGAGAGCCAATCAATCAACTTTAAAAGACAAAACTATGTCATGTAGCATGAACTTTTCAATTAAAAATGTTCGAGAAAATTAATTTGTAAAAAATAAAGGTGCAAGTACTCGTTAAATAAATGTTGATATAATTTGTATCTGTTTATTTATTTAATTAATAAAATGTTTTGTAGTGCTAAAGAGATTCAGAATTCTGCTCATAAACTATTAAATTATAAATTTAACATTTTTACTCGTGACAAAGTATGGCACGAGCACCTCATGTATAACCAACCAAGTGTTACTCGGTTCTTTATCTTTATCATTATTATTATTATTATTTTAATATTTGATGGTAACCATGATGGTAGTTATTAGTTAATTCCCATTATTATTTAAAAAAAAAAAGGCTACCAACGTCTTGCAATTTGAAAGCCGCAACGTGGCGCCACTTTTAACCGCACCAAGAGCTACGCTATTCTACGCCAATATGCGCACAACATTTACTTATCCCCTCCCCACCTTTTCATCCCGCGCGCCACGTCACCTCAATACCCTCCTTGTCCCACGCTCTGAGCGCATATTAGCGTCACCTCTCGCAAGATCCCCCAGCTTAACGCGCCAAATCAGACCACCATTTCGAAAAACACACACATTCTCTCTCTCATGAGAATTTCGCACTGCCTTCCCAAAACTTCGTTTTCAAGGCCGATTATGTCATCCGGCTCGGCTTCTCTGATGTGGTTCCGAAAGGGGCTCCGAATCCACGACAACCCGGCGCTAGAGTACGCTTCGAAGGGAGCGAAATTTGTTTATCCTGTGTTCGTCATTGATCCGCATTACATGGAACCGGACCCGACGGCGTTCTCTCCCGGGTCGTCCCGGGCGGGTCTGAACCGCATATGGTTCCTGCTTGAGAGTCTGGTGGATCTTGATTTGTCTCTCAAGAAACTGGGGTCGAGGTTGCTGGTTTTCAAGGGCGAACCGAGTGAAATTTTGATTCGGTGCTTACAAGAAGTCAGTTTCTCTTACCGTTACTTTATAACTGTATTTTAAATGTTTCTAGTTTTAGTACAATTAATAAAGTTGTGTTTTTATTCCCAAAAAATAATAATAATAAAATTGTGTTTGGTGCTAGTAGTCTTGAAAGTGTCTCTTTTTTTAATTAAAAGACTTTCTGTTAAAAGCTCTAAAATGCGTTTAGTTTAAGCATGCTTCAAGTCTTTTTTTTTTTTTTTTTTTTTTTTTGTAAATCACTTAAACTGTTTCTGACTACAAATACAGAGTTTGTGATGTTGCAAATGACATGCTACAAAATTACAATAATAATCATAAATGGCATTCATTTGCAGGTTTAATCACAACTTGTGAGCATATTATTAACCATATTTCTTGGAAAATTATTTTATCAAACTATATAATTTCAATTTTCATTTTTTGTTTTCTTTTGGGTGCTTGCAGTGGGATGTCAATAAGCTTTGTTTTGAGTACGATACGGATCCGTATTATCAGGCTTTATATATGAAGGTTAAGGTGAGAGCTTGTATTTTCCTACTTTAGAAACATCAAGTTAGGCTCCTCAAATGGCAAAACGGCAATTTGTATATTCTTTTACAGTTTGTATACATTTCAAGAAAAGTTAGTTTGTGCCAAGGTGATGTGGCTATGTTGCTGATACAGAATAATCTGAGTATTATGTTTATTTCAACAGGATTATGCTTCTACAGCTGGGATTGAGGTTTTTTCACCTGTGAGTCATACACTGTTTAATCCTGCAGATATCATACAGAAGGTATGTGAGTAACTCATTAACAATTGGGTCAGACCCCAAAAGTCTGCATACACTAGATTTTTTATAGGTTCAATTCTTTTCATTGGTTTGTGTTTACTCTACTGATCATTGGCTATGTTGTCTAATTGCAATGACTAATGACCAAAAAGAATGGAGGAAAGCCACCGCTGACTTATCAATCATTTTTGAAGCTTGCCGGACAACCCTTATGGGCGTCTTCTCCACTTCCAGTCTCGCTCTCATCGCTACCTCCAGTTGGAGATGTTGGAAATTTTGAGATTTCAGAAGTTCCGACTGTTGAAGAACTTGGCTATAAAGGCTATGGACAGGTTTGCAGCTGCAAATAATTTTTTAAAAGTATCTTCTTATAAATCTTTATAGAAGTGTAATATTTCTGCAGGAAGGGTTGAGTCCATTTAGAGGTGGTGAATCAGAAGCCTTGAAGAAATTGAGGGAATCAATCAGTGACAAGGTAGGTATGATCTTAAGTCTCTGCAATTGTAAATTTTGATTGCTAAATCATTAAGTTATACACTTACATGAGTGTTATAGGACTTGATAAAAGTGTTTGGAAGGAAGTTCCTGGTCTCAATTTTAATTGATTGACTTAACTACTACAAATTTTAAGCACCATTAGCTTTGGCTTACTGGTGAGAATTGGCATTATATTAACTTACGTATTGGGAATGAGGTCTGTTTCGTGGAAATTCCTACACTTTTTTCATAAATACTGAAAGTTTTGTTTCTTAGATTTCCCTTATGTGCTGGTGGCGCTGCTACTTGTATATTTCATTTACATTTTTTCTTTCTGTTCCACAGGAGTGGGTTGCAAACTTTGAGAAACCTAAGGGTGACCCATCTGCATATCTGAAGCCAGCAACAACTGTGTTATCACCTTACTTGAAAGTGAGTTGTATTTGGAATTGTTTGCATTGGAGATTGTGAGGATGTATTCTGTTACTACTGTCCTTATCATATCTAGACTAAGCTGACCACTGCACCTCTTTTGTTCTTTATTGCTAGTTCTTTTTCTGCAGTTTTACTCATCTCTTTGGCAGTTTGGCTGTCTTTCTTCCAGGTATTTTTACCAATGCCTAACAGATGTTTATCAGAATGTTAAAAAACATACATCACCTCCAGTTTCCCTCGTTGGACAGGTCAGTGTACCTATGTATGTTGTTTGATAATGCTGGTTATAGTCTTCCAGATGCGGCTGAAATTTGGTTCAATATCTGCAGTTGCTATGGCGAGATTTTTTTTACACTGTAGCTTTTGGCACACCTAATTTTGATCGGATGAAGGGTAATAGAATTTGCAAGCAGGTAAGTCCAACTGATAGCATCAATTGATATCTATCTTCATTGTAGACTAGAAGTTGGTTTTGCCATCTCAAATATACTATCAGAATACGAACAATCAAATATATATGGATAGGGATAGAGAACAAGTCTTATTGAAAATATTGCTGGTTGTTTAACTGATAATTATTTGTATTAAGTGGAATAATTTATTTAGTATCGGTTTAATGTTATTACTAATTATGAGTTATATTGTCCTTCCAAATATACTAATTTGTATTTATTAACTAAAGATTCTTAGCTCTTTGTTGGGGTTTCTAGGGAAAAAGTTGTACTTTCACAATAAGTGATGATATTGTAGAATTTCCTACTTTATTTCCTTGACTGCAACTGAATCTCCCTCGGAAACATCCTTTACAATCAGAATAAGTGGCCGCTGTTTTTTTCATAGCTCCAGTTTTATCATTGATCACTAATATGAGGTGCTCTATCAACTCAAATTGGCCAAGCCATTGAGTCTTTCCTTCAAGTCATCTTTGTTGCTAATCAAGTTGGAAAACTATCATTTATCTGCTTTAAAAATTCACTTTCTATGATTAGTTCCTGTATAAATTATTTCCGTATGATGTGACTACTATTATTTATATGAAACTAAGAGTGGTCTAACATGGGTTTTTATAGTCAATTTTATTTTCTTGTTACATAATTTTCAGATTCCTCATATGATATGTTGTTAAGCTTGATGACATACTAACTGGTGATATAGATTCCTTGGAGTAATGATGATGAACTGCTGGCTGCATGGAGGGAAGCTAGGACTGGGTATCCTTGGATTGATGCTATTATGGTCCAGGTAAGGTCTGTGATTCCTTCACCCCCCCCCCCGGGGGTGCTGCTCCAATCTAGGTGAGCACTTACTTTTATAGGCTGAGTATTTTGAAGTTTGTATATCTGCTCTGTTGTAGCTTCACAAGTGGGGTTGGATGCACCATCTAGCACGGCATTGTGTTGCATGTTTTCTAACTCGTGGAGATATGGTATGACTTTAATGTCTTACTGCATTGTGAATCCTTCTGTATTTCTTGTTTCCTTGACAAGAATTGTTCCTGCTGCTAGTTTGTTCATTGGGAAAAAGGACGTGATGTCTTTGAAAGACTTCTGATAGATTCAGATTGGGCAATTAATAATGGAAATTGGTTATGGCTATCATGTTCATCATTCTTTTATCAGGTATGAACCATCTAATAAATATTATGCACAAGTTACCTCTTTAATGTTGCTTGCTAGTGAATAGAACTTGTTCTCAATCTTTTGCTGATTCTGTAGTCTACATCTGCATCAGTGATAAGAAGATAGTCTGAATGTAGAAAGTCATTGTAACTGCTTAATTTTGATTACCAATTTATGAACATTCAATACCATTTGATCCCTTCCTTTTATCACATTTTCCTTGGAAGTGCAGGAATGGGTTTTTTTTTTTGGTAGAGTCATGTGCTTGTTAAGATCTGGCCTTCTGTGTGCTTAGATTTTCCCATTACAAATTCTGTTTTATGATGCCAATGAATAACCTTTAACTGAAATTCTTCATATTTTGACAAATTTTCCGCCTACCAGTATAACCGCATCTACTCCCCCGTATCATTTGGAAAGAAATATGACCCCAATGGTAATTATATTAGGCATTTTTTGCCTGTATTGAAAGGTATGTTGAAGCTTCACCCACTTTATGTTTTTTTTTTCTGGCTTGGTGTAATCTGCTGTTTGATATATGACCAAGTTACAATGATCAGACATGCCAAAGGAATACATTTATGAACCATGGACTGCTCCGCTGACCATTCAAACTAGAGCAAAGTGCATCATTGGAAGAGATTATCCAGCACCAGGTCAGTAGTCTCACTGGGTGTAGTTATTTTGCTCTCTCTGTCTGTCTAATGGAGTTAATCCGCAATTGGTCAAATGGGACCTTGTGTATATTGGCAGTGGTAATGCTTAAAGACCATCCTCAACCATTGTTGAGTTTTTATTATGTTTCCCAAAAAATGTGCTAGAAATGAAATTCTGTTGTTATTGTGGCTTATGCTGCTCATCCGCAATTGGTCAAATGGGACCTGGTGGGAATTTTATATTGGCAGTTGTAATGCTGAAAGACCTTCCTCAACCATTATTGACTTTTTATTTTGTTCCCCAAAAATATATGGGGGAAATGAAATTCTGTTGTTATTGTGGCTTATGCTGCTGACAACTGGTAGGAAACAACATGCATGTTTCCTATAGTGCATGAACTCATGCAAACTTATCGCATACGCAAATTATACTGATACCTATGTTAATGGATATCTATTGCACCCATAAACATGAAAAGCTGCCAAGTAGGAACCTTTTCATATTTGGAGCTACCCATTAGGCAAACTTGCAGCATCTGTACTAAATGTATTCTTTCTTATACTTGCTTTTATCTATAGAGCATTTCTTTTTAGTTGATTACAAATTGACCTACATCAGCTTCTTTGTTCCCGTCTTTCGTAATTTGTTTCAGTGGTTTCTCATGATTCTGCAAGCAAAGAATGCAAGAGGAAGTTGGGTGAAGCCTATGCGTTGAACCAAAAACTGAATGGCCAGGTGAGTGAAGACGATTTGAAAAACTTAAGGAGAAAATTTGAGGGAGAGGAAAACCAGGAATCTGGTAGAAGGCAAAAGCAAAAAACGCTGACAGACTGGCTTAAAGATCATTGATCTTTATCATGATGCCTGATGTTAAAATGAGATCAGTTTCTTGCCCTCTACACTTGCCCAAATTGATTTATTTCTCGCTAGATGAGAAGCATAAAATTCAGGTAATTTGCATTGGATGAGATGTTTTCTAACTTGTGCATAATCACCGCTTCCCATTCGATGTAACAATTTTCTTTAGGGCTGTATGTGGTCATTGTTCTTTGGTATGCTTTTGGTATTGGGTGTTTTTGGTTCTCTATTAGCACAACAATTTGTTATCTCTATTCTCTAGATTCAATCAAGACAGCCACAGGATTAGGCAATTTTTGGCCATTTTTATCCGTGATCTTTCATGTGGCATGAGTTGGTTCTTACAGTCTTCTGGTTTCTATCATCCAAGTTCTTTGGTTACGGTCTAATCAAGAAATGATGAGTGTGAAACTAATGTTCACATATATAGATTATAAGTGTTTCAAGGGAGTGATTAATAAAATAAAGTCAAATTTTCTTATTGTTTCTTTAACTTGTGGCGACTGGCGACCAATATGATTTTAAAGTGCAAAAGCTAGTGGTGGTGATTTCTTCACTTCACCCATTCATCTTTTAAGCTGAGGGTTTGAATCTTTCGAAATGTGTTACTAGAATATAATTTCTCTAGCTGGGAGAGTAATCGCTCCATTTTTTAAGTAAATTTCTAAATAAAGCTTCATATGAATTATATCAAGACAAATCACTATAAATATTAATAGACTCATTATATATAATCATAAAAAAGAATAAAGGTTTTTGGACGTACAAATATATTTACTCCTGAGGTATGTTTATTCATGGTATGGCATTTAACTTTTATAGCAACTTACCAAAAATGCATTTGGACTGATACTATTAAATGCGAATGAATTAATGTATTTGGATATACATAAGTGGCCGGTGAGTAGGAAAATAATTTTAGCCACAAGCCCGCACACACGCTTATTTACACGTGTGAAGTCAATCCTCACACAATCAGCAAACAGCACATCATCAGCGCAGCCTTCGCTCTCTTCGTATTTTCTCGTTCCCCTTTTCCAACTCGGACTGATTAAAAAGGTGAAGTAATAGAGAGGGAGAGTCTGCGAGAGAGTTGTAAACGCTAACGGCGTCGTTTTCTTCACTTCTGAAAAAAAGGGGCGACCTGAGAATCAGAACACAACACATTTACAAACAACCAAAACCCTAAGCTAGCTTCCCAAACGACGATGTGGAGAAGAATCTGCTCTTCACAGCTCAAAGCCCAAGCCCTTGCTTTAGCTCAATCTTCATGCCGATCGGCGCCAGTCCACCCCTCAATCGCCAGTCGATCTCTCGTTTCTCGTCCTCTTTTCGCATCTCGCCACTTCAGCGCTGATTCAGGTCCCCTCTCTCTTTCTCTGTCACATCAAACCCTATTTTTTTTTTTACCCTTAGATCTTCACCTTTGTAATCATTCATGTGATGTATTTTGTAGTGTTTTTAGTTGATATTTAAATACATGATTTTTTTTAATATTGATTTAGGCGTTGTTGCGGATAATGCTGTACCAAATTGAACTGGATTGTTTATTATATCTGTAAATTTTGATAGAACAAGAGAAGTGTTGAAATGTCTGAAAATAGGAATGTATATGGGGGAAGAAAAAACAATAGTTATAGAGATGCAAAACTAGTGTACTAACTGATGTGTCAATTCTTTATTGATTTGATGATTTCCATATATGACCACTATGTTAATCACATTAAATTTTTTATTTTTATCCAACCAATAGTGTATTGACACAAGAGTTTGTGCCTCTATCTCTACTTAAGAAATGAAGGTGTATGGTTGATGTGGGTAAGTTTGTTTTGTTTGTAGCAGGCACTTCTGTGAAGAAAAGAGTCGAGGATGTTAATCCCGTTGCAACTGGACACGAGCGGGAGGAGCTTGAAGCTGAACTTGAGGTGATTTTTCTTTTTATAATTCTTTTTTGGGTCAGAAAATTTTGTTTTCAAAAATTTGGTTTGGTTGCACAGAAAATGAGTATATTGGGGAGGAAGTGTTAGATTTATGTTTCTTGTACTTAATATTTTTGTTTGTACTAAATAAAATGTTATAGAGGTAGTGGAGGCTTCTGTTGTATTTGGCAGCAACTAATGATTTCTACTAAATTTTAATCATGATCTCTTTTTTTTTTTTTTTCCTTTTTAAGCCTTTTTACATTGTGATGTCTGGCAAGCATCTTGTATTTTGGGTTAGATGCTTTTGGCAGTTAAGAGATTCTTCTGAATTGTTTAGTTGTCGCTTTTGTGCAGGGAAGGAACATTCTTGAGATAGATTACCCCACCGGGCCTTTTGGCACAAAAGTAAGTGTGTTTTGCTGAGTGCATTGGATAAGACGATGTTCATCTTTTTAATTTTTACCATTTTAAAACCATTAGTATGCAAATAACTAAAGTCTGGACATCAAAATATAAATTTGATATCATTTTGAATATTTGTTATGGTTTGGCCATGCAAGCCTTATTTTTCAAAGGTCAAGAGAAAACATTTAAAGCTGGTGGATTAGGTTGCTAGCACAGTGGTAAGATGAGAAGCTAAATGATATTTGAAATTAAAATATTAAACTACTGAACTTGCCATCTTTCACACTCGCCAGCCATACCTTGGCAGCTTAGTGTGGTTGTAAGGTTTTAGTGACAATGAATTTTTTGAGTTATGTCTTCTGATTATATATCTTTACTTGGAAAAAGTTCATAAAGCTTCTTGTGCTAAATATTTATATCAACTACAATATTCTGAGGTATAAATCTTTGCATGGAACAAATACTTCTGTGTGCTTGGTGTTGTCCACTATTTGGGTCAAAATATCATGTGTTTTAAGCTAAATAGTTTCTAAAATGAATTAAACCTTCATGTTTAAGTTTTGTTACTACTTTAATTAATATTCAAATCTGTATTCGTTTTCCAATGTGTCGTTTGTTGACAGGCAATTTTTTTCCCTTTGTTGTATGGCTTTGTGATAGTTTTTCTATGACAGAGGATATATCTTATTTGCCGGTGGCATTATCTGTTACCTGTAGCAATGTTTTGGAAGATAGATCCATATCTTGGTATCCAATACAAATTAAATGAATCTGGTGAATGGATGACCTAACAGGCCTTTACAATTACTTGAATTCATTCTTGATCTGTTGCACATTAACTCTCTACTATGTTATTATTTTCTGGTTGAAGTGATATCAGTCTTTGATTAACACCTAGACTTACAGTTGGTCATCTTTATGTTCATTTTTCTTGATTTCCTTGTAGGACACACCTGCTGTTGTCAAGTCATACTATGACAAGAGAATAGTTGGATGCCCTGGTGGTGAAGGCGGTGGGTTTTCTTATCTTTTTCTTTCTTTCTGTTTGGGTTACAGAAAATTAAAAGTATTTCATGTACACCATGTATATATCATAATTTCCTTTCTTTCTTTTTTAATTCACAGAGGATGAGCATGATGTTGTCTGGTTTTGGCTGGAGAAAGGCAAGCCACATGAATGCTCAGTGTGCTCTCAATACTTTGTGGTAAGTGGAGGTTCAAACTTGATTTGCTGTTGTTAACTCAATAGGGCACTCAGCAAACTATATTCAAACATGGAAAGACACACAACCTATTGTAGATTGTGGCCTGCTTGTGCATAGGCCCCAAAACTTCATGATTGGCCTACCATTCTGTGTCATATTTATCTTCTTCAAGGATTTTTTAATTGTAAAGTAATCAACCAACTCAAATTAAATTTGCTTGTATTAACCTTCTAACAGTAAATTTAATAAAATACTTGGTGTTGCCTCATAACCAAATAACACATGTATGGTTGATTGGATTGAAATGAAGTAAAGTATGATATTTCAGATCTGTTTTAAGTCAGTAGGGGGGAGTATGGTTCTCTAGATAATTACGTAGGTGTCCTTCAATATGACGTTTTACTCCAGTAAGATCCTTTTTTGAGGGTTCTGATATGATTTGTTGAGACTGGATGAGATCGAGTTTACGGTGGGCAAATTCGTGTTTGTATCAACCCAATTGGGTTTAAGGTTGATTGGATTGGGGGAAAAAAAAAATAATCCGAACCAAGCCGAATTGTTTGGATTGGATCTGGTTACGATTATATGCTGATCGGGTTGGTTCAGTTAAAATCATATTCATGTCAACTAGGATGGTTCGGTTAATGTTTGGATTAGGGTGATTTTGGGCTTTTTTTGTGTTTATTTTGAGTTTTTTTGCAAGTTATTTTAGTTATTAGAAGATTATTTTAATGTAATTATCTCATTTTTTTAACCCAAAAAAAAACTACTACTATAAAATCAAATAAATTAAAATTAACTATTATTATCGGGTCGGGTCATATCAGATTATTTGACCACTCCTAAACGAGTTTAGTACCCTTTTGTAACATGAGTCACTACCTTTTTCTATTATGACGGTGTACAAACGAAGATGTCTTTTGCTTTATAATGTCGTAATAGAAAATTTATCCAATTGTTTGCAACATCATATAAATGTTTACTAATTTACAAATGGTGTGACAGCTGGAAGTGGTCGGCCCAGGAGGACCTCCAGATGGACATGGTGATGATGATCATCACTAATAGCAACTGTTAATTTCCTTGATGGAATAAAATTTGAGAAGAAGATGAGACAATTTCCATTATAGTCTACTGCAGCTTCAGAAGTTCAAAAGCTTTTTCTTGTTTGCTTTGATTTGGTCCCTAGTTCTTATGGCTGTTGCTTTCCCAATGTTGGGACGGTATCTTTTTTGTGGTAAATTAGACACGGGTCGATCATCAGATGGA
Source organism: Citrus trifoliata (assembly GCA_018350135.1). Classification (NCBI taxonomy): domain Eukaryota; kingdom Viridiplantae; phylum Streptophyta; class Magnoliopsida; order Sapindales; family Rutaceae; genus Citrus; species Citrus trifoliata. The sequence goes on from CM031390.1 coordinate 11,505,951, forward strand.
ACTATGGATCTTTTTAGGTTTGCTTTAATGCATTGCCAAATAATTGATGGCTAAGCTTCAATTCTTTCATGAAACTTCTTCTTGCCAGTCTGAAGGAATCTTAGAACCTTTATTTTGGGTATGATCACATTTGATTTTTGAATTCAATTTTTCCACAAGCCAGTTTTGAAGGAATCTTAGAACCTTTATTTAGGGTCACATTTGATTCTTGAATTCCATTTTTCTACAAGCCATGTGTAATGTTTTTCTTTTGCATCATAAGTACATCATCAAGAACGGCCATAATAAAACCACTTTGGTGAGATTCTAGGATTTATCTCACTTTTGCTCTATGGAGATATCAGTTTCTGTTGATTATTTTTGGCCAAATAAAAGATGATGTTATATTGTCATGCTTCATTTCAAAATTCCGTTTCTATTTCTTTACCGTGAGTGTAAGAAATAAGAATTCCATATTTTTATTTGATTGTCTTCACCGCAGATTTAGGGATTACATAAATCTGCACGGGGATAGGGCCCTTGGGGATTTTTCTTATTTGGGAAGGGTATGAGACAATTTTATATCTAATTTCTTATTTAGAAAAAAATATGGAGAGGAATTTTTTACCCAATTACTTGCTCAAGGAAGGAAAGCGAATCTCGATTTTCTCTCTATTTTTTAATTTTAATTTTAATTTTTAGAATTATTAGTGAATAAATAATAAATTTTAAATTGTAAAATATTAAATATTGGTGTAAATAAAAATATCAAAATATTAAATCAAATTCTAAATCATTCTCTTAAGAATCTTACTCATCTTTTTCAAATTATTTGTACAGTAGTAAGCACCTAATTTGTTCACCTTATTTGTTTTCATATCATCATACCCCAATAGTACGCTGTATTGTCAGTGGCTGAGTAGCTAATACATCGCAACGTCAACTAACAGACCCACATGCAGTTTTGTTTTGTCATAGTCGATAATCAATAGGTATCACTTATCGTGATAACAATCACGTCAATATTACATAAAAATCACATTATTTGAATTTTATTTTGAAAATCATTATTTGAATATTATATATACTAAAAGTTTGAAAGAATAGAATGAAATGAGATCCATTCAAGATGATTTTCATTTATTTTATATATTTTTAGGTTAATATGATTAAATTAAATTTGAAGTTAAAAAAATATTAATTATTTAAGGATTAGGTTAATATGATTAAATTAAATTCGAAAGTTAAAAAAATATTAATTATTTAAGGATTGAAGACCTTCGGAATCCCTTATTATTATTTGAGGAGGGGATAAAAATCCCCTCAAATACTTGTGACGGGGACGGAGAGAATAAGAACATATATAGAATATCGGAGATGGGTATAGGGATGTTGGTCCCCTCGCTTCCCCATTGCCATTCCTAAGCAGATCTTGAAGCACTAGTACAAATCTAATCTCTCAGGATCATATCAATTCGTATTAAATCAATGGTATTTGCTGTTTCCATTATTAAGCTTTGGTCATTTATATGGCTTTCAAGCACCTGCAAGAGTTCCCATAAGTATTTCTGTCTCACTTATTTGAATGATTACTTGCTACGAAGGCTGTGAAATCAAAGAAACAGGAGTAGGATATATTCCTTGCAAGGTGTACTCATATATTTAATGATTTTTGCTTTCAAGTAAGATCAGAAACCAAGCAACCCAACTCTGTCAATTTCTTGGGGGGGAAATCTGATGAGAATCAAAAGAGAACTGATTCAAAGATTCTATCTTTCGCAATCTTACCAATAACGAAAAAGGAACAACACAGCTTCCACTCTAACCCCAGGAAATAAAAATGGGAGAGGCAAAATTACATGGAGAAATATCGTGCTACTTCGACATTTCGCCACCATTATTATTCTTTCTTGATGAGCCATCTTTTTCTTTCAAATTCACGAGAAAGGGTGATCAAATTTTCACAGAATTCAGAAGACTTTCCAATTGCTTCTTTGGAATCAAACAATTATTAGCAGCCTAGTTGTGACAGAAACAGAACCATGTCAGGGAGTTCTCGAGGTTTTAAATCAATGTAATATTCTCATTATATTATGCATATTTGCCAAGAAAAGGAGAAGGAGAAGATATTATTTTGATTCCATTTGGGATCAGTAGACAGTAGATATGGAATAAGAGACAGATTAAAAGAGACAACTAGAGACAAATAATTCAAATTTTAACGGAAGAATGATATATTCCACCATTAAGCCAAGAAATCAATACTAGCCACTGGAAACAATTCACAACAAAAAGGTGGAAATTATTTTCAATTGCCAAGAATTCGCTAATTTTTTTTAAAATTCTTATTAGAGATCCAAAGTCATGCTTATGCTTGGATGTTTTCACTTTTTTAAAGTGCATATGTCTGTACTTAGGCACTAACAATTAAGTAATTTTACAACTATTTGGGCTTTTCTGGTTCAAATATAGCTATCATTGCCAACTTTTTTATGTAAATCAAGACAGAGAAAAGGAAAGGGGGATCACCATATCTACTTGCAAGCTTTGTTATCATTACTCTTGTCTTTGGTTAATGAATTTTTTCTTTATTCCAAAAAAAAAAAAAAATTACTTTCATTAGGAATGTTGATTATGTGACCACCGAGTATGGAGTATCACATTCACATCAACCATCATATCAATTGACATGAAAAGTTTGGTAATTAATTATCTTGATATGGTTAGAACTTTTTCATTCATACTAACCTACCCATCAAATCCCTCCCTAAACCTAATTATATTTGTTTTTACTCCTTTAATCCATGTTCACTACTTAATTTATACAGAATGACAGGAAATGAAAGACGTAAAAGGAACCCTACCTAGCTCTCTACATTTGATCTTGTTGCACCTACTTTGCTGTGGTTCACAAATGTCTAGTCACTAGATATGTATGTAGGACTGATACTGGGGACTCCACTCTGGCTTCTTACCTTAAGTCAATATTATGCTTGCCCCTTTATTCACAATGATGTTTATTTTATTTTTGCTATTATGATCCTTTGATTTTGATGTTTCTTGCAGGGTAAACGTGGACCTTTTACATGCACCAGCCAGCTTTGCCAAATATGCATGCATGGTTGGGAAGCACTACTATTTAACTATAGTGATTCGAAAGTTACAATTTCTTTACATTAAGTAATAAAAGTTGTTTTAGTGAGAAAAGAAAAGGTCTTAGAGAAGGTACAATAGTAAAAGATGAATATGAGACCATCTTTTAAGTCCGGTTCATATGATTGCACCAAATATAAAATCATGGATACGCTTGTAGTTTGCTCCTATAAGCTTTAGCAATTTTTTTTTTAAATTCTGTTATATACAAATTATTATTGATATTACATCAGACATTACAATTAATATTTATAATTATATTATATAATTGGGACCACCACCATATATTGATATATTAAAACACTTGCCAGATACTTTAAACATTCTCTAATATTGGAGGGGTGTCTACTCCACTTATATTTTGTAAGGAATAAACTGTCTTTACTCAATTAGTTGATAATTGAGGGAATAGTGAACTAACATCCATAAACTTTTTATGGAGGCTTGAAAACCTTTTCACTCACTGTTGTAGTTTAAGATTTCTCCCGTTGGACCAGAAACCCATTGATCTTTAGGATTTGACTCTTCGTGCACGCCTTTTTTGTAAGTTCTGGGCATCAGCAGAGCAAAAAATTTAAGGGCCAAAATATATAAAACGAAAAAAAAATTGTATATGAAGGGGTAAAATGTTAAAATGTTAAAGCAATTAGGGCTAGTTCATAAAATAAATTTTCAAAAATAGTAGGAAGGAGGTATTTCCCCCACTATTTTTGTAAATTCACCCCACTTCTACATAATAATTACAATGAGTTCACAATATTTTAAAAAATACAAATTAATAAAAAAATTTATACAATTAATCAATTAAATCCTTTTATTAATTTTTTTTCCTTAGGTTCTTTGACCATCTTTATTATGATATAAAAAGAAAAAATTACCCTTATAAAACATGAGTTATTGTATCTAATGTTTTAAGTATTTAATTTTGCAACTTATAATCTAATATTTTTAAATGAAATTTAATTATTATTTCATTACGCTTACGTGTAAATGACATAAATTTGTAATCTAATAATTTATATGAGAATTGAGTCATAAAGGCACTATGTTAATTTAATTAAAAAATAATAACCATACTAATAAAGTAGTATTAGAAACAATGAGTTTGGTACAAATTAGAAAAATATTGAAGTTAAAGTAAATTCTTGATAATCTTACTCTATAAGGGTAAAATAGTTAATTTAAACTTATGTCAAACCAATCTTTGTAATCAAATTTACTAAAAAAATCTAAGTCACAAAAAAGCGAATTAAGATATATTTAATTAATTAATTATTCAAAAATTTTCTTGATTTGAAATTTTTTTAAATCATGTACAACTTTTATAATTATTTTTTGAAAATGAGGCGGATTTACAAAAAATGTGGGGTGGAGATATCACCACTTAAAATAGTAAGTTATAAATATCTAAAGCAAATTTGGGTTTATGTATGACCTAAAATGAATTTATATAGGTCAAAATGTGCAAAATTACATTCTGTCTAACAATAGGATTAGTTCAATAAATTCATAAGTAAATAAACTAAATGATAGATATTTAAAAAAAAGAAATTATCCACTGTTTACCTGTTTGTGTTGTCTTTTTAAAAAATACACAAATATTTTTTTTTCAACGTGCCACCTAAAGTTTGCATTTTATTGCACTCGTCCACTTCCGTCTAACCGTCATTAAAAAGTTGTTGACGTTAGAGGGGTAAAAATGAGTATTTCATTCAAATATATAAAATTATGCTATATTATGCTTTTTTTTTAAAAAAAAGGTAAAACGATATCATTTAACACGATTTGAAAATTAAAAAAGAAAAAAGAAAATTGATGTTGTTTAACTCAATTGAAAGAGAAAAAATAAATACAAATTTTCTAAATCTAACAAGTAACAAACACTATTTTTCACCAAAAAAATAAATACAAATTTTTTAAATCTAGCAAACAACAAACACTATTTTCCTCCAATTTCTAGCATCCACCTTTGCGTTTTACTTTATTACTTGAAAAAACTTAAATTCAGCTAATTTATCTCTAATTTCCATTTATTTTGAGTTAAATTATAATTTTAGGGAGTAAAAAGGTCATTTTATTAACATTCTTTTAAATCCACTAATGGATATCAGACGAAAATGGACAAATGCAAAAAGACAAACTTCAAGTGGCGTGTTAAAAAAAAATGTTGTGTATTTTTTAAAAAGACAAAACAAACAGGTGGACAGTGAATAATTTCTCTTAAAAAGAATCTAAATTTTTATTATAATGATTTGTCTTCAAATTTAATTGGACAATTTTTAAATATATATATATTTTTCACCTGGCCACCTGAATTCAAATACTAGGGTATATATATTCTAATGGTTTCAACTATAAAATTGTAAGTTCTTCAATAAGCCAAAAGGAGAAATCAAAATTCTATACAAGCTATTAACTTGATCATCTATAAAAGCATATGAAGCCACATTGAAGTATTTTAATCTGCAATAACAGATGAGTGCCAAACAGCATATTGCTGTCTAATCACAGAAAACCTGTTTTATAATCTACAGATTAAAGATTGATTCTTGTCTTAATAAGTATGGTTTGTGCGCAGCGAAGGAGTAGACAACAAAAAGGGGGCTCTAAAAGTTTCCCACAAAGGTAGGTATAATAATGGGCTCATTGACCTGGAAATGAAATCTAATGCTGCCATTTATTGTTTTAACCAATCTTCACCAGCCATGTGGGCAGATTTTTCATAGTCAACGAGTTAAATATAGAGTTCAGCATCTTGTTTAGTATTGGATTATGAGATAAACCTGAAAAGGTTATTGGCAATTAGACACAGAAGGCCAAAGCTTTTGTAAATTGGACAGTACGTCTGTCTAAAAGGAATGTTGAGGTGAAGGTTAAATTATTTTCACAGAACAAGATAAAATAAATGAAGAAACAATTAATTAGACCACTATTTAATCAAGATATATGAGGTTCAAATTCTGCTTGAATTCGAGTTTGAGAGAAATTATTCGTGTGCTGTATGTGTGTGCTCTTTGTTTCTACTACACACGTATCCTAATTCGTTCTTAATTATATTGGTAATGACTCTCAAAACAACTATGTGATTCTACTAAAACACACGAGAGACTCGAATCCTTTTCTCAGAATTGATTTACCATCCAACTATTAAATTTGAATGTTATATGCATAAGAGTCCAAAAATTTTCTTGCTAAAAATTCCTGGTGCACCAACGCATTAAGGCTGAATCTTATAGGTGAAATCATACGTAGTGGTGCATTATGGCCTAGAGCCATTGGCATTATCTAAATTTATCTTCTTGTTTTTGGGGACTGGGATTTGTGCCACTACCACTTTCTACTGGGTACTTTGTACTATAAACATAGTGGAACTAATGTGTGTGAAACAGTGAAAGTTGAATTTGATTCTGGTGCTTGCAATTGGGGTTTGGAGTTGAAATTGGGTGTGGAAAATAAATTTTAATTCAAGCATAATATATTACAAAATTCTTCATTATGCAAAAGGATTCCCCATTTAGCAATAGTTATGTAAGTTCAGGAAATATTCATGAATTATTAACAGTCGAATGGTAAATCACCGCTGAGAGATTTGATATCCATGTTCATTGGTAGAAGTTTATTTATTTATTTTATATTTTAGATATTTTAAAATAGATTCAACTTGTTATAACTTAAATTGAATTTCTGACTCAATAAATTCAAGAAATTTTTTATTCTTTTTTATAAAATTTTAAAAATATTCTAATTTAAGATCTCAAATTTGTTGAAGTCCGAAAAAACTTTTAAATTATATAATTTAATAATGTAATAACTGTTAAAACTATTAAACTATGCAGTTTAATAATTTTTTTAAAAAAAATTTAATGAAGTTTTAAGATTTTATACCAGACCAACAATAGTTAGTGTATGTGTGTGAATTGCACCACCAATACATTTCAAATCTTTTTGAGGAGGATGGATGTTGCAATGTTGGATTTCCAAGGACTATAAAACAAAGAAACTTTTATTGGTGGGACTTCAGCGGCTAAAGAAGTAATAATAGCAAGCAAGAAAGAAAACGGAAAGGGAGGAAAAAAGTTGGCAAGCTTTCTCTTGCTTCTCTTGCACATAAGTTATTATTTTCCAGGTTGGTACCCAACAAACACATAATAAAGAATAAAATTGAAAAAACGAAAATAAAATTAATTTTTGGCTTTGGTTATCTTTCAGTTCTTGATAGTTTTTATTTTCACATGTTCTTTTCTTGCTCGGAAAGACAAATGAGGAACTTGGAAGTTCGTAGCTTTATGGTTAATGGGTGTCAATCAATCATAAAAAATTCATAAACTAATGATTGAGAGAAATATATCTTCTTTTTCAAATTTGGGTTATTCTTCGTTATTTCAAGTAATATTCTTGAGGTTGCTGTTTTTATTTTATTTTGTTTATTTTTTCGGTTATTGTTGGGTTTTGCTTTAGTTTTTGGCCGCTAGCCACAGGCATTGATTCTCTTATTAAGTTGCAATTGCAAATCAAGAAAAATGGATGAATGTGCTCATTAATGTGCTCTGCTGCTCTGGTTGGATTCTCTACTGCTAATAAAAAGATATCTTGCTTTTTGTCATTGTCTTTTTAGCCTCTTACTTTCCATGGATGCTTTCTTTTTTTTTTTTTTCAGTTTCTACGTGGTTTTTGCGTATGTGTGTAGCTGGTGTACACTCTGGACATACTTAGCGATGCATATTCACATCACCTGTTTTATTCCTTTTTGGCACTATAAATACCTGTTTCTTTCTGGGTTTTTGTCATTGCAGTAGCTCCTCTTCTCAGTCTTTGCCATAAGTGGAGTTTTTAGTGCAGTTTGTAGCAAAGAGAAAATGAGCTATTCCCACCAAACCGTGGGCTCTGGTTTGTTTCTTTACCTTCTTCTAAAGTTTCAATTTTTTCATTTTCTGTTCTTTGGTTCCTTTTCAGTTAACTTGCATGAAGTTTTTGAGTGTGTGCGCTGTGTTTTGATACTGGTTTTTTTATATCATCCGAATTTTACATATCAGTGGTCAGGGGTTCTGGTTCTCTGATAGACTAGTTCAATTTTAAGTGAGGTTGCATGTTACAGTGTTGCTCTTTGAACTTCAATGTTTTTTGAGAAGTGACTTTCTTGCTCCGAATTTTAGGTAGCAGAGCCGCTAGAAGGACATTTGAGTTTGGAAGGACTCATGTGGTGAGGCCCAAAGGGAAACATCAGGCTACCATAGTTTGGTTGCATGGCCTGGGGGATAATGGCTCGAGGTATTATTTCTATTTTTTTCATTTTTTTTATCCCTTTTTAAAATTGTTACAGTTCTTTTTTTGTGTATTCTTGTGATTTATACCCATTATAGACCCTGGAACTTTTTTTTTTCAGAAGGGAAATTTATGTTCCATGTATAGAGGGACTGAGTTGCTAAGTAGATATATTCTGAAATTTTTATGTGATGTTCTTCATATTTAGTTTAGGCTTAGGTTACTAAAGTATTCAGCTTAAATATTTATGATTCAACTAAACTTTCTGCTCACTGTTTCACGTGATTAAACTAGTAGCAGACACAAGATATTGTTCGTATCTGATGCTTACCTTTTCTTTCCTATTTTAACGATGGCTTATGGTTCCAAAAGAAAGAAAAAGGAAGGAGTTAGAGAAAGTTAGCATCTTGACATGTTCTAAATTGAGGGGCTGTGTGATTTTAAAACTTTAATGTTGAGTTTGTTTTTTTTTCCCCCATTGATTTCTCAATTGCATAAGTTTTGATGGGAGAGAGGGGTGCTGCCTTGAAATGATATAGATATGATTGTTGGTCTTTTTTATTTCCCCCTTTTTTCTTGTCTCATTTGTCGCCAATCTTAGCTAAAGAAGCCTTGATTAGGAAAAGAGCATATGCCATAGTCATGTATAGGGGACCACTAATTCACTTGGTTCTCCTGCCAAACAAACACCCAGTCATGACCTTTTAACAAAAAGATATTCATGCTAATACTAGTTAATAGATGTCTTTTAGAATTTTTCTATGATTCCAAGGTGTAGCGTGGTGAATACACATCGCCAATCCAAGGTGAAACAGGTGCTATTCCTTTCATCGTTGAGCAACGTGCAGATAAATGTGCACATAATTTTGTGATTTCTGTCGTTGACAGCTGCTTGAGCTCAATAATTGTGGTCCCATTATCCTAGATGAATATATTAATTAGATTTCTCACAGGCCTTGCTATTGAGGTTGTCAACTTCTGAGTGATTTAAAGAATCTCCATCTGCCATTGGATTCTCTTGAATTTGCAGATTAAAAAAATAGCATGTTGCTTATTATCTTTTTCCTGTGGGGGTGGGGGAAGGGGGAGCTTTGCTTCACTGATGATAATATGGATAATAGGCACAGTTAAGAGTTAATTTTCTTATTCAGTGTTCTGTTTATTTGCAGCTGGTCCCAGTTATTGGAAAGCCTTCCTCTGCCAAATGTAAGGACGCATACACGTTAAATTTGTCTCTCTTGTTCATGCAGAATGCACTTTTTCCTTAATCTACACCAGTTAAAATTTGTATTTTCAATTATTCTGACCTGTATGATGACATCTATATTTTATCGTATGAATCTGTTGACATTGCAGATAAAATGGATTTGTCCAACTGCTCCTACTCGTCCAGTGGCAATACTTGGGGGATTTCCATGCACTGCATGTAAGATTGATTGATCTTTTCTGGTTAATGCAATACTTGAATTTTTTATCAGTATGGTCATTTTTTTTAATGTTTTGGTACTGATTGAAATCACGTACACTGCTTCTTCAATCTTCATTAGGGTTTGATGTGGGAGAGCTTTCAGATGATGGCCCGGAAGATTGGGAGGGTTTAGATGCTTCAGCAGCACATATTGCAAACTTGTTGTCAACAGAACCAGCTGATGGTACTTCCCAAGGCCAAATTGTTTCCAAAACAAATAACTCATGATTTCAAATACACCAGCATAAATTTATGGTTCAAAGATGAAGTCCAGTGCCTTCCATATCTATAAAAAGGATGTGGCTTTTAATCATATAAATATTACCATGTCTCAATTGGCAACTGGAAATCTTTTTAACTGATTATTTCCAGGAGCTATTCCCATATCATTTTCCAGGCTCTTACTCATAATTTCATGTCTTAATTAGGAACTGGAATTCATCATACATTTTTATTTGTTCTTGACAGTTAAAGTTGGTATCGGAGGCTTCAGCATGGGTGCTGCAGTGGCACTTTACTCAGCAACATGTTGTGCTCTAGGTAGGTATGGAAATGGGATTCCATACTATGTCAACTTAAGGGTGGTTGTAGGATTAAGTGGCTGGCTTCCAGGTTCAAGGTATGAAAGGATTTCCTTCTACAATAAATGCTTTCTATCTAGAAGTTCTCACCCATGCAGAAATTTACAAGCCTTCACCCTTTATCCCAAAACTAGCATGCTTGAATAAATTTAAGATATATCATATGATGCAGAAACTTGAGGAATAAAATAGAAGGATCACATGAGGCGGCAAGGCGTGCTGCATCCTTGCCCATTTTGCTTACTCATGGACTTTGTACGTAGTCACATCTCTTCCAATGATAGCGTCTTTTTGTTCTTGTTTTTCTTTTATTTTTTAGTTTAAACACAAAAGACCATGAGGCTAGCAAACTTTTTGATATGTCCGTGACTAAATGCAACTCCTTATCTAATCTTCATATTCATTTTCACATAGGTGATGATGTAGTCCCCTATAAATACGGAGAGAAATCTGCCAACTGCTTGAGTATATCTGGATTTCGTCATCTCACATTCAAATCCTTTGAAGGGTACCTCTTCAATTTATTTTATTTGCAAGAATATACTCACGAGTAACATACAAAAATAGAATCAAATACCTGACTGTTTGGTTTTGGCTGTGCAGGCTTGGTCATTACACAGTCCCTAAAGAGATGGACGAGGTCTGCAATTGGCTTACGGCAAGGCTGGGACTCGAGGGTTCCCGTGCATAACTGTAGCACAGCATCAGTTTCTTGTTGAATCTAGCGAGGAGGAGGAAGCACTTTGAAACAATAACACTGGGGGAGAAACAAGCATATGTTCTAATAGGTAGTGGATAGAAATGGTTGTGGGGGTATATGGTATACATGGATCAAGATCAAGCATCTTAACCGTTTTCCTTGCCAGTTCTAACAATAAAATTTCGGGTGCAGTTTTCTTACATTTCAGTTGTAGAGTGTAGATGATAATGGATGTAGTGGATTCTACTTATCCGAGCATTTTGTTATTCATTAATGCAATATTAGGTCCTATGGGCTTTGTCGATTAACTTCTCTTCTTTATTTTTCTACCTCGTAAAGATGAGGTTGTTTTGTTTGTATGTCCTGAGATCAACTTAAGAATCTGATCCTGTCCATAACATTACAACAGCACAGAGCCACAGGTTAGGTTAAGGAATCAAATTCATTTGAAAATTACCCAAAAAGTTGAAAAAAGAAAGAAAGAAAGCTGTAAAGGAAATGCGTTCTGCCTCTTAAATGATAGCATGGAAACAGAATTGCAAGGAAAAAGCAGACAAACTGGAACCTGCAATATTATTTGGAAACTATAAATCTTTATACTAATGGTAATTACATGGTGTTCTCTTACCATTGGCTGCCGGCGACAATACTAAACTCTCTACAAGATTGAGAAAAAGGCCAAAGATTAACCTCTTCTCTAACAAGAGTGCTTTCTACACATCTAGGGAATACAGATGCAAGCTTGCAAGCAGTTTTCTTGTATTCTTATTATTTTATTTTTTTATAGGAAAACAGGGAGCAACTTACAGGTTTAGGGTTAAATGAGCTTTTGAGAGAAAAACCCTACAGCTTGATTATCCATTATCCATTTGCACTGTTAATCGAAATAAATCTGAAGTGACCAAACCTTTCCCTGACTCTGCCTATCGGTTATCACTGGGATGACCTTTAAAATCACTTCCAGTTTGGCCAATATCATCTTTTGACTTGCTGTATGGAGTAAGAGGAGGAAATGAAGGCACATTTTTCCAACTGAATTTGCGGTCGCTCTCCAAGCCTCCTGGAGTAGAGCTTGACCTCAACTCCTGTGATTGGAACTGTGGTGGAGATATTTGTTTCTTGTTTGGTATGTCAGCTTTGCTTGCATTGGACGGCGTAGAAGTATCCTTCTGAATCTCAGGCATATTGTCTTCTTTTGTTGTGTCATGGACTTTACTGTAAGAACTGCACCTGTTATGTTCAGCAAAGTCCTCATGAAACTGCGGCATAGAACTCATGGGTGATTGCCAGTGAGGGTTAACTGATGACTGGAAGCTGCTTTCCTGATGCAAATGGGCTCTACGAACATTTTGAAATTCTCTCATACTGGGGGAAACGGAAGAAGCTTCAGCTTCTGGGTAAGAATAAGAACGTGGGGTGAGATGGCTCATATCAGGAAGATCTTCCCATCTTGCCGAGTACGGTTTTATTGTCCTAGTTTTGGTGGAGTCAGTCACGTTCTCTGCTGCATCCAGTTTTACATGAGACTGATTCTCCCATCTTTGAACTTTCTGGTATTTTGATTCTGCAATTTCACATTATGGAGTAAGTGCACTGGTAACTATGAGAAGAAATAAAAGACTGTCCTGTCACGATGTTAGTCCGGGAAAAAATCTGGCAACATTTTTAAATCAAAATTATTTTTAGTCAAGTGAGAGAGCTGAAATTCAATAGCTTCACGACCAGTTATAAAGTTTCAAGTGACTAGACCATACGGTTTAGAAACGATGCCGGCTGCGGGAGTTCATAGGGAGCCCTGTGAGAGTTATAACGAAAAAATATATTACAGCTGATAATTAGATATAAATGATTGACCTAGTCCACGAGTTTTGGAAGAAAATTCTGATTGAAAAACTTTTGGAATCTGGTTCACTTTCAAGTACTCTAAATAGTTTAACTACTTTACCATATGACAATATAGAACTATGTATTTTTCTGAATTACTAAGGAGCTAAGGTTGCATAATGGTTCTAACCTGTCTTTCTGCCAAATGAATTGCTGCAACCCTCACATCGGCATCCATCGGAGCATCCAACGTTGGCCTTAAACATAGAAGAAAATATACACATGAATATGTTTTGCATGATTGAAAGGCCAATGTATATCAAGTTCCCATCCCATCTCCTATCTCAAGTGACAAGGATTATGGCCTTCCTTTTAAGACCAAAGGATAATTTCACAATCATTTTCACATTATATATGCAGGTAGAATGCCTCATCCACTGGGACAGGTGATGGAACAATGCAGTGAGATGAGAAATTTTGCAAGTTTATGAGCTGAAAAATAAATTCTGCAGGCTGGCAGTTATCAAAGTATTTCTATACCTGAAAGCATTCACAATATTTTTTAAGACACTTGGACTTCTTGCAATTGCATCCTCTTTTGTGCCTGGCAGAGGCTGGAGTTGTCAAGTTCCCATCTTCCTGCAAAGTGTTCTCACGTTAGAATACATCCAATTCCATAATGACCTAGATGGATCTAGTACAAAGGAATTACCACAACATTTGCTGCTGAGTCAGCATGGCCTACAATCTTTGGAGCAAATGCAAGTGGATTACGGGATTGAATTTGTTGCCGCGTATCAGTAACTGTTTCTTCATATTCGGGCTTGTTAAAACAGCTTTCACATGCACAAGAATCGATGCAATAGATTCCCGCTGCAAAGCAATCGCAGTAACTGCCAATGACCAAAAATACAGATGAAACATACAAAAATGTACAGGGAAATCTGACTGTGACTCTATTTACTAAAGAAAAGCCTGAGGCAATTCATAAGTTCACATCAAAGACTTGTGTACACAAAGTTGGTTTCCTCATTAAGTATAAATTTATGTCCAACATACCCTTTGAACTCTCTGCCCTAACCCAAAGCGAGTTTTTGCAGATAGATGTCAATAAAAAATTAAATTGCCATGATTTGTGAATTTTCAAATTCCTATTGGTCTACCACAAAAGCTTCTACTTAATAAACTACAGTATGAAACATAATATATCTTATGACAGGTGCTTGATACATTATGAACTTTTTAGTTTCATTCCTATTTCATTAGCATCTACAGCATAAATCCACTTTCTTCAGTGGTGCTTATAGAGGAAGGCATAGTCATCACCATTACTGACTGGGTCAACATTGAAAGAGCAAAAAAAGGCCTCAATAAGATCATGCTGCACTCTGAAAATTTCACCATCTGAAATGATGGATTTGTTCACTATAGGACAAAGAAACAAGTATAAAGGAATTAAGAAGAGGCTCTATACATGCTTCTAGCATACTTACAGTTTCAAGCATTTAGACTTCTTACAATTGCAACGTTTGCAGTCTTCACTCTCGCTGCTATTTGATGCCTTCTTCCTGGATTCATAATAGATTCTCAAATTAGACAACCAGCATAAACAAAAAATTATCAAAATGGCCGGAATGAAAAACTTTAAAAACATGGACTTGCCTTTTCTTCTTGGGGCTACCTTGGTTTAACTCAATTTCTGAGGTAAGCATCATGCCCTCACATGGGGCTGCCTGCTGCTCAGAAAGTGTCATTTGCAGAGAGTCACTGATTTGTTTCATACTGTCAGTATATTGAGAAATGACCAAGCTGGCTCCCACAACAGCCTGATCATCTAGCTGTTCATTCTTCATATAGTCATGAATTCTCCCAGCTGCAGAAGAAATTAAGCAACTATTTGAGTCCTTTTCTAAGCGATTGCTCCCCCCCAGGAATAAGCATATCCTGTTGTGAACTCACGTAAGTGGACAAAAACTTACTTGGCATAAGATCTGAGCTTATGGGCATTAATTCTGCCACGCTGCTTAGATGCAAGCTAAAACCAGGCAGAAGTGGACCAATCAAGGGAAGACTTTCTTCATTTTGATTGGATCTAACAAATTCAGATTGGCAGAAAGAGAGCCCGGAAGGTACATTCTGGGAACTGCTGGTTGCTTCCCTACCACTGGAGACCTCTCTTGATTCAATATCAGACGGAATCAGACTCTCCCAGTCTCTAAAGCTAGCAGGTAATGTTGAATTATCACTTTCTTGCGTTACATTATGGGAACTATGGCTCTTAGAAGTAGTAATACACTTGCTAGCCAATGCAGCCTCAAATTGGAGATGTCTACGTATACCACGTTGATGTGAAGTGGATTCCTACATTTGATAAGAAAAGTTACCTAACGCAAAGTGAATAACAAAAATAAACCGGCAGCACTTTCATTGTTCTAAAGCAATATGTGAAAAATGATAATCTTCACTGATAAAATAAAATAAATCAGCTTCTCACGATTTTATTGTCATATGCAATAATCCTTCTATGGATGATACGAGACCGAGACTAAAAAACAATAAGAACGTAAAACTTAAAGAAGAAAGCAGTTTGCACCATGCCACATTGTAAGTTTCTGACATAGAAATTGGGCTAAGAGATGATATGAGCGAAAGATTAAGGTCAACATAGAATGAATAATATCTGAACCTCCAATGAATTCACCCTTGATAAAAATCTGAGGAAACGTAGGCCAATGGCTGTGTAGAAAGTGACATCATTAAGAAAAACAAGCGTCTTAAGAGCAAAGGAACAAGGACGTCATGCACATTTGGTATTGGTATGGAAAATATAGATGGCATTTTGTTGTTTGTGGCAGATGAAGATAATGGACTGGGAAAAGATTATACAACTATGGAGATTCAGGAGATCTATATTTTGCTTTAGTTAAGGTTGAAAAAGACCTGTGAAAAGATTAATGGATCATGAGAAAGTATGTCTCTTATCATGAAGACTATTAATACCACAGATATATACCTTTAATAATCCTGTTGAGACTGGTCCTACATTCTCCAAACTGTTTTTATCTGCTTCAACATTCTGCAGATTTTTAGGGGACTGACTACTGCCATCCTGCCCATTATGTTGAGTACCTGTATTCTGCAACATTACATTCTGTGAAACCGACATTTCAAAAGAACTCATTGTACAAAGGCTTTTCTCATCAAAGTGTGCTGCGAATCTTAATCAATCAAAAATGATAATCAAACCTAGACCAACTAATATTGGACACAAAAACAAGCGATTAACCAAGATTGATCGCAGCTAATCTCAAGAATTGACCGAAGACTGAAGAAACAAGTAACTCAGAAACCCAACACGGAGAACAAAAAAAGGACACACAACTCACTTTCTTGGCTGAAGAACAGGCCTCGTTTATTCTCATTAATGACAAGAAATGTGAAGGAATTCAGGACGAGATTATCAAGAATTCTATTGACACCTTAATCACTCTCAATCAATAGTACACAGAAAGTTATGCATTCATTGGATATGGTCTTTTCACATCAAAGCATGCTGTAAATTTTGATCAATCAAACCCAGATGAACTAATCTTGGGCACAAAAGCAAAAGACTAACCATGATTGGTCACAAATAATCTCAAGAATCAAAGATTGAAGAAACAAGCAACTCAGAAACTGAACACAGAGAACAAAAGAAGCACACACAACTCACTTTCTTGGCACAAGAATAGGCCTCACTCTCTCATTAATGACAAGAATAAACCAAGAATTCAAGATGAGATTATGGGAACTCTGTTGATGCCTTAATCACTCTATAATATCTGCCAAGAAGGTTATGAACTCTATAACATGCCTCACTAACCAGCTCCAGCAAAGGCAGAGCAAATAAAAGTTAGTTATTCTAACTAACTTCTCTTACCAACCCAGCTTTGATGACCCCACCACTTTGACTGCTACGCAGTCGGACCTTAACAGCATTTGGAGCCTCTAATTGGACTTTGCATCACCCTTTTGACAAATCAGTATTTTATGATTATTCATTCCAAAATAAAGTAAATTTTTAAATTTGGATACTTGCCCGTGACACATACTGTTCATAATGTTGTGCACTAGAAAGAAGAAACGTATTTGACTCAACCTGATCAGCCTTTTCTGTGGGGGTTAACTTGTGCAAACCGTCAAAGCTTTCAGCATCCCTTTGCTCAATGGCAGTTTCAAATAAAGCAAGTGATCTTAAAGGGTCTTCCTCGCCTTGATCTGGCAACATATGCATGAAATCCTCTGAATTCCTATCATTAGCACCATTTACTTTTGGGCTGGTTATTGTGGGGGAATTAAAACCACTGCTTGACAACTTTGACACATTCTTAGCTGGTTGCACACATAACTCATTAGAATTTGAACATCCCTCTACCTCCACAGGATCAGTCAGATAATCATCAACACACCCTGATGGACTGCAAGACTGCAACTCCTTTTGCATGCAAGGAACAAGTACAGTACTCATTCGATTACCACAATCTCCATAATCTCTGCTAGCTGCATCTGCATCATTGCTGAAGAAAATGCGAATAGAAAGAGTTCAAATATGACAGAATATATCAAAATAATCATTCAACTTTCCAAAGCACTAAAATCCTAGATTAAGATAATTCAAACCTTTTCAGGAAGCTAGTTTCGCGCTGTAGATCCAGTCGGGGCGTTCTAAAAACCGGTGGCGGGGTTGGAAATTGAGTTTCGAAAAACCTTTGCGTATACCTTGCTGCTTTAACTGAATTTATAGGAGAAAGGTTGCTAATGAAATTGAAAACAGGAGACTCCTGCAGTTACAAGAAGCATAAAATTGCAACTTAGAATTTCAGAATTAAAACGCCAGTCAGAACTTAAGCATAGAGTAACCAAAACCAAAACTGTCCTCTGTAATACATGTATTTCTTGAAAATAAACATCAAGATAAACAAACAAATAAGGCTCCGTTTCAATTCCAGTACATGTATTTGCGAAAGCATTTTCAAATAAAACGACTTATTGCAAGCATCCATTTAAAAAAATAAAAAAGCTAATATCAAAAATTTATCTTAAAAGCACTTTGAAGTCCCGTTTTAGCCCGCAAATGTTTTCATCTATTTCAATAAAACATTTCAAAATAAACACGAAAGCAATTTTAATTATTTGAAAACTCTCTAAATGAAAAAAGCAGAAACAAAGAAAAATTTGAAAAAAAAAAGTGTTCCTTGATTTTGAAAATCGAACTGACGAGCAATTCCACTATTTCCACCCGGCGAAAAAAAAAAAAAACACGATTTTGTTTGGTTACTATGCAAGTGTAATACTAGGTAGATCCAAAGCAGCAAAGTCGATCAGATCACATAATGCAGAAAAAATAAAACGACATCATGTTAATCTAAAACGAAAAAGAGTGGAAACCAGACTAACTTGAACGGCCGGAGACGAGCCAGGGGTTGACAATGACGTGGCTTTAATCCGATCGCCCTCAGGAGACTCCATGTCGATCCGAAACCGTCAAAACCCTAACAGCTTCTCTCCGCATTGTATAACTTCCTCTCTACAAAAGAGAATTATTTCCCTTTAAATTTTTTCATTTCTTTATTACCGATAACGAAGATAGAGTTTCGTTTTTGCATTTTTGAACTCGTCACTGAGCGGGAATGTAGTTTCGTATCTCTCGCTTCTTCCTTTTTGGGCTGTTTTCTGGGCCTAGTTCATTCAGACCCTATATTTTATCTTATTACACCTCAAGTCTCTAAGTAGGACTAAGTTGAAATAATCCATAACGTTGTGGAGTAAAGTATTATAGTTATAAAATATGAGGACAATCTGAATATTTGAAAACATCCATGAGTCACAACACTTTCGGCATATTACGGGCCGGTTCACTTTTTATGCTCGGGTCACCCGGCCCAAATCATCGTCTTCTAAACCAATAAACCCCAAAACATAAACCCTAATACAATGAAACTAACTTCAAGTTAAAACACTTGTATTCTTCTTCCTTTTGATTCCTTAGTTTTCCCGCATTTTCCTTTACTTTCCCACGCTCATGAACTACCGCTTTCAGAATCTCTTGGGCGCGCCCTACAGAGGTGGCAACGCTGTCTTATCACAGAACACAAAGCTCATTTCACCGGTCGGTAACCGAGTGTCTGTCACAGACCTAATCAAGTCCAAAACTGTGACGCTTCCCGTCGAATCATCGTCGAACATCTGTCGCATCGCCGTCTCACCGGACGGGACTTTTCTGTTGACCGTCAATGAGAACCAGCGATGCCATTTTATCAATCTTCACTGCCACATTGTTCTTCATCGTGTTAGATTCAAATATCCCGTAAATGCCATCCTGTTTAGTCCTAATGGCAAGTACATCGCCGTCGGTACAGGTAATTTGATGGATAATTAATAATTTAGGTGTTGAATTCGAGTTCACTACTTTCTAGGGGTTTATTTTAATTTGCACCAAATATGCCCAGACTTTGCCTCAAAATCACTTTCTTGGCGAAAGAACCTAAAAGTGCTTTTGAAATAGCAGCTATGAAGTATTTTTCTTAAAACAAATTCACATACTTTTTTGACACATCTGTTATAGGAAAAAAGCTCTGATTGAGTACTTGACTCTAAAAGCACTTCCTAATGAAGTGTCTATAAAGTACTATCGAGTTTCTTTTGGTTGTGTCAGAGAAAGAGAGAGTTTTACTTTTGAATTTTTACTTTAGTTTGATTGGTAAGTGTATTTTACAAGAGATTTTCTATTTTTATGAGTTTAATTCTTTTTGTTTCTCCTTTTGGAATTGAATTGATTTGAAAATTTAAATTAGCCTTAAAAGCAATATGTTTGTGGAATTTGCAGGTAAACTGGTGCAAATATGGAGATCACCTGGGTTTAAGAAGGAAGTGTTTGCTTTCGAGTTAATAAGGACTTTGGCTGATTGCAATGACAAAGTTACTGCATTGAACTGGAGTCCTGATTCTAATTATTTGCTTGTTGGTTCAAAAGATTTGGCTGTGAGGTTGTTCTATGTAAAAGAAAAATTAAAGGGGATTCATACCAATAAGCCATTTTTACTTTTAGGCCATAGAGATTCAGTTGTGGGTTGTTTTTTCAGTGTTGATAAAAAGACTGATAAGGTAAATAGGATTTACACAATTGCTCGTGATTGTTACATGTTTAGTTGGGGTTTTAGTGGCAATGATGGAAAAATTGATGAAACTATGGAAGATTCAGAGCCACCCTCTCCAGGTACTCCAGAGAGGGAGGGTGAAGGTAAGAAGAGAAATGATTTTGATGGTAAAGATGAAGAATTAGGTGAACAACAGGAGTATTTGCATAAGCAGAAGTGGGGGTTATTGAGGAAGGATGATTTTTTGCAGGCACAATCAAAAGTAACAGCATGTGATTATCATAGGGGGCTTGATATGGTGGTTGTGGGGTTCTCAAATGGGGTCTTTGGTTTATACCAGATGCCTGATTTTGTGTGCATTCATTTGCTGTCGATTTCCAGAGAGAAGATTACTACAGCAGTTTTTAATGAGCTAGGGAATTGGCTGGTGTTTGGTTGTGCAAAGCTTGGGCAGTTGCTAGTCTGGGAGTGGCGTTCAGAGAGTTATATATTGAAGCAGCAGGGGCATTATTTTGATGTAAATTGTCTCGCTTATTCACCTGATTCACAGCTATTGGCCACTGGTGCAGATGATAACAAAGTCAAGGTATTGTATTTTAGTTTCATTCCTAAGATCATGTAGCTTAGGATTATATATTTGTTTACACTTGTGAAGTTATCTGTTAGCATCCCTTCAAGTAACAAATTTAATATCATTCTTTGTAATGTTGCTTGCTTTTTCTGTAGTTGAAGGGCACATATTATATTGTTTTACTTGTCCTGAATCACCTTGCACTATATTCACTTTTTGCAGTAAATGATTTGGTAGATTCTTTCATATGCACTATATATATATGATCAGTTTGTTGGATGAATGGCTTAATATATGATGTGAGTTGCTCCATGTTAAACTTTAAATGGCTTGAATATGTTTCTTTCAGTTGACAAAGAACTAGTTGTAATTTTGCATTCACATGCTGTTCTTGGCTTCAGTTCAGCATTTTTGTGTAACCGTTGGTTATATTTTTAATCTATGATTGGGACAATCCTGAAGGTGACTCTTTATTTTTTCTTGTTATCTCATACCAAATACGGTCTAATTTCAATTAAGTAAATTGAAAGGGTTCAAATCAATAAAGTATTTTCTTCTGAATATTCGTCAATAATAACCTTCCTTCGTTAAAATTTGTGCTGAAAGACTTGAACTCATGGTGAGCTAATGATCTTCTTTGCTGCAGGTATGGACTGTTTCATCGGGCTTTTGTTTTGTGACATTTACCGAGCATACTAATGCTGTCACAGCTCTCCATTTTATGGCTAATAACCATAGCCTTTTAAGTGCATCTCTAGATGGGACAGTTCGTGCTTGGGATTTGTTTCGATATAGAAATTTTAGGACTTTTACTACCCCTTCTTCTAGGCAATTTGTTTCTTTGGCATCAGATCAAAGCGGTGAAGTTATTTGTGCTGGAACTCTAGATTCTTTTGAGGTATACATGGTTATCATCATTAACATATGATTTTGCTCTGCTATGATAATTTATTGATCCTGATAGTTCTTTTCTAATGTCTGTACAATAGATATTTGTTTGGTCAATGAAAACGGGTCGTTTGTTGGATATTCTTAGCGGTCATGAAGGCCCTGTTCATGGCTTGGTGTTTTCTCCTACAAATGTGAGTTATCTTTTGACTATTAACTTATCTTTTGACCATGTTTGAACTTTTTTTCCTTGAAGTGGTTTCATTTTATTATTTCCCTAATCCGAGTCTTTGAAGCTTGCACCCACTCCCTTCTTTATGCTGTCATCCCATATTCTTGTTTTTCTATGTAATTGCTATCAGAAGAAGAAGATATTATAAATTTATCAGACATTTCATCTTACCCCTTGACTCTGAATAGCTTAATGTGGTTGTTCTTTTTTCACATGTAGGCTACCTTAGCTTCATCATCATGGGATAAAACTGTTCGGTTGTGGAATGTTTTTGAAGGAAAAGGTTCTGTGGAATCCTTCCCTCACACACATGATGTTCTAACAGTGGTTTATCGGCCAGATGGGAGACAGTTGGCTTGCAGCACATTAGATGGACAGATTCATTTCTGGGACCCACTTAATGGTGAGCTAATGTACACTATTGAGGGGCGCAGGGATATTTCTGGAGGGCGTCTCATGACTGATCGTAGATCAGCAGCCAATTCTAGTTCGGGAAAGTGCTTCACAACATTGTGTTATTCTGCCGATGGAAGCTACATATTAGCCGGTGGAAGTAGCAAATACATTTGTATGTATGATGTTGCTGATCAGGTAAGTTTGTCTGCAAAAGCATGTAAATACATTGGTGTTGAATCTTAGGTTATTTTATAATTTTTGTGGAGAACCTAAAGCTGTTCTTTATTTTTGCGTTGAAGTTTGCATGTACATTTCTAGAGTGGTTGCAAAATTTTAACATCCTCAAGGGTGGCGGATAGTTAAAAGTGCAATGCAGTAATGAAGATTTTTAGGGAAATGGTACAGTAATTATCTATTGGGATCGAGATCCTTACTTAGAATATATCTGCAGTAACTAATGACTGTTGATGGTGTAGTGGAAATTCTATTTGGTGGATGTCTTAAGTATTGGAATTTTAGCATTTCTTTATTGTGCTTGTAGTTAGTGAAACTTTTGGTTCTTTTGACAGAGCGAGAGTTATCCTCATCACCCTTAAGGAAATCCAAAATAATGCTGCTGAATGTTATACTTCTGTAGGTCTTCCAGGGGATTATAATTGGTAACTTGTTTGAAACTTTAAAATTTTAAAAGGGACAGAATTAAGGTTTCTTTCCCTTTCTGAGTCTAAATTAGGAGAAGGTCAGTTTTTCACAAATACTAGTTTTATGTTTTTTTTTCAAACTAAAGTGGTCCAGCAGAGACTTTCACAGATTTTATTTGTAAATGACTACACAGCCTTCCTTATATGTCTACTGTAGGTTTTGAACTTCGGTTGGAGGTGTATATTTTGGCCAACGAAGAAGTGACTTATTTCATCCTGGTTAAATTGCAGGTTACAAGTTGGGCTTGATGAAGCTTTTTAATTAATGATATCATATTCAGAGACCATTTAGTGAATGTGTGCTACCTTTTAATGTCATTTTCATTATAGTTGGGATTATCAGTTTGTCTGTGTCTTATGCCTAGCTTCAGTTTTTAGGTCTTCAATATGTATCCTGCTCTTCAAATGTTTGAAGTTGTCATTTTCAATTATAATGCCTGAAATCTTCAATTCATGGCAAGTCAGATCTGTAATTCATTCTATCTATACTGCACAGGTTCTGCTGCGTCGATTTCAGATAACCCACAATCTCTCTCTAGATGGTGTTATTGACTTCTTAAACTCTAAGAATATGACAGAAGCTGGCCCGATGGACTTGATTGATGATGACAACAGTGACACTGAAGAAGGTGTTGAAAAACAAACACGAGGAAAGTTAGATTATGATTTACCAGGAGCCTTGCCTAACCGTGGAAGGCCTACCATTCAAACTAAATGCCTCAAAATTGCCCCCACTGGCCGGAACTTTGTAGCTGCAACAACGGAGGGGGTTCTAGTTTATTCAATTGATGAATCCTTTATCTTTGATCCCACTGATCTTGACATAGATGTTACACCAGAGGTACTAATCAAAACCCCTGAAAGTCTATATATTTGCGCATTCTTAGTTATTCTAATAAGAAAATTGTACACTTGGGGAAAAGTTCTTGATTTTATCTTTTTATGTCCTTGTTCATACATTTCTCATTGTAAGATGATACAAATAATGTTGAGGCATTCAAAAATAAGCACCCACTTCGTTTGGAATTAGCATCTCTTTCCTTCTCAGATTTGAAACATTGCTGTCTATTTAAATTTGCCACTCGTTATGTTTTGTTTACCTTATTGTGCAGGCAGTTGATGCAGCACTGAATGAAGATCAGCCAAACCGAGCTTTAATCCTTAGCCTTCGATTAAATGAGGATAATCTAATCAAAAAATGCATTTTTGCCATAAGTCCAGTTGATATACCTGCTGTTGCCTCATCAATCCCTTACAGATATATGCAAAGGTTAATTGAGGCACTTTCAGATCTTCTGGAGAGCTGCCCACATTTGGAGTTCATGCTACGCTGGTGTCAGGTATTGTTTCAATAACTTAAAATGCCCTTCTCATTTTTTCGTGCGTACACATTAGCTGGTTTACGAGACTGATTGGTTTATATGGTAGGAGCTCTGCAAAACACATGGTAACACCATTCAACAAAATTCCAGAAACCTGCTTCCATCTTTAAAATCCTTGCAGAAGTCGATAACCAGAATACATCAGGATTTGGCAGATACATGTTCCTCCAATGAATATATGCTTCAATATTTATGCTCGGTGGGTGCCAAGAAGTAGCGTGTTTTCTATTTATTGGTTAACATTAATAATTTTTGTTCAAGAAGCTGCTGCGCTGTTGTAAATTCCAATCCACCCCCATCTATGTTGCTCGAGAGAAATGATCCTGCTAGGCATATGCTGCAGCCTGTTTGTTGTAAAAACTTCAACACACTACCGCCAGGAAACCTAGTGTGACAATGCAATCAGTTAAAGTATCGAACATAGCTGTTCATAAGGAAGTCTAAGCAGCATGAATTATGGTTATTTCTCTTATGATTTTATTTTGAGAGGGTGATGAATAGTTGGGTCTGTATCACAATTTTGAGTTATTTAATACCTTGAAAGCAAATTTGCTACAGAAACATCGGCTCCATTACTAGGGGTTGCTCATGTTGTAGTTTTTGACGTCTGATTGTGAAAGAGCATAGAGAATGAAAGTTTCTATTTTGCATTTAAATTGTTCAATTCTTCCATGCTCATATGCTACATACTTCTTACTTCTCTTTTTGAAAAAAATAATTATTCCATAATACATATGCATACGTACATATATATATATATATATATATATATACACTTTTTTTTTTGGAAGTCTAAAATTTAATTAGAACAAATATTTTAGAACTCAGAAATACAATATCCTTACCAATAGGTTCGTAATATAAATATTACAATTTGGAGTCATCCAACAGAAATAAAAGAAACATTCTGTAGGTAATACCGCTATTTTATTAATCAGCGAACCTAAAAAAAATTAACCACTCACTTTCAAAATTCAGGGAGAAAAAGAGGAAATAATCAGGAAAGTTGCAGAATACAAACGTCCAGCACTTCCCACAAAATAATTTTTTTCTTGCAGCAGTTGAAATTATTTAATTTATTTCTGCTCAGCTGTATAAACTAATTAAAAACAAGTAAACGGGTATGTAAAGGAACAAATCCAGTCTTGTCGGACGAAAAAAAGGACTTATCCCATCGCTTTATAGCAACAAGAAACTCAGAAAATGGTAAAAGACCTAATAGACTATCCCTCGCTTTACATTCCACAGAAGGAAATCATTCTGACTTCTGATTGGATGCAATACCTTTGAGCTTCTCCTTTAGTTCACCAGACTGTAAAGGGCACAACACAATATTCAGGCAATGGCATTTCAAAGAAAGTCAATTCACACTCAGTACCTAAATAATGTGATACCTGGTGCATATTTAGAATAATATCTGAACCTCCAATGAATTCACCCTTGATAAAAATCTGAGGAAACGTAGGCCAATGGCTGTGTAGAAAGTGACAGCATTAAGAAAAACAAGCGTCTCAAGAGTAAAGGAACAAGAATGTCGTGCACATGTGTTATGTCTAGCAAATAATGAAGCATTTATACATTTAAATACTTATGGATTTATCAACGGAGAATAAACGTATTCAACGTTGAAGGAAAAGCCATTATCAAGCTGAACAAAGCCAAGAGAATTAAACACAAATACAGAAACTTGCAGATTTAGATAAAAGATAAACTAAGTCACCATAGAGGTACATACCCGTCATTAACAAACAATTCAACAATGTATCAATAACGAACAGGAGGATAAAGCCTCGAGCAGAGGAATTTTATTTTTATTTTTATTCTCCACATATAAACACTAGAAAGTGCAGAAAGCATATTGATTCATACAATTCAAAATAGAAGAGGCTCAAAAAGGCATTATAGAAGAAATTTATCAGAAATTAGTTTAATATGTAGAAAGAAAATTTATTGAACAACATTTCCAGAGCATCTGACTCTCAGTGCGTGAGTTTCAGCGTTCAACTAATCCAAAAGGGCTAAAAGGACACATCTACATATCAAATATACAGGTAGATGATGATAATCCACCAGATTACAAATGAGCGAGTCTCAGCATCACTCTTGCATTTTATTTGATTGAGAACTATCTCCAACTACTTCACAACAGTTTTTATTTTTACTATGTATCAAGTATCAAGCAGACCATATTGAATAACAGAAAACAACTCATCAATGTTTTCAACCGTCATAATTTATCAGAAGACCTGCCTCAATCACCCCTAAACCAAAAGTAAAAAAATAACATAAATGAAAAACTAGACAAAGAAACCACCAAAGATGCTGATGATGATGATAAATTCCAACATTTTACAACCCAAAGATAATAGGGAAGGAACACTAATGTTGTTTGGCAGCTGAAAGCTACCCAGTAGCAGGATAAAACATTACTGAAGTAGGTTAAGAAAATTTTGAGAAGCTGTATTTGCAAGTTATTATGACATGAGACGCACTAGAAGACTAAAGTTTCAAGTCACATGAGAATGAATTCTCTGGTGATTATGCCGAAATCAAAGAACGATATTTGAGATTCTAACCCATCACATTGATGGCCTTTAACCTAAGTAAAAGTTCTGGGTATTTTGGTTATATATTAACAATGCATTTTGATCACAAGTTGTAACATTAATTGGAAGTTGTATCTTAGAAAATTTTAGTCTCATTCAAGTTCAAGACCATAATTAGAAATAGAGATCAATCCTGCCAAGATCAACTGACCTGAAAGATTTTACTGCACTTTTAAGCTCTGGATCTTCCAGAATATTTCTAGCACTTATTGGAACATCTGCACAGGCCCACAACCATGAATTAAACTACTCTAACCAGCAATATAATTGTAGAGAAATTAACAAATAAAGCTTAGATGAAGCAAATATGAAGAGGCAACTAGGCCAATGATGAACATAATCTAACCAGAAATCTTTTAATAATTAGATGTTTATATAGATTTTTTTATGCTGACAATATATTCAATCAGAAATTAATTTGATTTTTTCCATCTCAAGCAGAAGAAAGTATATCCAATGTACACTGACAATAACTTAAATATAAACAAACTGCATGATATATTGTGACCTCTTTCAGTGAGTCAATATGTTGTTTTATGGAAAATTTATCTCATATAACATTATAAATACTGATTTACATACTGTGACCAGGGAAAAACTTAATCAGGAAATGGGGGAGGCAAGATGAGGTTCATAGGCTAAGCATAAGATAGCCTATCGCATTGCTCATGTGATGTCCATTACCTCTGTTGATATCAATGAGAACTGATACAACAATAAGCTTAACAAGCATGTAAAATAATTGAAAAAGTTCAGAGTCCAAAGAACAGAAATAAGAAAACTTACTATATGCGCCCAGTACACGCACTGCCAGCGAACTGAAACCACATTGAGGAAATTCAGGAACCCCCTTCATGTAAAGCATCACAGGGTTTTCTTTGACATCCTACAGCAGAATTTGATCACCACTTAATGGACATAGAGCTCCAAAAAAAAAATTTTTAAAGAAAAAAATTAATGAAAACAAAGCGAAACATGAAGTTCAAAATTTCCATCATAAAATAGTGTTGATGATTGACAAGACATCTATACCTGCTCAACAACTTCCTTTAAAGAAAGGCCAGAGGCGTCGACTTTGCTAGTAGGTCTAAAATCCTCATGTGTGTCAGGATCATTTGGCACATCGGTAGAGTATTTCATCCCATTGTGGTACAAGGATCCGGATACCTACTAACAATAAAACGCAAAAGCATGAGCTATTGTTCCTATTATGATAATAACAAACATACTAAGCAAAATACTTCATATTTTGGCAGTGATGGATATAATAATACGACGACTTTGTAAACATGTCCATCACTTAGCTCATTTGACGCCCATGCAATTTGTAGCCCAGAGTGAAGTGAATAAAAAGTTTCTGAACACACTAACCCTCACAAATAAAATGTAATTAACTCAGTGTTGGAACAAGAAAAATAATTTTTTAAAAAAAATCTGATTTTGTGTTCATTGAGAATCCTTTTTGTAAAAATCATTTCTCAGAAAGTACCAATCAAATTCTTCATTGAACTAGAAACCACTAACTAAAAATGGCACCAATCAAATTCTTTCCAACTGAAATCCATGTTTTCTCGTTTAAGCAAAATCTACTCTATTGAATTACTCCAACATAGAAGCAAAATCATCAAAAATTATTTGAAAGCACTTTTGGCAGTCCCAGAGTCACAGTTCAACGACAGCGACATACATATAATTACTGATTTCAACTAAGAAAACGCACATGTAGTCTGGAAACATAAAAGGAGAAAAACCCTTTCGAAGTACATCATTTTCATTCAGATATCACTCAGTCCCACTTTTATATTTCAGCTCCAACACCATCAAACAATTCAAAAGTATCAAAAGCTCCGACAAAACATCATCAAAATAATCAAATAGAAGTTTCAACTAGCAGACAACAACAATTTCTTTCATTAGGTGAACTAAGTCCTCTCTATAACATTTCATACATTTTCCCAAAAAAGAAAAAGAAAAACCTAATCCTAAATGAGCTAAAGCGTCAATCAAGATTCTTACAATTCTAGAGGAACGCGCAGATGGATAACTAGCGATTCCCTTGAAGATTAAGTTGGATAATGATCTCGCCATCTTTTGGATAAGTACCTGAACAAACCAAAGAAGCCAGGGTGTGTTAACAACTAGCAAGAATCTCATATAAAAGCAATCCTCGTTCAAGCAAAACTGAGAAAAGCTTCAAGAGACCTGTTACGCACTTGGGTTTTCGACCGAGTTCAGATTTTTTTCACCTGTATCGAAGAGTTCGAGTGAGTTGGCTTTGGCTTATGTCGGCAATATTTATACCTTCAGAACTTGTTCGATTGTTTCTCTGAATATTTACCTGTGTAAGAAGTGTATGTACACCAAAAAAAAAAAAAAGGGGGATCGGCTACTATTAGAAATCGAACGGCTGTAAAAATTAAGTGAACGTCGAAGCGAGTATTTTTACCATTAAACTTTCGGGCTTAATTGTAACCAAATCACGGAGTAAAAAAAAAAAATTGAGATGAAATTTATATTTACATTAGCTTCCAATCGGCCAAAATTAGAAGAAATAAATTTTCAGTTAAATTCAATCAAACTTTTCAGTAGAAAGGGTTAGGGGAAGTAGGATAGCAGTTATTCAGAGATTTTAATTTTAGGGAATTAAGTTAATATTTTTAATTCAGTGGTATATTGGGCAATATGCTGGGTTTATAGAGTAAGAATTAGAATTTCAAAATTTAGTTGTGAGTTCTTTGAGTACATAAATTTAGAGAGTTTTTTTTTTATAATCAGGTGGAGATTATTTATATTTTAAAAATTATTTTAAATATTTTAATCTTAATAAAAATTTTATTACAAAAAATACTCATAATGTGAGTTACTATTAAAAATAATTTTTTTATAAGTCAATAACATGTAATTACTTTGAACATTTGTATAGAATACTCATTGTAACACTTAAAGAATGTACAAAATAAATTTTAATTTTATAAAATTAATTTATGACTGTACAAAATAAAATGGTATTTTAACTAACTTTTAAAATACAAATAGCCACACCTTTTCTTTTTGTTTCCATAAACTGCCCACCCGAAATTATTAAAATTTTTTATTTGGTATTCTTAATGAAAGGGGATTTTTGAGAAACTTTTGACAGTGTCCAAAGCTTAACTCTAACATCACTCCAACCCATTTTTATAATGAATAATGCTTTTCGCACTCCTTTAAAACCCTTCATTTTTGTAATTATAATTCTATAGTTAGAAAAAATTACATAAAAGGATAAAATTTTCTTTTCAAAAATTTCTAATTTTTACAATTTTTTAAAAAAATCTTGTTAAATCAAATAAAATTTTGTAATTAATTTTAATAGTAAAGTTTGATTCAACAAGAATTTTTTTTAAAATAACAAAACAAAAAACCCATTAATTGTACTTAGATGTAATTTTTTATGTAAAAAGTAAAAAATAATAATTAGGAAGAAAAATATATTTGTAATCAATTTTAAAAATAGAAATGTCATTTTATAGCTATTATAGAGACAGAAACTTCATTTTATAATTAATTCCAGAAGTAAAAACATCATTTTATAATTAACATGCTTGTGTATTTTTTTAAAATATATCATCTTTTCAAAATTTGCCAAAAAATGTGTCACCCAGTTAATTAACCCTACTTAGTTTAAGCAAAATTGACAAGTGAATGTATTCAGATGCATGGAACAACGAGAGATTCAAACTCTTTAAAATCAACTGACAATCCATCCCTATAATTGTCTGTGTCAAAGACACTATGCTCGTAACTAATCTTATCGTACATTGATGAGTTGACAAAGTAACAATATGCATATCTAAATCTTGCATTTCTTGCTTTCTTTCTGTTGGTCCCATCTTCGAAGCAATAGCCATCAGTGAAATGGAAATTTTGCACCATCCCTACTAACCCTGAAAGTAATAACTGTGAGAGAAGGAAAATAATGAAGAAAAAAGATCTTGGTTGAAGTTACATACATCAACCTTAGTACTGAGATTCATTTGTAAGCAAAGTAAGCTGAGATGCTGCAATCACCGTCGGTTGTTGGATCCAGACCATTGCGGACCGCGCCAACGTAAACCTCGATGATCATGAATTCTTTGCTGCTGTGAATTGTCATTGTGTCTCGAAGCACGGTTAGACTCCACATTGCTCCTCCCATAATGAACTCTTTGTGTTCCCAAATGGTTGTTCCATCTAGAATAATTTGACTCTGAATCATGCCTGTTATCATGTGCCCTCCCTATTCGAAAATCATTAATCAACCTATACCTTGGGGTAGGAATTGTTTCCCTGCTCCTAAACCTGAGTGGTCTCCATGAGCTCCTATTGACAGGCACTTGTTCCACTTGTTCACTATTTACATTGAGTCCATGCATTTCATAGAAAAGGTATATATGCAGAAGTGAGCTGAGAAAGGTGTCATAAGGAGAATATCGGGAAACATCCTCGCCATTTACTTCCACCATTGCTGTTCGAACTGCGCTAACAAGATCCCTTAAACTGCTAGTATTCTCCAACCTTCTCCAATCATGCTCACGCACTGGGTCCACCTCAGTTGGCCGGATAGAAGGGTGTTCTGATCTAGCATGCTTCCTGAGTTCTGAATAAGACCCAGAAAAATTACAATCCTCACAAGAACAACTCCTCACTTTAGAATTCATGAACTGACGAGCAGCCTCTACCACAACATAACCATGGATCTGTCCTCGACATAGAGGGCACATTAGCTTCTGCTGCAATAGTCTAGCATCACGACGAGATTGCCCAGGCAGTATGGTATCATGTCGGACTTGACCAGCCAGTGAGGTTTCTTCCGTATCTGTAGAAGAATTCATACTTGAGTGAGTTTCTTGTCCTATTTCTGTTGTCGGGGCTGATGCTGATGACTTAAGGTACTGATCAAGGCAATTTGAATGACGGTAACTTGTATCGCACATGTAAGGTCGGCAACCATTCTCATACGAAGAACAATGTAAGAGAACAGCATTATGGGGGTGTTCCAGGCAGATTGGGCACCTACTATCCTCCCACTCACTGGCATCCTCAAGTGATCCTGTAGAGACTTCAGTTTTGCACTGCTTGGCATCCTTGGAACTAGAACTACAAGGATAAGGAGATGCCCTAGACCGATCAAAAGCCAAAGATTTAGCTCTTCTATCCTTTGGCATTTTGGAAGTATAAATGTCAACTTTTTAACTTCACAACAGTACTTACTGGAGCCCTATGTAATCATATCAAATTTTTAGTCAGCTAAAAAAGACCTCAAACTTCAGCAAGACATAAAAGAGGACTGTCCATATTTATGTGTGAGCCAGTACTTCTCTATTTTAGATAGCATGGATGAAGGCACTCAGTATAGTTTTGAACAAAAACAAACAAAACATTCCAAAAACTAAGATGATGCCAGCAATAAACAAAATTAAAGATAAATTTAAACATTGTATACGATCAACCATTATAAACAGAGTATATAATAGCATCTGATGTAGTTTTCTTTATAGTTTTATGTTAGCCGCTAAGCAAGACCTCTTTTGTTTATTTTTGAGTCATTTCTGACTTCTTTCTCCCCATTCAAAGCATCCTTTCAAATCAAAGGGCTCACACTCTCACTAACCAATGTGAATAAAAGCGACTAATCAATGACAGTCTGACAACTTAAAACAAAATTCATAACTCATGAGTCTAAAACAAGACCAACTTATGTTAATGGCGTATATCGAATTTCTACATAGACATTGCCAAAAAGAGAGAACCAATAGACACATAAAAATTACAAGCAATGCAAATGCAACTCATAGTTTTTAGTCCTCCATTATATTCCAAAAAGCAGCTTTAAGTTTGTTACGATGATGATAAAGTCAAGCACAAAACAACGAACAAAAAAATTCACCGAATAACATAGCAAATCAAACCCCAGACGAGATCAGACAAAACCCAGATGAGATAACGCAAATTAAATCTTTCTCGTCACCTGCTGAGACTCAGATAACACTGTAATCGTGGGTATACACAAAAGTCAAATACAGAAGCAAATAAACATTAACAAAACATAATGCGAAAAATTAATCCAGAAACAACGTCGGATTGTAACAAAAAGGGCAGACAATTTAAAAGGATCTTCAGTCGCCAAGAGAAGAGAACTCACCTGGATTCTCCTTTTTCGAATTCTGAGAGAATTTCAAGCGACAGAGAAAGCCTAGTGCCGCAGAATGATTATAATCAGTTGGTACTTATTTTTTCTGCTTGGGGAATTTGTTTGTGGAAGTACGATGATGCCCCTTTGTTCACTTTATAATCACTTTTCGGACTCGTGGCGCCGCTCGTGGGGCTTGTACCGTTGTACGTTAGCTATTACCCGACCCATCCGTTGACTGACACAGGCTGGAGCCCAGTCGACCATTTCATCAGTAATTTATTGATTTATGAGAAAATATTCACCTGTCAATCAATTTTTTTTTAAATATATAATTTTTTAATTAAAATTTATCTAAATTTATATTTTATTTTATTTTTTTATTTTCGTTTAAAATCTGTTAAGAAAATTAATGGATACTTTAAAAAAAATAGTCATTTTATCTTTAAAATAAAAATTACAATTTCACCCTAAAAAATATAAAAAATAATCAAATTTAATGATAAATATAATTATTGGTACGTTAATGAAGTACAAAAAAATCTTAACTACTAGAGATTATAACTCAATGAATAATAAAACTCTACTTATCTTAAATTTAATTGATGGTTTGCGAGATTGAACTATTTTTAATACTACTATTATAATTTAACATTTTAATTATAGACATATTAAAAAAAACCTTGCATTTGATGGTTGTGGAATTAATTTCTTTATTAACCGATGGGAAAAATAATTAGATTTTATAATTTTAAGGTGAAATTGTAATTTTCGTTTTGGGGGGTAAAATAGTCATTTTTTAACGTTTCCATTATTTTTCTTAACGGATTCTAAACGGAAGTGAAAAAGTGAAACAAAATATAACTTTATGTGGATTCCAGCAAAAAAAAAAGAAATTATGTATTTTTAAAAAAGTTGAAAAAACAAGTAGACGGTGGATATTTTCCATTGATTTATTAAAGACAATCCCTAAGTTACGTTTAACATAACATACTATCAGTTAATTTAAAACCGTTAGATATCTTAAATTTAGATCCAACGGATATTATTAAATTTATGCAAAAATAGTTGGAATGACAAACCGGCTGAATTGATTAATTGAAGAGATGGGCTACCGAATGAAACGGTTTGAATGCTTTTTGCCAAACCCCGGCGATTGATTGCTCTGCTGCCATTGAATTACAGAAGGGCTCTGCTGCCGTCGTTGAATTACAGAAGGGCATGAAAGCCAAAGAAGAGTAGAAGAGCGAGAGGGGGATGCAATTACAAGTGTAGAAAGTGGAAGAATTGTCGATAGCAGGCTACGAGACTTGCATTATTTTCCCCTCTCTCGATTTATCATTCGATATTGGACAATGCCATTCTCGAGCTATCTCTCAAAATTTCCTCTTTATCTCCCACGCCCACATGGATCACATTGTTAGTTCTCCTTCTTGTTTCTTTTTATTTTTTTAATTTTTTAAATTTTTAATTAATTTTGTTTGGTCAATAAATTATTTCATACAAGTAAAGTAATAGCTCTTGAATGCTTTCGATTACTTGTTGTCAGGTTGATTAATAAGTAGTTTTAAAATATTATTAGCTTTAAGATAGTCGGTCAATGGAAGTTCACTTAGCTACGTTCTTAAAATTTGCATTTGAGTAGTTATATATGGAATTTTTTCTTTTCAAGGGATCCTTTCGACAATTGTTCAATGCTGGGACTGCCTTCTTAATTATTATTGAAGAATTCATTTAATGCCTACATTTACATGGAGGATTGCCCATGTATATTGCTACCAGAGGCCTATACAACATGAAGCCCCCCATTATTGTTGTTCCCTCTTGTATTAAAGAAGATGTAGAACAACTCTTTGAGATTCATAGAAGAATGGATCATTCTGAGCTGAGGCATACACTGGTTGGGTTGGATGTGGGCAATGTTTAACCTTTACTTCAGATAAAAATTGTATGACCTTGTTTGATACTTTCACTTCTCTTTTATTTAATTCAACTTTACATTTTTGCAGGGGAAGAGTTTTGCTTGAGAAAAGACCTTTTTAAGCTTTCAAAACTCACCATGTTATAAATAGCCAAGGTAAACTTCATTTTGTTGTCATATATTTTTTTTTTTGTTACGTTGGTTTCCCATGAGGACTTGTTTGATTTAATTATATAGCTTCGATAGAATCTACTTTGAGCTGCGTTATGCTTTCCTGACTGGCTTCATTCCTGACACATTGCAGGGTTATGTAATTTACTCTGTGAAGCAGAAACTTAAGCAAGAGCAACTTGACCTTCCTGGGGATGAAATTAAGAAATTGAAGTCGCCAGACAATCTTTGGGTTTGCTTTGCTGACGGCAGAAATTGAACAGGCCTATACGTGGTTGTTGGTGACATTTTTGGATGCTATGAAGGGCAAACATCCAAAGGCAATCTTGACTGACGGAGACAAAGCAATGCACAAAGCAATTTCAACAACATTTCCACAATCAATCCATAGGCTGTGCTATTGGCACCTTGAGAGGAATACACAAACAAATGTCGGGAGAACAGAATTTACGGCTGACTTCAAGGATTGCATGCTCTACACAAAGGACCATCAAGATTTTAAGATAAATGAGATGCGATGGTGCGTAAACATCAAGTTGAAAGTAATGAATGAGTGACGAAAATGTATGTTGATAGAAATTTATGGGTAGAACCTTATTTCAAAGGGCACTTTTTGGGGGGGATGCGAAGCACACAGAGATGTGAGGGATTTAATGCTTTCTTGAACTATTATGTGAATAGGAAACTGCGATTAATAGAATTTGTAGATCAAATTGACAGGTTAATGAACAAACAGCGAGAGATGGAGGGAAAAGATGATTTTGATAGTTCATATGGGTCATCGGTATTGTGCACCCACCTAAGACAATATGAGCAGCGAGCTGGGGAAATTTACACGAAGTCCATGTTTGAGAAAGTCTGTGTGGAACTGAATAAGAGGGATTGCTTTTTATAAAAGGATATGTAGATGACATAAGCACCCGGAGTTACAGCAACGGGGAGTTTCGAAAGGCAAACAAAGAGTGGAAGGTTGTATTCCTTCACCAAACCAAGCTTGCTGCATGTCAGTGCCAACTTCTAGAGAGGTTCGGCATACCTTGTTCACATTCATATACGGTTTTAAAGGCTGAGTATGTTTAATCAATTCTATAATGTATGCAACTGATGTGATGGCTTAAAACTACAAAGATAAACAACTCTCTGCAAAATGATGACCAAGCAGAGAAGGTGTACATGAGCAAACTGGTGCGTATAAGTTCAGTCAATGCAGCATGCAAGAGCTTGCAGTATCTTGCTGGCAAGAGCCTCGAAGCATACAAAGAAGCGATGAAAGGAATCCACAGCCTGACATTGCAGCTACAATCTATGTCCTTGACAACAATTGAACAAGATTTTGAGAGAAATCCTAATGTTATTTGAGACCCTATGCTTGTATTAACAAAAGGGGCACCAAAGCAGCCGAAAAAGGCCCAAAAAAACAAAGAAAATGTAGTCGATGTAACAAGCCTGGTCATATGATTAGAACTTGCACGAAGAATCCATCACCAATCCCAACAAACATATATGGCATGAATGATTGTAGCGACCACATGTCGGACAATGGCATAGAAGAATCACCCCATAATACCTCCACTTAGACCAACATATATATCGATAGAAGCTCAGAACCTACCCCAACTCAAGCTTCAAGGTCATGGCTTAACAATAGTCAATCCGTTGGCATCACTACACTGACCGAGCTAAATCTCTTTGGTAATGGTACAACATGCTAAGTGTGTACAAAAATGGCTCGCTAACCACTTATTTTTAGCCATAAAGGTAGCATTTTGCCTGAGCTATGAGTTTATTGTTTTCAGTTTATTTATGTTGCTAATACATAGGAGTAGTTTGTTGTATTAACATGTTGAGGGATTGTGTTTGCATTGTGCTATATCAAAATAGAAGGTGTAGGTTATGATTTAGGGATTTTCATTAAGTTACGAGTTCAATTTTAACTTCTTCAACGGTAATGTCTTATGTTTGGTTGCATCCAAACATTTGTATTCATGATATACTGGTGATAAAGTTTAAGAAATGACAAGTAAAAGTTTTTGTGGTCTAGTTCTGGAAACTATGGATTAAAATGGGTTTATGACTGATTTTGCTGGATTGCACTCATTATTTGTTACTTGAAATTTTGTCAAAGATAATTTCCATTGGACATTTGATGTTGAATAAGAATAGTGCAACAATGTTAAGATGAACTGAAATTTTGATGTATTATACCATAATGTGAGTCTCAAATTAAGTTTTGAAAATTTCCACATTGTTTAAACTCATGATTACTTGTGTGAGTCATCCAAAGTTTGTCATTTGCTACTGAGGCTGGAATTTATACAGATCTGAAAATGTACTCTTTATCTTAAGAAGCACATGTTTATAAATATCAAAATAAACTCAAATTTTGAATGGTTTGTCCGAAATATGCAAAATCTTTTACTTAAAAGTTTAATTGAACAATTATAAGTTGTTACTTTGCTTTTGTGGCTACACCAACCATTACAGTTGATGTTGTTATTTTATTAATAGTCTTAGTGGATGTAATAACCTCCCGTGTATGAAAATGCCGAAATAACTTCATGTGTTGTACATTTTACTCATCTATTAGTATTTTCAAAAAGTTTTTAGCGAGAATTAGTCGTAAGTTAAGCATTTAAATTGAAATTCAGTTTTCTTATTGAAATTTCAGGTTTTGCAGACCTTTATGCTCGGAGTAAGATGGCTGGATGCCTTGCGTTTTGCTGAAATTTTTTTTGAACTTTTCTTGATATCAACGATGCTATTAGGTGGTTGAGCATGTATTCAATTTTATCTTATTGCCACTACTACCTTGTAACATCTTCAAAAAGATGACAATGTTGCAGATTTTGATTTGTTACTATAAAGGTTGCTAGTTGCAGATCGGATTTTTGTATGGAAACAATCAGTTAATTTCCTAAGCATAAATATTTGTATAAGTGTATAATGTCAATTTCAAATGCCATTATTATTTCATTCTTCTGCAAACATTAATTCTGGCATTGCAACACTTGGCAGCCTGAAAAGAGTACATCTATTAGCTTTAATTGAATCAAGGTTTGATACACCAAAAAATTGCGCAACTACTACAAGGAATACTTCACATTGGCATAATTAAAAAATCAAAATAGCATTGCTAAATAAAGTAGCCATTTAACTACAATAAATAAATGGAAGAATCAGATCGTTTTTTCTCTGCAAAAATATTCTACATGTCATGAAAAATAAACAAGAACAATTCCCGGTCACACTTTTTGTGTGCTCCAACAGCTGGGTTTTCATCTCGGCGGCTGCAGCCCTCGATACTCGCAATTTGTCTGCTCTTTTCAGTTCTAGCTGCAATTCTTCTATTACAATCCTCATATCTACCTCCATCAAATTTGTGTCGAATACACGTTGCATATATTCGAGAATCGTGCTTACACTAACTTTTTTTCCCTTTTTCTACCATCTCTAAAAGACCTTCTTTTTCTTGGAGTACACAGTCTGCTGTGCAAGTTCCATCTATTTGACAGATCTGGAACTTTTTTGCATCTTCATTTGAACAGTTTGTAAGTCACTATCTATCCTCCAGGATTTCTTAGTCCAATCTTCAAATTCCTTTTTACAACTCCATGCCTTTTCTGAGACAATTTCGACTCAGTTTGCATCTTGGGTTTTTCTTCCTCATTCCACAACAATGCAGTAGCTTTACCACTGAAATCTCAATTTTTGTAAATAGTCTAATTCGCAGTGTTATCTGAAGCAAAAAGAACATTTTTGTTATCTTCCTCAAGTATTGACTTCAAGAGTGCAAGGTTGTTCCTTGATTCTTGTAAAAAAGAATTTAAAAACATAACAAGTCCACCTGATTAATGTCACCTAAGGGACTTTTATCAAGTTGCGAGTTAAAGCTCAGAAATTCCATTAAAGTGCATCATTTTTTTACATGAGAAGGAACTCATTTTCCCCGTTTACTGATGTGCACTAAGGTGATCTCGGTTCCTGTCATAAAAAGAATAATAGATTCACTTTAAGGAAATAAAAAATTGATTACTGCTAAGGAAAACTATTATGCCTGATTTGTGCATAATGGATGTAAGAAGTTAAAAAAGTTCCTTGGATAAAACGAGAACTTAAATGGGGTAATAAAACTGTTGCGATTTATGCAGGAAACCAACCAAACAAGGCATAATGAACGCTCTATGTCGTCATTTCATTCATTACTACTTTTACAAAAGAATAACCAAAAATTTTATTCATGTCATGAAAATTTAAATGAAATGCACAGAGTTTAAATATTATATGCAAGGATCTTATCCAAGTCAAGACCACTGAATGAATGAAAGAAGTTAAAGCTTAACAAGATGCAAAGGTGCATTCTAACTTTGTGAAATGAATATTGCTTACTGTCAAAACAACTATGGCAGTAGTTGCAGTGAATATGGTCTGGCTATGTCTTTCAGGGAGATCATGAACTGATTGCAACGCAAAAGCAAAAGCCATAGCACCACAAAGTCCTACAAGCCCATAACTCATAAGGATATGGCAACAAGAAAAAGTGAACTCAACACAACTGAGCCCCAATTCTGAACTAACAAGGGTGAAAGTGAAAAAGTAATGCAAAACAGTCAACATTTGTGCTCTTCTTGCCACTGTACCAAAGTGCTTGTTGATGTTTTAAAGAAATCTGTCGATGTGCAGGTCGAGCCAAATTAACCAAATATGCACAAGAAAAGACATTTACTGCCCTGTACAAATTGATGCATAACTTAATTAAAAATCCCCTCAAATATCAATAGAAATATTGTGAGCAATGAATCAGCCTAATATACAAGACATAATATTAGCAAATACAGTATTCATACCTGGCAACTATGATGAATAACTGAGACAAAGCAGAGGAAGTTGAGGTATAACATCAGAAATTTTCAGTTAAAATAATCATTAAGCTTCAATTTTCTATTGGAGCAACCAAGGATACAATTGAGAAAAAGATAAACTCAAGATGTGACCAGCTGTGCTTTTCCATGGCAATATCAAAGCCCATGTAAATAAATCTCCAAATCATACAAAAACAGGAAGAAAGATGCAGGTGTTACATACATATAAAAGCTTAATTACTAAAAAGAGATAAAAATGATGAAAGATAACTTACACAAATGTCTCTGCCAATGATGATATCAAATGGAAAAAAGCATATACAAATCGCAGAGAGTTCTCTGACAAATTTGAGAAGGTATAACGCTTTATGACCTAAAACAGAACATCATTTGGTTACACTAATCCAACATGTGACAGGTGATCATAGTATTAGGTGAAAACTATAAATATCCACTTACAATTCCTGTAAACAGAATTGACATGATACCAGAGAGGCCAAGACCTTCTGCAAACATGTATCTAAACAAAATGAGTTATACATTAAAATTGAACCATAATGCCTTGGAGTAAGATAAAGAAAACTTTTCGGATTATTAAAATAAATGGCCTAGGAGACTACTTATGGGAAATATGGAAAAAGAACAAAGAGACAACACTCTAAGTTCTGAAGACTACCCATTACATAAGACTGAACAACGATGAACCAGGAATCATGAGTGGGAAACATACTCTGCACTAGTAGTATAGCAGGCAGTGGAACACCTGAGTGGGAAACGTACTCTGCACTAGTAGTACAACAGGCAGTGGAACACTTGAGTGGTCTCTGTATTCTCTGTTATTGCCATACCAAAGCCCTGTTGTACTTCCTAAACCAGCTGCCCACCAAAAGTAATCATACAATAACTTAGTAATCATTGAATAAGAAATCTTCAAATAAACACTACAGTCAGTTACTTTATCGCAAACATAAAGCATGAAGACAACATAACACAAGATCTGATGCTATAACTCTACGCTAAACAATCTAGAATCATTCATAAGCAGACATGAAGGTAATCAAATTTGACAATCATACCATTCCTCAATACTTCCAATGTCAGTGTCGTCAACAATGTTGGTTGTAACCTATTGAAAGAGAAATCTTCAAATAAACACTACATTCAGTTATATCACAAACATAAAGCATGAAGACAACATAACACTAGATCTGATGCTATAACTCTACACTCAACAATCTAGAATAGTTCACAAGCATACAATAACCAGTCAATTTTCTTTTCCTCTCTCTCTGCAGACAATAACTACAACCAGAATTGGCTAAAATTTCATTAATAGTAAACGGAAATCATTTCAGCCATATGGAGAAAAGGGAAAAAAAATAAAAGAGGGAGAAGGGCATAGATTATAAGAACGTTATTTCTTCAAAAAATGGTATCTGCACCATTTGCATTCACCACCTCATTGCTCTAATTTACCAATACCTATCGCTTGACTATTTATGTATCGAAAAACATATAATTATTAAGCTTCAAAATCATGAAGGTCAATTCCCAAGTTTGATTCACCCAATCAATTTGTTACTCTAAAGTAACCAAAGAACATCAGCGTTACAACCAACCGAAAAGGGAGAAAGAAAATAGTTTCTAAAAATAAGTAGAAAATTTAACCAAGCATTAGGATCATGGGTTAAATATGAAAATTTAACTAAAATAAACAGATAATAAGAATAACAACAGGAGGAAGAGGCATTACGCAATGATGTGATTGAGTTCTTGCGGGTTGGTGAAATTACCGACACAAGAGTCAGTCACGTTTCTTGTCTTGTGAGCCGTAACGACTTCGGTGGTGGAGGATTAAATTTTGACAACGATTAAGTTGGAAGCGATGGGTAATTTGAAGGTGAAAATGACGCGTTACGCTAGTCAAGACCGTCTGTAGAAGAGAGTATCTCGCGTTGCTTGTTTTTGGTGACCGGTTTCAACTGCTTAAACCAGTTTAATTTTATCACTTATGTATCCACTTGGCAAGCGTTTATTGACCAACCGGTCTTTTCACTGATTGTATGTTACAATAAACGTAACTTAGAAGGATCCTTTATTAAATACTGTGTTAAGTAACAAACACTCCATCATGTCTCAGTATTTAATTCTGAATTAAATAGAGTTACGTCATCCGTAACTTACGGCAATTCAAATTATTTTTATTTATGATTTAATTTCAGAAGAATTAAAAAATTATGAAAAATTATTTTTG
This sequence comes from Citrus trifoliata, assembly GCA_018350135.1. NCBI lineage: Eukaryota > Viridiplantae > Streptophyta > Magnoliopsida > Sapindales > Rutaceae > Citrus > Citrus trifoliata. The sequence goes on from CM031390.1 coordinate 11,548,186, forward strand.
AATCAACTTTAAATAATAATTTAAAAATAATAATAATAATATTATCATATAAATATAAGATCAAATCAACATAACTTTTGAATTAAGATAACTAATGTTTACTAAATATTTTAGTATTGTAACTTTTTGCTATAGTTATTAGCCTCAATATCAAATAAGGTTTCAACATGTTTGCAAATCTTGTAAATTGTAGTTCACATTTTAGCTAAATAAAGATGATAATATTAAAACTGGAATATAAAGTTCTTATCTTGACTAACATATCACAAACTAATGACGTTTTATGTATTAAATAAAATTTGACTTTTATGTGATTAATCTGACAATTATTTGCATTAGTCACTTAATGAAACGTGAAACTATAATTAATCTTACAATTATTGACGCTTATTATTGAATGACACGTTAAATATCACATAATCTGAGATGTTACAATTGTATCAAAACTTTATAAATGTAGAATCATTCTTGAAATTTAAGCATTTGTCATTAATATTTTCCTTATGTTCATTAAAATTGTTGTTATATTTATAAGAAATTTTATCCCGTGACATGTAACTTGAAAAATTATATTGATCATTCAAAAATTGTGAAGAAAAATTTGAAAGTTGTGATATACGAGAGTTGCAAGATTATCAATACATTATCCTAGTCTTTCACACTATATTGTGATGAAAAATTATTTATTAAAAAAAAGATAATTGTAAAATTCTATATACATATAATTAATTCATTTTACCATTATTAATGAAGTTTAAAAATTTCATGCATTCTAATTATCAAAGTGTTGCAAAATTTTCAAATTTTTTTTTGGTTTTGTTAACATTATTAAGACAACCCTAGGCACCAAATTTGTTAAATAAAGGGGTTCTTTTTCGGAAAATGCTATCCCTTGAGGTGGTTAGAAGATATTTTTCAACAAATTAAACCCAAAACCCTTCATTCTTTCCTCCCCACCATCAAACGCGAAACACTTTGAACCAGGGCGATGGCGAAACGGAAGCTGAAGTCTCTCATAACGTCTTTCACTTCTGACGGTGACTTCCTCGCCGTCTTGTCCCCAAACGGCGTCGTCAAAGTACACACACTCTCTGTCTCTCTCTCGTTCTCTTTGTAATCAATGGATGATATTTGTTTGTGTTATGAAGTTTTTTTTTTCATGTTTGCCAGTATTTCAATGTTGCAAAGGAAATATGAAAAGATTATTGTTTCTTTTTAGTATTGGAAGTGTGTTTGAAATCAAATTTTAGCTGGATTGTTATAGGATCATATAAATAGCTTTGTAATTGCAAACCAACATATGCTTTAAAAGCATTTGTTTTTTTTTTCCTTAATAGATGAATTCTATTTGAGAGCATTCATATGGGAACATTGAGCCTTTTTTTTTTTTTTCCTGTTGGTATCTTGTGCGCTCAACTTAGGATCAGTGGTAGTTATTTTTGTATGGTAATGGCATTGGACTTGAGATGATCTTCTCATTATTACCATCTAAAATAAGTGTAGACTGTATCATTTTATTGACATGGTATCTGTGAGACAACTTGTCTCAGTCACTAAAAAAAATTGCTTAAGCTTTGAGAGGGGAAGTTGAGTTATGCTGACTTTGAAAACTTGATCTTTTATTATTCATGCTGTTGTTCTTTCTAAGTTTGGCTTGGTTTTACATGTCATGTGGCCATGGTGAAGTAAGTTTTCTTATACTGAGGAATGTAATTGTACGATTTGCAGATATGGAGCACAAATGATGGAAGTCTATTGGCAGAGTGGAAACAGCCTGATGGAGAACCTGTAGTTAGTTATTCGTGTTTGGCATGCAGTTTTGTTGGGAAGAAGGTAGCTTCTAATTCTTGGAAAAGACCCCAGAGTTCTGTTATTGATTCTTTTGAGATTCACCTAAACAATGTAATTATTCTTTTGTTGCTTTTGAAATTGTAGCGTAGAAAAGAACGTGGTACTCTCTTGTTAGCTCTTGGCACCAGTAATGGGGACATCTTGGCAGTTGATGTTCTTACTGGTGAGATGAAGTGGAAATATACTGGGCGCCATCCTGGGTATGATGATATATTGTTTGCTAAGGAATCATGTGGTTGGAAGTACATGAAATGAATTAATGCCCAAATAATCCTATGCTTATACACACACACACATACTGATCTATATTCATATGTTTGATTATTGATGTTAGCTGTAGAAAACAATAATCTTCGTTCCTTTTTCTCTGTTGGCGTTACATTTAGGGGTGGCTTATTGACCATATCAACTATTCATCTTTCTTAATCTAATTGCTTATTGTATCTTGTAGCAAAAGGAGTTTTCTCTTATACATGTTAGTTCAGTAAATCTGTAAGATAGATGATTAACATTTTCCCCTTTCTTTAGTGGACTTGCCGGTCTTGCTTTTGCAAAGAAAGGCCGTAGTTTACATGTTGTTGGAACAAATGGAATGGCTTCTGAGATGAAATCGGAAACTGGAGAAGTAATAAGAGAGTTCAAAGCTTCAGAAAAGCCCATCTCTTCTTCAGCCTTTTTATGCGGTGAGGAAAGCAGCTCATGCCTGTTGCATTGTCGACCTGTATTTTTTTTTTTGGCTCTTATATTTTATCTTTTTCTATTTATATGCCAGAAGAGAAAATTTTTGCTTTAGCCAATAGTGAGGTACGGATTCTAAGTTTGGAGAATGGGGAAGAGGTTCTGAAGTTCTCGGATGATGTGGTGAGTTACTTAAGTTGAATACGGTTTGATGGTTTGTTTATATGCTTGAAGCATTTGTTGTTTTGCATACTTTGTTATTACAGGGTCCCCTGCAATACGTATCTGCATCTGATGGTGCAAAGATCATTATTACAGCGGGTTATGGGGAGAAACATCTTCAAGTATGGAGCTGTGATATCAGTTCAAAAACTGTGAATAAAGGACCTGCTCTTTCAATGCGACATTCTCCTATAGCTATTGACTGCAAGAATAGTCCCAATGGAGAAGATGGTACAGTCATATTAGCAGTTGCAGAATCTGGAGTAGCTTATTCGTGGGACTTGAAGACAGTTTCACAAGACGAAAAGACGAATCCAACAAAGATCACTGTAAAACTTAAAAAAGCTGATGCAGACCAGCAAAATAGTGTGAATGTGAAAAAGAGCCGAACTTCTATCATTGCTGCCAGATTGAATGATTTAGAAGCTGACGGACAGGTGACAGCCGTTATTGGTTATGGTTCAATAGATACTCCGCAGTTTATTTCTGTGGATATTAGTAACCCAGGTGAGAACATCGTGATTTCTGCTGGAGATACATCTGAAACTGTTCAAGAAAATGGGGTTCCTGCAGCAAAAGGTACGCGTCTGTTCTTCATTTTTAATGGTTAGTTTTATTTCTGATTATAGTTTCTTTCTAAAAAGAGATCCCCAACTTTTTTTTAAGCAATTTTCTCCATGGACAAAGTTGTTTTGTGAAGCAATTGACAACCATCTTGATTAACCTTTTCCTTCCATGAAACTCCCAATTTTATTTTGATCTTAAACTGGAACGATGTTAATAGTATTGTGTCACCCGAAGAGACCTCAAAACTTTAGAGAAGTGTCAAGTCAAGTTGTTTAAATTTTCTACTCTCCCATGTAGTTTTTCTTGAAAATTCATATACCTTAGTAATTTTTTCTGATGTGACATTGAATATGCCAAGCAGTTCATACCTTGAAGCATTTTTTTTTTTTCTGAGAACATACCTTGAAACTTTTTTTTTTTTAAAGCACTGCATACATTGAAGCTTAGGATGAAAGATGACCCCTTCTTAATTGAGTTTATTGTGAATTTGTGATGAAAGAAATTTGAGTCCTTATTTGTGATTATCTATCTATATGCAAAGTGTTATCTTGTATTTATGTTAATAGAAAACTATCACAGGTCTCCATGATTTGGAGTCGGAAGCAGCCACTGCTTCAGCCCAAAATGAAAAGAAAAGCAAGAAACGAGCAGCATCTGATCCTGATCTTGAAACTACAAGAGATGTTGTAGATGGTGAGTGTTTTACGTTCAAAGAGAATCTAATTACTTAGTTGTATAATTTCTCCCAGTAGATGTGCATCAATCTTGTGGTATTTGAAGGAGAATTCAAACCAATCAGAAATGCTGTTTGTCTGAAGCATGACAAGATTAATGCTAAAGCCAGTGTTTGCTTGATTTACAGCTACCTTTTGGCGCCTATTTGTTTGATGATATACTTTGACATTAGGCTAACTACTTAAATTTCACTAAGTCAATTATACAATGTATTTCTTGATCAAGATATAAGAACAGTAAAGGAACATTATTAAAACTAATTTCCAGCATTTTTGTTCATCAAAGTCATTAACTTGACACTATTAGAAATCGTTCCCCATATAACATATTTTTGTAATGGGGCTTCATCTTCTGGAAAATTTTTGGTTTAGCACTCTTGTGAGTTGTTATCTCTGTGATCAACAATGAGATAATAATGGAGAAGCAAATTAAACACTCCCCTGATAATTGGCTCATTTAGGCTTGAAAGCTATAGTTATGATAGATAATTTGTTTCTTAATTCCCTTACTCTCAGGTTGTTGTATGACATGGATTTATAGGTTGTTGTATGACATAGATTTATCAATTATATATGTCTTTTCTTTATCCGGACCAGGTAGGAGATATCTGGGAAGAACATTTTCCTCGAAAGAGTATCTGACTGGCCACAGTGGCTATTCTTTGACTTCCTTAGATCTGTTGGAGATACTTAGTTCTCCTTTTGTCGGATAGATGTCTTCTTGATCCCTGGGGGGGCTCATTGGTTCCCAAAGGAAAAAATTCTTTTTGGTGATCAACTGGTGCACTTTGCATACTTTGTTGTTGTTAATCTAAGTAAATTGATAATGTGAGTATCAAATGTCTTGGTTTGATAATTAATCCTATACGAAATTCTCCTCATTTGATTTATCCTTCTTTCTATGTTGAGGTTTTACAGTTTACTTCCTACATTTCTGATGTCATTAAAGAAAAAACAGATTCTGGAATTAGCATTTTTATCTGCTTTTGAAGATTCATTTAGTGGGGACTTTTATATTTAGGTCACATTGAGGACATGGATGGAGTTCTTCTTGATGATGATCAGAATGAGCCTACCATGGGTGAGAAACTTGAAAATCTGAATTTACATGATAATAATGAATCCAAGGACCAGGAGACTCCAGAATCCTCTCAGGCAAAGCCTCCAAGTGCAGACTCAGTTAATGTTCTGCTTAAGCAAGCACTGCATGCTGATGATCGGGCCCTTCTCTTAGAGTGCTTATATAACCAAGACAAAAAGGTTGCTTCATACTTGTAGATTAACCTATGAAATCTATCATTCTAGCTGTTCTGTACCTGGCCCTTTGATCCTAAATCCAAATCTCTTTTGCAGGTCATTGCAAATTCAATATCTCTTTTAAAACCCTCTGATGTTCTCAAGCTTTTTCATTCTCTAGTATCGATAATCCAGTCGAGGTAATTTTGCTGCTTAATCATGTTAAATATATCCAGTGAATACAAACATTTATTACGTAAATTATAGGTCAAGAGTAGTTTGAAGCTTCTGTCAGTACCATATACAGACCAGGTTTTCTCCAGATTTATTACTTTGTCTGTCTTTTGCCAACCTCATATATTTAATTTTGCTCTGAATGACGCTTGGGACCTTAGTGCGAACCAGAACTTAAGAGTGATACATCAATATCATAGCTGTTTATTTGATAGTAGATGACCTTGTCACACACGCCGTCTTCCATTCTGTCTATATTTGGTATTGCAGTCATTCGTTTTTCAACTTTGAACTTCACTCGTGGAAATTGTAAGCTTGGTAGTCACTATGGGACACTTTGGTTGCAGGGGTGCAGTGTTGGCATGTGCTCTTCCATGGCTAAAGAGTTTACTTCTTCAACATGCTAGTGGAATAATGTCTCAGGAATCTTCTTTATCCGCCCTGAATACTTTGTACCAGGTAAGAGATGGAATTTCACACTATACAGGTTTTGGTTTAATGATTATCTGAGATTGTTCATTTACTACATTGGTGGTCAATCATCTCATTCATATACATTTTCCATTTGTATATCCATACAAATAGATTCAAATACATTTTCCGTTTGTATATCCATACAAATAGATTCAAATACATGCATATTTTTGAACTGCAGTAATATGGTTTGCTGTTGTCTGTGCAGCTTATAGAATCTAGAGTCTCAACTTTCCAGTCGGCTGTTCAAATATCAAGTTGCTTAGACTTCCATTTTTCAGGGGTACATGTTGCTGCTCCTTGTGTTGTGAATCGTTTATAAAGTGGCTTTTGCATGGTATCAAGTCAAAAACACAAATTTTCATTTCCTCTTTTTTGTTAGGTTGTCGACGATGGAGTGGAAGAGAACAATGGCGTGATTCCTCTGGTATATGAGGACAAAGATTCCAGTGAGGAAGAGGGTGAAGAGGAATCGGAAGATGCCATGGAAACAGATCAAGAGAATGAAGAAGAAGAAAATGAAGACGATATAGATAATTATATTGCCAATGGAATCAGCGACTTCGGAGGAATCGAGGCCATGAGCGATTGACGGATAATACCCCAGCTAAGATTTTTGAGCCTGAGTAATACCGAAGATCCCCAACTCAGATCTTTGAGCGTTACTGAAGATTATAAGGTGTTGTAAGGTTGTCATTCCCGGAAAAAATATATGGTCGCAGGACTGTAGTAAGATTGTCATTCCTGGGAAACACAGATGGTCTCAAAATGTGCTCTCTTTTAAGTTTGCATCATTCTCTGATGAGACACAAGAAGCTCCAGAGAGAGGCACTGACTAATGTGATTCACTTCAGCTGCCGATTTCCTAACAACCCTAGAGCATACGCTAATGGTATAAACTTTGTGTTGTATCATCTGTTGAACCAAAAAGGGTTGGAAAGAACTCAAACCCCAATGCCTGCATTTTTTTTCCTTGTATTTTACAAAATTTGTAGCCTGTCTTTAGAACAGAAATATTCAGATTTTGCTCAACATTGGTGCTCTCGTCTCATTAATGAGGCCACTTTTCGTATTAATTATTAAACAACCGAAATTGTCGTCATGGATGCATGCTATGAAAAAAAATGGAAGCTTTTCTTTAAAGATAAGTCTTACAACTTCTCAGTCAAATTGGCCAACACATTCAGTTAGAACTTCTCAGTATGATTGCCCGACACATTCAGATCTAGGCCAAACACGTACATTGAGACATTCAAACTTGTACATTGGTGCTATGACTTACAGCCGCTTTATGGGAAAAAAAAAAATGAAAAGCAAAGTTAAAAAAAAAAAGAACTATAAAATACTATATAATGTCTTTCAAATAACAATAAAATTAATAATAATATTATAAAAAAAAATTTATAATCCAAGCACCAAATGATTTCTAAATTAAAACTAAGATAATTAGTTTATCTTATAGCTTAACAACGATAATTATGCAATTTCAGTACCAAACACCCCAGTATCATCAAACGTAACCTTAGATCTAATTTGGCAACTTATAGAAGAAGCTACACTTACGAAGGACAAAATAAGATTTCAAAGGATAACGATATGGAAGGGAAAAACTTGACTCCTTCATTGTTATAACAACTAGAATACAAATCTTTACCCTTCTGCTATGACACTAATTAGAGAACACAAAGCAATAAACAGCCTTCACTACCTTCTCAGAATGAAGGCTCAACAAAAGAGTAACAGTATTAAACTATCCTTCATCATTTATAAACTAATGAAGGGACTCAGAAAGAACATGCCCAAATGAGAGACAAAACATTATTACATGACGACTCTGAAAACAAAACACACAACACAAAGCAGCAGCTGCTGATATCAGACTTGAATCAGCAGCTGGTTATATCAGACTTGAAAGAGTATTATTAAATAATTAACCCTTTGTATAAGTGTTCCTGTCGCGATCACCATAACGTTCCTCTTCTTCACCAGCGCCACCGAATCCGAAAGTGTTCTTCACGGCATCAGCAGCACTCTGAGCAGCGTCCTTCACTTTCTCTTCGGTCTGTTTAAGAATGCCTCCTGTCTTCTCCTTGGCTGCCTCCGCCTTCTCCCCGGCTGCCTGTCCCGTCTCCTGGGTTTTCTGCTTCCCCGCCTCTGCCGTTTCTGCAGCCCTCTGCTTCGCCTGCTGTGCCGTCTCAGAGGCCTTGTCCTTGGCCTGCTGAGCCCCCTCGTAAGTCCTGTCCTTGGCTGCCTGCGCCTTGTCCCTCACATTCTCCATCGTCTGGTTCGTCCTCTCCTGTTATTATTAATCCAGAAGCCCGTTAAATATTTACCAAACTTTTAAATATTTACGAAAACACTTTAACAACAATTACTATGTACATGACATGTAATGGTATGTATCTATAATGTATATGCGCAAATGATTACCAAACGCTTAATAAAGATTATATATGAATGCGAGTATAATACCTCGGTCTGGCCTTTGACTTCACCAGCTCTGTAGCTCTGATCGTGGGATGCCATTTTGATATCTGAAAAGGGCGATTAAAGAGATTAATTTGCTGAAAGATTTAGTGGACGAGTATTTGATCGTTTGTGCCTGCTTGCTTGCTTGTTGGTTGGGAGAGGAGGGTTTCGTGCATGGGATTATATAGAGTTTGAGAAGCTCGGGCTGGAAGACACGTGTCCCACTTCCTGACACCTGTATGCTACGTGCCATACTCTGGGGCTGGGGTTACTTGAGGATTTTGATGCTGCGTTGGCTTGAGGCTTCCCTAGATGATAATGGCTATCCTGTGAGATTATGCCACCTTGGTTTCTCACGAGCTGCTGACACGTGTCGGAAGCAGAGGCTTACACGATTGATTGGCACAGCTCATTTTTAGGCACCATTCAATATTGATTTGGTTTTTGGCTTCCAAAAGATTAAGATGAAGGCTCCGAATAGGCGCGTGCCACGTAATTTTAGTTGAATTATATATATTATTTCACTTCAAACTTAGTCATAATGGCAATCTCTAAGTTACAATCAGCTCAATTTAATTTAATGACAATTCATGCTTATAATGCCTAGAAGATCAAAGGCATGCACTTAATTAAATTACGAGTACACACAATAACATAATAATTAACATTGGCATATATAAGGAACAACGCTTAACATAATATTCAATTCTACATTTCTATTAACATTATAATAAAAAATCTGTCGGAATTAATCTTGTTCAGCATAGTAATGGTGATGAGTATAATTCAAAAATCAGTTTCTAATAATAGATGAAGTCACTTCAAATAAATGAATATTAACAAATCATCGCCTGTGAAAATTGAACTTTTCCCCTCAAAGTTGAAGAAGGGAAGGTGGGTAATTCTCGTTGACATTTCCAACTTAATCAAAGTTCAAATGGGTAATTCGTAAAGGTCATTAATTAAGTCAAGCTCTGCCCTAAGTCCAAGCCTATGGTTTCTCTTTCTTGACTAACTGCTGCTCCATTAATTCTTATTGAAACATTCCCAGCCGCACCTCTATCGATCTGCAATCTCTATGTGCTAGAAAGTGCATGCATTTCGGGTTTTGCATGTGAAAGTTTCAGTAACGTTTACTCCTTATAAATTTCTCTTTGTTCTCTTATGTTTCCATCACTCGAGTTTCCAATTCTTTTACAGAGAACAACAAACGAAAGCAGAAGCAAAAACAAATTAAAAAAAAAATGGCAAGTCAACAAGCAGGTCAGGAGATTCCACAAACTAATGCACAGACCGCTTGCCAACCTCAGCCGGTAATTAGGACTTAATTACCAATTAATTACATTGTAGTTCTTTTTTAAAAAAAAAATTTATGTTGAAAGTTTTCTAATTAATTTCACAGAGAAATAAAGATGAATTCTTGCAACAGGTACCTGACGCAGTGATGCAAGAAGCATTAGACAATTTGGCCAGTATTTCCCAGTCTGCCCAAAACGACAATACTTACAAAACCCAGGCCACCAACTTACTTCAACAGGCAATTACTCTGGCTTTAATTAATTTAGTTTTTGAATTACTAACCCCGATTTTTTGTACAAAAAGTTAACAAAAGACAAATTCTACTATTTTTTTTTTCCTTTTTATCAAAATCATAAAGAGTGTCGAGATCCGCATATATATAATAGGGACTCATCAATGTGTGTGACTACAGACTGGAGAGCAAGTGAAGAACATGGCACAAGGAGCAGGAGAGCAAGTGAAGAACATGGCGCAAGGAGCAGGAGAGCAAGTGAAGAACATGGCACAGGGAGCAGCTCATGCAGTGAAGAGCACTCTGGGAGTGAGCGCAGACAACACCAACACAACTTTGCCAATCGACCACAGTGCCGGCACCGGCACCACCGCTACCCACCCCAGCAGCCTCAACGCAGAGCACCCAAGCAACCCCACCAACAATATCAACATCACCCCCACCAACCCTAGGATTTGAAGATACCATATATTGATCAAAGCATTTTTTCTAAATATCTTTTCCCCTTTGGTTTTAGTCTTTTCATCATAAGCTATTATTTGACATGACGTACCGTCATTTGCATGCATGCATGCTATCTCTTATTCTGGGTCTGGGAGTGCATGTATGCATTGTGTTTTTGAATTTTGGGTGTTATTTTTTTTTAATTTTCTGTGTTGATTAATTGAATGTTGTAATTCATCATGTTACTGTAATTGTAATGCATTGTGGCAATCAAGCTGCTTGGCTGCCATAGCGTAGTGGCCCTCAACGAGGCTTTACTCTATCAAACTATTATATATTTTTTTTTCTCTTTTTACGTGTGATTAAATTTAATTATAACATGTGTTGATAATATATAGTTGATTAAATAATTGTACTATATAAAAGGAAAATGACATAGACACGCGTAGGCTGTTATATTAAGAGCAATTTATTAATTACGAGTTGAATTGGAGTTTGGTCATTGAAAATCATTTTTCCAGTTTAAACCCATTAACATTGTGGGATTAAATGTAAAGGAAAAGTAACTTTAAAATGGTAATCTATTACACATCTCAAAGTTCCCTGATACACTACTTTTTGTTTGTTTCAGGCATATCCTTGCTGCATGGATATGTGATGTTAGTTTAGTGCAATACATTTATGAATTATTATGTGATTTTAATTTAGTAAAATGTTGTGCACCATTCACACTCGCAGTCTCTCACCATCCTTTCAATCAATTACCTTTATTTTTAATTCATAGAATATGATGTGTAATACTACATTTATATTGTTAGGATAAATTATTTTTATTTTATTTTAAGTGATATGGCATTTCATATGTTACTCACTAATAATAATAATAATAATAATAATAAAATCAACCAATACACAACATATGACAACCAATTATAGCTGACATATTACTTGAGATGCACTTGTATATGATAATTATGTGACTATAGTTATATTTAGGAGTGGGCATTGTGTTCAATTCTAAAGCAAAAAATCGATTATCATTCGGTTTGCCTCAAAATCGAATTAAACTGAATAACTAATTAGTTCACTGTTTAAAATTAAAAAGGAAATATAATTATTAATTATTCCTTAACTATAATATTTATTTATTATAAAATTATTTTACATTATTACATTTTTACATATGAATATAAAAGTTAACAAATCACCAATAACAAAATAATTTTACTAAAAAATATGTTTATGTGTACTAATTGATTTTTTTTAATGAATCAAAATTAGCTAGAAAAATATTTAGGTATAAAATATTTTACTGAAAAATATATTTATCTCCAATAACTCAAAATTAACTATAACACCATAAAGCATAAAAAAAAAAAAAGATAATCAATTAACATTATAACACCACATGCTATTATACTTCTTCATTTTGTCTTCTTTATGTCTTCTTATTTTAAAATCTTTATTTATTTATTTAACTTTTGTCATTACATAAAGTGTTATTTTCTTATTTGATTACTTATTTTATGATATGAATGTATTTACATTTTCTGGATGAGAATCAAAGCGGCAGGGTGCAAGAGAGTCAGAGAGAGTACGGTTTATCCCCATGAGTAAAACAAAAATCTGGTTTTGGCTATCACAAAAAGTCAATCATTGGTCAAAAATAAAGAGGACAAAAATGACATGTAGCAAGTTAATAACCTGAAACTGACCGTACTATATAACCCGCGTGTGAAGTTCTGTTCCCTTCCCAAGATCCACACTTCTGCCACCAAAACCAAAGCTGCTCCTTCTTCTTCGGTTCTTCCACAGACACAACAAATAAACTGAAACCTCAGAAACAATTCTTTGAAAAAAAAAAGAAAAAGAAATCCTCTATAAATTGAAAGACTTGAGAAGCAGAGAATGTCTCTAACAGGTGTGAAAATGTCGGAGGACGTGTGGTTGACGTGTTTAACGCATGCATTGTCCACTGAAACTGAAGAAATCATGGGCCTTCTTCTTGGTGACATTGAGGTCTCATTTTTTTTTTATCTGTGTGTTCAACTTTTGCTTTGATCATTGAGTTATGATTCATAGTGGAAGTAGTCTTGAAAATTATGGAATTTGAACCCTTTTGATTCTTCTTTTGAAGTGGCTTCTGGATTTCATTTTCTTAAATTTTGATGCAAGTTTTAGTATTCTTGGGATTGTGCGGATTCTGGGTTGTATTGTTAAATGGGTTTTTGGAGTTTAACTAAAATTTGATTCCCATTATTGAAGTTTTAACATTGTTTGATTCATTACGTATTATTTTTTTATGTTTTAAGCTTGTAATTCTTGGGCTTGTGTGGATTAAGGGTTGTAATTCCAAATGGGGTTTTGGAGTTTAATCGAACTTTGTACAGAATTAATGTATTGAACTTTTATTTAGCTTAGGATATCTGTTTTTGAGCTTGCAGAGGAAGTATAGTTGGAAATATTGGGATTGGGGCTGCTTTTGAATTGGGGTTTCTAGAGGTTTATTAAAATTTGGATCCCATTTCGCAAAACTTGGAATTTCTGAACCATTTGTGTATTATGCTTATATTTAGTCTCTGTTTTTTGTTATTCTATGGTTGATTGAAAAAGAATTGAAACTATTTTTATGCACTACATTTTGGGGTGTTTGCTGATTCCAGTTCTTGGTTTTCTAGTAAATTTAATTCGTCGATTTGAAAACTTATGCCTATTGAGTTCACTGTTAAAATTATATTCTATCACCAAGGTTTGGATTTCTTCAGAGGCAGTAGAACCGAAAATGTTTCTTGTAATTGGTTCCTTGGTGGTTTTTAAAAAGGGTCTTTCAATTTGGAGTTCTCTTTTTAAACTCTATGCGGACTTTATCTGAGTCTAAATATATTTGCAACTGCATTAAAGTCCTTATAAAAGTAACACTCAATAGTTGATCAAACAGCTGATAAAAATCATTCTCTAGCCATGTTTTACTCTACTGTGAAATCTATTTCCCTCTTTACGTATATTGTGCAATAGGAGACTGTACTTTAGAAACATAGGCCATTTTCTACTCCATCTCCTTGAGACTATTGCAAAAAGTACAATAAGAAAATGCCATAGCTTAGGTTGGCCCTTTGCTGTCTCCAGGATTGGGCATGGATGATATGTAAATCATCCACCTCTGCATATTAGCCAACATGTAATTTTTTATCTTAGCTGACATGAAATATATGCATTCTTCTTTAACATTTCCTAGTTTGCTCATCTAATTTCATGTTGGTAATTCTTTATTTCTAATTCAAAATTTCAGCACTCAAAAAATGGTAATGTCACTGCTCTAATTTGGGGAGCATCACCTCAGTCACGATCTGATCGGCGAAAGGATCGAGTTGAGACAAATCCTGAGCAGTTAGCTGCTGCATCAGCTCAGGCTGATATATCCTTGATTCTGTTTATGTGATCTCTACCTGTTATGAATATTCTTTAGCCTCAAATTTGTTTCTGTTGCAATATCTTTTGTTGACAGAGGAAATTTTATAGATTCTAAATGTTAAAAAGAGTTTACTGAAAGAGAGACAATCTGTTATAGTTTTTCATAATATACCAGTGCCACAAGAGCCTTTGCTTCCAATATATAAGTTTTGTTTGGTCATGTAATGAAGTGCTTGTGTTCAGTAAAGTCTGTCTTGTTGTTTTAATTAACTCCATAGAACAGAATGACCGTGTTGACAGGAAGAACGACAAGAGTGATTGGCTGGTACCATTCACACCCTCATATTACTGTTCTTCCTTCCCATGTTGGTATGTATTAATGAATTGTAATTCTTTTCTTCTGTCAGACTAAGTAATAAATCTAATTTGCAGTGAGAAACATTTATCAGTCTGTTGAAGTCATTTTGATTTCATTGATGCAATTAATTAAATTAAACCTTGGAGTCCGCAAAAAAAGCTACATATGAACTTCTAGTAATACTAAAATTACTGTTTATTAATATAAAACAATCTTGTCATCTGTGAAACCCAATATAGGCGCAGGGACTCAAATGAAAGTGTCTTCTCCTTAATATTTATACTGATTGGTTGAGACACAATGCAAAATGAAGTATATTTACCTTCTATATTCGATATACTTTGGAGTTGGTGGCTAGATGAGCTAGCTTTGACAAATGTGACTTTTAGGGGTTTGCATACAGGCTTGAAAGTTTTTTAGGGGAAGTGGCAAACTTTAAGAGGACTTTAAGAAAGATATAGCAAGGTTATGCTGATGATATACTTTCAAGCATTTTCGGATGTCTGAAAAGCATGACATTGCTCTTCATATTCAACATAGTTTCCCCTGTTTCGTAGGTGAAACATCTGTCTACCACAAAAATTTAGGATCTTCTCTAGTGGTGTGCAACAATTCCACTCTCTGGGTAAAAGTGATTGAGTTGACACTAGGGAGCATCATTATGAACCCATGGATTATGTAGGCACTGATGAGGACGGGGACTAGTGTTGCCATTTGGCTTCCTCTATAGTGTGTGTCTTTTGGCTAATTTTGAAATCTTTGCCCCTCTTTCTCTAGTTCCTTATGCATGGTCTGTTTGTTTTCGAGGATCAAGTTAAATTGTCTCTTTGCTTGAAAATGCTGTACAACCTGTGCTGTTGTATTTCATGATCACAATGACCTAAAAATGAAGGGAAAAATAAGTGAAAAGCTTAAAGACGATGGAAGTTAGCAATGTTGTGTAACTCGTAACTAGCAATTAATATTTACTGCAATCAGTCATTCATGCAATGCAATTTAATTTGGAACCTGCATTAAAACAAGTTTGAACAGATTATGCTAGTTCATATGGTAAGGTCATTTGTAGTACAAAGAGGTCTAGGGATCTAATCCAACTCACACCAGGATTGGGAGGTCAGCTTGTGTTGTGGCCTTTGATTTAGTTACCAGCACTAAGAATATGATTGGGAGTCTAAGCTTAAAAGTTCTTCAGCACATACTTGCTTATCATGCTGTCAAGCTTTATCCAAATTTGAAGTTTTTTAGACTCATTTTCGTTGTTGAATTACTTGAAATGGTTGAGACTAGGTTTAGCATTGTTATTTGTCAGGCAATTGCCGTTATTGTAGTTGGATGCTTGACACTCAGAGTTCTGCCTGCTATCTTCTGCAGATGTGCGGACTCAGGCAATGTATCAGCTGCTAGATACTGGGTTTATTGGGCTGATATTTTCCTGTTTTAGTGAAGATGCAAACAAGGTTTATACTTCATGCATGCTTACATGATTAGTCTTGTATTTGATTTCTGTTTAGCTAAGCTCAAAATATACTGGGAGAAATTGCAGGTTGGAAGAATCCAAGTCATTGCGTTTCAGTCCTCGGATGGGAAGCAGAATCACATCTCAAAGCCTATTGCTCTATTACCTGTTAATAAAAGTACAGTAATTGATCTTGAATCATCTTTAAGTTCCTCAGAATCTCTATCAGCGAGATCTGGAAATGTACTGGCAGAGAACCCTGAGCAAGATACTGGTGATTCCAAAATTGTCGCAGGATCTTGGAAGGTACATATTGTGACTCAAATTTGTAATTTGTTTTATGCTTGACACCACCAGTAGAGCTCTAAAAACCTTTATAATTTCAGAAAAATAATGAATCTTGGCATGATCAGGATTACTTGTGCTTTCCTAATATCCTCGTACTGCACTTATGTTCATTGAAGTTCTTTTCATTTTCATTTTTTTAATCTGTTCACTGTAGATTTTGAATTTACAATATGTTTCTGGTTATTATTTTCACACTTATTTGATAATGTCAGCATTTCCCTTGATGCAGTCACCTTATGGTCTCTCTTTCTTGTGATCCCAGTGCTTTTTCATGGTTTTTAAACTTATTGGTGTTTAGTGAAGATAGAACATACCATCTATGTTAACATATTTGTACAAAAAATTATATTTCGAGATGATTTGCATTGGAGTGATATAAATGTCGCTTTCTGGTCTTTTGGTCTTTTCCTGTAATGTTTGTATATATATTGCTAGGGTGGGGGGAGGACTTCTGAGTTGGGTGGTTTCTTTGCTAATGTTGATGCCAACCATCCTGAGAAAGCTAGAACTGGAGGAAACTACCAAACCGGTGATTTAAGTAACGCCATTGGTGATATAGATCCAATGGACATGTCTGAAAGCATGCAAGAGGCAATGCACCGTTCCAATTTGGACATGAGGTATATCTGAGTATGTACTTAATCACTTAATACCTCATTACTTTCTAGTACTTGTGGCTGTGAGATGATGGATTGGTAAAATGCACTTGTCTTCTTGAGAGCCTCATCTTAGTTCCTGTTTGTTGACAGTGGTGCGGAGTATGTCAGGAAAGAAATCCCTCTTCATGTTCTGCCAACTTCGTCTCTTCTCAAACTTGATTCTACCTCTAACATCATTTACGGATTTGCAACGTGTACTGTATGAAGAGGAGCGAGCAGCATATAACCAGGCCATCATGCAAAATATGAGGTGTGCGCTGAATTCATTATCACTAGCTTATCATTGACTTGGCTTTCATCTTTATATTGTAATTTTTTTAATCATCCACAGTAATTGTCTTCAATTTTACTCAGTGATGGAAAAGTGCATCCCCTTACTTACATTCATCACACATCAACTTATCAGGCTTCAATGTGCAAATTAATTGAATATTGGTTAGAAACAGACCCCTATATATTCTTTGGTTATATACTCTCCATGTTTTGTTTGTACTCACATCCCCTCTTCTAATACCCTTCTGCAGTTTAAGTCCTGCCATAAGTGCACTACAGGACCGGTTGAGGGAGAATGAGATTCGGGTATAATACTAAATCAATCATATGTGTTTGTTAGGCATTCATAATTGTTTATAATAGCAAATTTATTTGGTCTCCTAGCTTTTTCCTTATTCTGATTGACCTTTTCTTTTATTTTTATTATGCTTTAAAGGAACCAACTTCATTGATACTTGCTGTCTCATATGATCATGTCTTTTTGGGCACATGCTCAAATTTGGTTGCACATTGCATTTTTTGTGTCAGATTTTGTATGCTAGATATTTTTTATGACTCAATGTCAGTGGAGTTCCATCTGATTCATCCTTCTGGAACAACAATTAAATGTTGTTGGCTTATATATGTCAAGTGGCTGGACTGACATGTTTCTAAAACAGTTGGCTATGCTAACCGATGAAGCAAAGAGTTTGGAGAGTGAGGCATTTAAGGGGAGTGACTCAAGTTTGTCATCTCCCCATCATTCTCCATCTCATGGACTCAGAGGAAGTGCTTACTTTCATACTCATCTGATGTAAGGACTGCACCTGGTTCTGGTAGCCGAAGCAGAAGAGGGTTATAGTAGAATTTGAAGCTAAGCTTCATGCCCCCGCATTGTAAGTTTCAAAGTCGGCATTATTGTTCATGTATGAATTTATGGTTTGATCAAAGTAGAAAAGGATACCCTCCAGACTGAACTTCATATCAGTGCATTCAAATTGCATGCTTGCCTCATACGTGCTCCCTTTCTCTTCAGGTTTAACTTGTCTCTGGTTCATCGGAGGAACTTTTGCAGCTTGGATGTGGGAACCCCTCGGCTATAAGTGTTCTAAAGGCTTGCTATTTTGTTTTTTTTCGTTTTTGATAAGTGTCGGGTCTATGAGAAGTAGATTCTGTGGGAGGAAGTAGAGTATCAAAGACAGGACTTGTTCCTTGAAGATAAATCCTTTTGTACATATTACCTCCTTGGTTTCAAATCATCATGTTTGTTAATGGACTTGTCCAGTTCTGTTGTGTTTCTTGTGTATGTTTTTTTGGGTGTGTATATTGTGTTCCATATATTAAGCACTTGTTCTTGCCCTGAAAAAAAAATTTGTTTCTTTTTCCTCCATTGGAGGAAATTATTACGTGTACTCACCAAATACCACCTCTTTTATTCCAAATCTGAGTGTGTATTAGTTAACCATAAATTGAAGAGAAAAGAAAAATAGAACAGTTTGGACACTTCATTCTTAATTATCATACCATGTATATATCTGCTTTTGTATTGAGTATCTTTTGTAAAATTTTAAAAAAAAAATGTAGATTTCTTTCTTACTTTTCTTTGTTCTGTTTTTTTTTTTTTAAAGCACAGTACGGTTGAAAACTAATACTAAAAGGTTTGAATCCCAAGTGAGTTTACCAAATTAGCAATCATTAATTAAATTTAGTAGAATTCAAATATCATTAATTCTACTTAATATCGGAGGATTCAGTTAAACAATATTTCAAAATTTTTAATTGATTACCATCGAATTGAGAGCTGAGAAAAGAAAATAAAACCTGTCTCTTAAATTTTTATTCTTGTTAATATAAAGAGGTAAAATTGAACATATTTGACAGTGGGGTGCATTTAATTGGTAGAATGGAGGAATAAGTAATTTTACAATAAATAATTAAATACTACATTAACCAATAGAAAATATTGGTTGAGTAGTCTAGTATTATTGTTTATGAATATTCAAATTTTTAAAATGTAATTTTGATTTAGCTAGTCATAGATTATTAATTTCATATTGTGAAATCTAAAATTGATGAGAGATCCGGTCACATAAATGTGATAGTTTAATATCTCTAATACATATAATGCATGAATGGAAGTAAAGTTATTTTCATAAGCTCAGTAACTTGTACGTATAAAAATTATTTCCATGCACATACAAAGTCATAAACCTGTTATTCCATTTTCGTTTATTCCATTGTAATATCGCCATATATGTATATTCAGAAAATCTTTCTCCATCTATTCTGTATTCACACCTCTAATGGAATACCAAGACGTCTAAATCTAAAATCAAACTTGCAGTTTTAATGAGTTATAATGTTGAAATCATGTTGCCCCATTTGTATCTTCCCTTTCTTCCTACAAAGAGCGATGGAGTACTTGTTGTTTCTTATATGATTTTTTTTTTGAAGTCATTTTAATAATTAGCCTCAATGCTAATTATTTCTGTAATATCCGTAATATATAATTATTCAACTGCTTGTTTTCCAAAAACTGCTATATTTCAACAAGTTTTCAATTGATATGAAATTAACGAATGATTGAGTCGAAAACCCTCTATATATAACTGTAAGGAACATTAGAATTATTATAATTTTTCATTGATTGGACTTTGTGACAATGTCCTTAATCAGCTTGTACGGTCCGTTTATGCCATGACTTAAAATGCTACGATTATAAGTATGAAGGCGTACACTCTTAGTCTCTTGTTGGAACAAGGCATACAACTTTCAGAAATGGCCATTTCACTCTCTGAAGCATCAGATTCAGGCATATCTCGTAAGAAGTCTTAGTTTCAATAGCCATAGCTCAGCTTCATCCTGCAGCTGTCGGAATGAACGCCGCCTGATCTCTTCATATTTTCATCACACGCCTCACAAAACCAACCAGCCTGCTAAGCGAGCCATGAACAAGCTGCTCCAACAAGAACATGGCCAAGTTGGTCTTGACCAATTCCAGCTCTTTCGCCGCTTAGGCAGTGGAATCATCGGAAACGTCTACGTTTGCAGCTTCCCGATCATTGCCTTTACCGCTTTGCGCCATGAAAATGGTTAATAGTGAGGCTTGAAAGCAAAGATTAAAAAAAGGAACAGAGTCCACATAGAGAAGGAGATTCTAAAAATGCTTGACCTTCCTTTTCTTCCATCACTCTTTGCCGAGTTTGAGGCATCGCATTACTCGTGTTTAGTCATTGAATATTGCCCTGGAGGTGATTTGCTCACTGTCTCGCAGCGCCAGCGCAGGCTGCGGTTTAGCATCCCATCCCATCTGCTAATTAAGTTTCAATATGTGTACTTGTTTGTGATGATGCTATATATGGAGAGTTTATATGTGTATCTAATTCTAACAGCCCTATTTACTATCCATTTTTTCCGAATCAAATAGATTGATGTTGAAGAAGACAAATTTGCTTTGAGACGTGCATTTGAAGGATTAATTAATTTGTTTCTACAAAGAGAAAGACGAAGTTATGAATGGCGATAATGGAGGATTGGAGGTCATCCTCAGAATAGCTGTATTTTATAAACGACAAATGATGAAAGGGCTGCTAAATTTGGGGATATATTAAACAGGATTCGTATACGATATAAGTTGGTTGATTATTTAAGTTTGAATTTTGAAAGAGATTAAAAAATAAAAAAGGAGCTTTCAAAGTAAATAAGAAATTAAATGTGATTATACAAGTTGTGTAATAATATATGTTATTTAAGTAAACAAAAGGAAAGAAATTTAATAGGGACAATTTTATTTACTCATGGAAGAGCTTCATTCTAGTTTGTTTTGAAAATAAAAATATCGGAGGCAAATAGTGTTATTGGTTGATATTTTCTTTTTCTTTTTTTACCTAATTATGTGAAACACAACGAAAATTAGAAGGGAATTTAAATAAATTTTAAAGGAACTAAGATTTAGTGGGATTAATTGCCTACGCATACTCCATGTAGATCGGCCCCTATTTAAGACTAAATGCCTTGTTACTCCCTAGAGGTTAGATCAATTACTTAGTGTATGTTAGGCCTGCGGGCTCGAAATGGCAAAACTACTTGCGAACCTGTAAATTCAACTAAATCCGCCCATTCCAAAAAGATTTATAGGTTTCAGGAGATTTGGTAATATAAATTAATTGGGTAAAACCTTATTTCGTCTTTATATTCTAAGATTAGTGCCTCTTTAGTTTCTTTATTTTTAAAAATACTTCAAAACATTCATGCTATTAACTTATTGACACCCCTGTCATAACGTTTTATTCCGTTTGACATGTTTTTGTAATATTACCGTCTTACAATAATGTTTATTTTTTAGACATTAATAAAAATAAAAAATTAAATTACCAATTTAATCCACAAAAAATAAAACACAAACAAAAGAATACATTTTAATTTTTTGTAGAACAGTCTGTCAAGGAGTTAATATATTAATTTTTTATTAATGCTCAAAAAATTGGTAACATAATTTTTTTTGCAATATTAATTTTTTGGATATACGTGAGCTTCCACAGAAATAAATATATATCTTTTTTGTTTTTATTTATTTCTGGGGTTAAATTAGTAATTTAATTTTTTTATTAATGTCCTAAAAAAAGAAACATTATTGTAAATGGGTAATATTGTAAAAACAAGCCAAAAGAAACAAAAATAATGGTATGGATGTTTTGAGATATTTTTTAAACATAAGAGACTAAATGAGCATTAATCTCAAAATATAAAAACTAAACGTGTTTTTACCTTAAACCTATTGTGAGTTATAGGTGGGTTTAGTATAAAGCAAATATCTACCAAATACCCACATAACCCGCATATTTTTAAAAATTATTATTTTTAATTTAAATCTTGAAAATAAATGGATTAGCATCCTCTCCTTATTTTAATCTTTTACACTCTATTGTGTTTCAAATCTAATTAAAAAAGCTAGCTTGTAAAAGAAGTGAAAAAAAACCTAGTTTTTTTTGTCAATATCAAAATTCAAAACTCAATCTCAGCCACTTATTTAAGAAGGAGAGACTATGAGAGGAAAAAGGAGGGGGCGGGGGGGAGGAAGAGAAGAGAGTCCTTGTCCAAAATATATAGGTCACCTTGACCTAATCTCATTCTCTTATTTCCTAAACCTAATCTCAATTCACCATCGTAAAAGAACTAGAAACTTCTATATGATCATCCTTTCTCTCATCCTCTGCGTCAGCCTACAAATCCATCTTCTTGCGCCATGAAAAATGGCTCTCTTGAGCTGGTTTTCAGGCGAAAATCTCTTTTGCTCTTTCATTTTTTATTTTGTTTCGTCCTTTTGTCTAGTTAGATCTCTTGATCTATGGTAGTATTTGTTTACCCCTGAAACTCTTAATTTATGATGGTAAATGTTCACCTATACATCTTTTGATCTATGGTGGGTTATGGGTAGGTTTTGTATTTGTTAAAACTTGAAACAAGTAAATTTTTTTTAAATAAAACCCGTAGTGAGTCACAGGCGGGTTTAGTGATTCCAAATTTTTGCAGAAAGTTTGATAAAAACAAATTTGTAGTGGGCAGTATCTATTGTCATCCCTATTCGAGGCTTAGCTGACTATTATAGTGTATTTGGCACACTATGGGTGCGTTTGGGATTGAGGTACTGTAGCTTTTAAGCTACAGTTGCTGTGGGGAAAAAAAAAGCTATAGTTATAAAATAAAAGTTAGTAATATGTAGTAAATATAAATTTTAAATAATAATTTTGATAAAATTATAATAGATTTTTTATCATACAAGTGAAAAATCGTATCGGCATAACTTCTAAACTACATCAACTAATATTTACCAAACACTTTACTATCCCAACCTCAATGCCAAACACACCATATATTCATTACAATATATTGTATTAAGCAATATTGTATTATCATTGTATTATATTAAAGCTATACAACTTTTGATGTTACATTGTGTAACATTATATATAATATTATTTATATTAAATTAATATTACTTATATTAAATTAATTTTTTATGAGTACAAAAACATCTTAAAAGTTTTATAATTTGTATTTTAAAATTATTATTTAATTTATAAATAAAAAAAAATGTCTCACCAGCAGCTACATAGGCCACCATAAATTGCCATTGGCATTCACATTCCAATAACTTTTGACGTCAATTTTGGTACATTTACAGTCATCATCACTGGATCTATGCAATAGTGCATTATCATTGGTAACGAAGTTTCCTATTGCCACAAATATACAGTTAAATTTTTGGGATAGAAAAATTTGTTTGTCAATTTACGGTGAACGGGAGCTCCGATTCTAGTGATACATGCATTGTTGTATAGCTCTAGTGATGAAAATTGTAATGGTATCAAAATTGATGTCAAAGGATACCAAAATAATATCATTGTTGGTGGGTTGTGTGGATAATATTTTTAGTATTTAACTTTATTACTTTATTAACTAATTATAAATAAATAAAATAAGTTTTGCTTGATTAAATAATTTTGTGCTTTAAAAGTCAGCAATACAATTTATACCTAGGGTCATAGTTTTCAATAATATAGCAAGAGCTACATTAAGGCTTCAATCAATGATGTGTAACACATTTCATTTCAATTGCCAAACATAAATTTATTTCAATCGATATACGAGCGATCAAGTAGTGGTTTGTAATGCTGCATGCGAAACATACATTTAGGTTCAAATTTTGAAGAATGTACTCTTATGTTTTTAAAAAAAATAGAATAATATAAAAAATTATGGATTTCAATTATAATTTGTATTTTAAAGAAAAAAGAAAATGTTGATTATCATTCACAAATTCATGTGGTTAGTTGCACCTATTATATTAAACCGTAAGTCCATTATATCTTTTTGTTAGGAGTGATGATATTTGAACCCCTCATTATATCTCATCAGCTCCCATTAATTACTCTTATGTTAATACCTAATTTATCCTTATATGAAATAATTTAAAGAGGTAAATAAAAGTGAACCCAAATTTAAACTTATGCATTATTCAGAAACTACAGTTTAATCCAAGGAATCCAGAGAAACTGTTACTACATATTAAAATTAAGAGGTGATACATAACCTACAAAAGTTCAATAAGTCATTGCATTCAAAATATGGAAGAACAGCACGAAATTTCATATTACAATATTAACCAAATTGAACAGCCTTTGAAACATCAAATCAAATGATTTTATTGATTCAGTAAAAATGACAAACACTTGGAAGATTGTTCACAACTATGCCCGAATCCATAACAAATTAATACTACAATATTAACCAAATAGAACAAGGTTGATGTTTCAAAGCAAATAAGTTTATTCATTCGGTAAAAATAACAAACACTCGGAAGACTCTTTACAACTATGCCTCCATCCATAAATTTTCAGATTTGTAGACACTACCCCACCCCATGCTAAAGAAGGTTATAGAGAGCGCTTATCAATATTGATATACCATAAATGGCACCCACGAACTGCAGTTGTAAAAAATAAAACCCACGGCCACACTTCCAGCAATGCCATCCCTAGGAGATCATAACTATT
Organism: Citrus trifoliata; assembly: GCA_018350135.1. Classification (NCBI taxonomy): domain Eukaryota; kingdom Viridiplantae; phylum Streptophyta; class Magnoliopsida; order Sapindales; family Rutaceae; genus Citrus; species Citrus trifoliata. The sequence goes on from CM031390.1 coordinate 11,572,666, forward strand.
GCCCCCACAGACGGATGCATTGCTTTGTGGATAGTAAAATACGATAAAAATTCAGTGTTGAGCTGAGTTTTTGTTAAGTATTGAATTAATAATTGTTAGGTAAGAGAAATAAAAAAATAAAAATTTAAAATAAATCTTGATCATTAATTCAATACTTAGCAACAAAAAACAATTCAGTACTAAATCCTAATTCAGTAAAATAATAGCTTTGATATTGATTTAATATGGAATTATCACGTCCGTGGTGAACCAATTCTTAGTGAAATTATAATTTTTTTATGATTATGACAATAATGGATAAAATTTTTAAAAGAAAGAGAGAGATTATTGTTATTTTTTTCTTTTTAAAATATGTTTTATAAGTTTTATACGGTGGGTGCATGAAAAAAAGATAAAAATTATATTAAAGGTAAATAAGGGATTAGATGGGTTGTGTTGAGAGATAATAGTTAGTTTTAAATTTTTAGTGAGGTTAACTAAAAGGTGAGGGCTGATGAAGGGTGGTGATATTTCCACCCCACAAATTTTATAAACCCACTCCATTTTCAAAAAAAAATTATTACCACAAATGCACATTATTTTTTTAAAATTCAAATTAAGAAGAAATTTAAAAATTTAATCAATTAAATCACTATTCTTTTTTTATGAGACTATTTTTTTATTATATTTGATCAATAAGGTTGTTTTAACATAAATTAATATGATTATTTTACCCTCACAAGGTAAATGTATCAAATATTTAAAAATTTACTTTCAAATATTTTTATATTTTTAATGATGTATAAGTAGTACTTTATTAGTATGATTATTAATATTCCACTAAACTAACAAGATATAATTAGGACATGTGGAGTATTAAAAATTATTAAATTTTTTATAAAACATATTAGATTATAAAACATAAAACTAAATGCTTAAAGAACTAGTTACAATAACATATATTTCTTAGGATAATTTGGTTATTTTATATTATAAAGGTAAAATAGTCAATTTAAACTTATCTTGAAACAACCTTAAATATTGATTGTTAAAAGACTTAGTCAGAAGAGAAAAGAAAATTATAAAAATGATTTAATTAATTAATTAATTATTAATTTGTAATTTTATAAAATATGGTGAACTTATTGTGATTATTTTATAGAGGTGGCGTGGATTTATAAAATAATGGGGTGGAAATATTTACACCCAATAATGAAATATAATAAGGAGTCAAATATCACGACTCTTTTGTTAGTACATCTAGGTGGCTAGGTGGCTAGGTGGCCCGTGGGTTGTCCACTAGCGTCTTGATCTCTTGGGTACCCACCAAATTTGACATTATTATAATGTAGCCCAACCAAATAAAGAGTATTGATATTTGAACTTTTTTTATTTTTATATTTTACCGGTCCTTATTTTTTAATTAATTTCATTTATTTTTAAAATTATCTTTATTTAAAAAACAAAAAATAATATAAAGTTTTTCTTTTCTTCCCCTTCTTCTTCTTCTTCTTCTCTGTCTCTCTCTCTCTCTCTCTCTTTCAATCTCTTAGAGTATCAATTTTTGAAAATTAAAGTACTTTGATAAAAAGGCAAGATGAAATTTTTGAGCAGATAAAGGGATTAATATCAAATCTGAAAGTGAACTACTTTGATATTGTTAGATATGAATCACTCAAAGCAAGAAGAAAAACAATGGAAGGATATATATACTAAATAAAAACCAGAGGAAACAAAAAAACTTACTTACCCTCTACTATTGAAACTGATTTAATTTGTTATTGAAATTAGTATAATTAATAACAATAAAACCTACCAGTTCTTATAAAATTTAACAAAACACAACAAAGAAAACTCATTATAAGAAGCAACTGGTGGATTTGAGAAGATAATCCGTGGTAGCGATCTTAATAGTAATTTGGGTGGTGATGAAATATAGAGTGGTGGTGATGGTGATCCTTGAGAGAGAAAATAAGATATAGTAACTATTTTTTTTTAATTTCTTTTAAAGAGGATAACTTTAGAAATAAATGATGTTTATTAAAAAATAGGAGCTAATAAGATAAATACAGGAGTTCAAATGACATTACTCCAAAATAAATTGCTTCTAAAGAAATTAGTTAATTAAGAATGAAGCTTGGATGTAAATTAGCAACATTTCAATCGGTAGTTCTACACTTACATAATTGAAATTTAAAATTTACATTACAAGAGGGCAGGTGGTGCATCCGACCCATTTACAGGTTAGCTTTAGGACATAAGCACGTTAAAGAAAGTTAACAAAAGACAACTGACATTTTAACATATGACAATTAAAGGGAATGATTAAAAGACCAGGTGGATCCAACCCAGAGCTCATTTGTCATTCGTAGTAACACAGCACTTGGGATACACATCCGTCACCCACATAAACATTTAAGCTCGAATTAGTAAAGTTACCCTCAATTTCTGTTAAGTTACATTGCCACATTTGCATTTCATCCCACCTTAAGTTAGATTTGTATCATCTCTTAGTTTAATTTTTATTAAGGTTTCAAGAAAATCAAAACACGTGTCGTTTGAGTTTTTTTAACGAATAAGATTTGATTATAGTATCCGAGTGAGATAGATAATCTTGAGACCTTTAAGTTAGATTAATTACTACATTTACGATGAGTCATCAAACTTCGTGGATTGTGGAGCATGGTAGACCATAGGAGAGTACACGGATATTAAAAATAAATTAGAAAAGAAAAAGTGAAACAAGGTTTTCTCACAATCATTCATGGTACGTACTAAGTATCAATATAGGATGAGAGGGGCAGTCCACTCATAAGGTAACTGACAGGAGTAGAACTATGTACAGACACCTAGGGGTCTATGACTGAAAATTAAACAATTAAAAACATGAAGGGGCTAAAATGAAATTCTGTCAATTCTTATGCATATCTCTTGTGTTCGGCCCCCCCTAATTCTTTTTATAAATTGATTTTGTGATATTCCTACTAATGATTACATATTCTTGATTATGGTCCTCTTCTTTGGCACTCTCAATTTTAATTTTTTTTGGGTTATTTATTTTTAGATAAAATATATTTTGATAAATTTTAAAAAATGTGACACATTTTAAAAAAATATTTGAGTAGGTAACATTCCGTTAATTTTTACTGTTAACTTTAATGGGAATAATAAATTAGTCACAAAATGACATTGTTACCTCTATAATTAATTACAAAATGACATTCCTCCCCCTATAATTTGTAACAAAATGATATTTCTATCCCTGTAATTAGTTACAAAATGATGTTTCTGCCCCTACTCACTTATTTTTTATTTTTTAAATCAAAAAATCTATGAAAATTATATCCAAGTCTAATTAATAGGGCATTTTCTTAGGTTAAGTCAAACAATTTTTTTTAAAAAAAATTTCTTGTTGAATCAAATTGATTGGTGAATATAAAGAAGCAGATCTCTTATAAACTGAAAGTATTATATAAATCTAATATTTTTTTTTATCTCTTTGGCTTTATGAAAAAAATTTCTATTTTTTTCAATTCTACCCTCGACTGGTTAAAGTTAGTGGTAAAATTAACAAAATGTCACCCTACTTGAGTATTTTTAAAACATGAGTCATTTTTTGAAATTTGTCAAAACATGTGTCACCTAAAGATAATTAACCATTATTTCTTTTGCTATGGCCTCAAGTTTATTGTTTTGGGATTATGGCCCCTATGGAACCAAAGTTCTTGTTCAGCCATTAATCATTGAGAAATATCTCCTTTCTCGATTGAGGATATTAATAATTGAATTGTAATTCACAATCAAGCAAGAAATTAAAAATAATGGCAGCTCTCAGAGTTAGGTTGAGTAATTTTTAAGTTGTTTTATTTTATTGGTCACCCCTTTAAATCTGGGTAAAGATAAGGGGTCAAAAAAATAAATTTAAATTTTGTCCACCTCTTATCTTCTCCTCCCCCAACAAAAAAGAAAAAGAAAAAATTACAAAATATTGAAAAAATCTACCAATTAAATCAAATCAAATCACAAAATCCTGAAATTACTCTTTTTTTTCCCATTCATTTTAAACAAAAAAAAAAAGCACTGCGGTTATGTAAATTTCAAATCAATTAGAGTGAAAATTTATTATTTGGTCACACCATTTAATTGTTATTCTTTATTACTCTATCAATTGAGATACAATCAAGATTCTAATTTTGTAGGTGGGACATTACTCAAATAAGAAATAGTCAAACAAGATAGCATGAAAAAGTAAGTAATTCAAAAGAATCAAACGTATCAAATAAAGCAATTGATATTCTCCAAGCTGAGGAGAGCACAATTAGGTGGATTGATTTTCACGCCAAGGAACAATGCTATTAGCCATATAAACACATTTCATCATGAGCTTGTGAGTTAAGTAAATGGGAGAGATCATAAAAAATTGGATCAAAAGAAAGAAATAAAGCAAAAGTGAAGTTCTTTTCGACCAAAATACACATGCGCAGGCACATAAGGACGCGCGCGCACACACTCACAAGCAACGCAATGATACAAAGGAATTGATGAGAATGTTGGTGAGTTGGTCGTGGTCATGCATGGGAGTGATTCCCAAGGAGAATCGAATCAGCCCACTTTCCTTTTTAATTTGCTCAATATTTCTTTAATTTCTCTCTTTACAGTTTGCTTCTTTACTTTCTTTACCATTCTCCAAGAGAATGGAGGCCAGATCTTAATTAGTGTACCATCTTCATTCTTCAATGTGTGTGTTATTATTATTATTATTAATTTTTTTTTTTTGGTGATGTGCTGTTTGTAATAAATAATAAAGAGATAATGAGAAAGATAAAGTGGATATAGCAGCCGCAGAAAAGGAAGGCAAAAAAAATGAAAAGATGGTCAAAATGAAAACCTCGAAGACTTGTTATTCCATCATGAATATCAGCTTCAAACTATCTTTATTGAAACTCACCATTTGTCTTTCTTTTTCTGGTTTTTTTTCCTCTTTTATTTTTGTTCATTTATATTTCGTTTTTCAGCAAATTTATTTCTGCCTACAATATCTATCTATGTACCCTCCTCATAAATAATAAAAATGAAATTCGTAATCATATATGTTTTGAATATCATACTAAAATTTATTGATATTTATAATTGAAAAAGAAATGTGCATAGATATTAACCTTGTTGTGATGCACACGACGCGTGTGTCTAAAATAGGACAAATCTATTTTGAATAATAAAAATTTCTCTTACCTTTCATATAGGGACTTGAATCCCTACCAACATGTATAGAAATATTATTCTACAACTAGTTGGTGTTTCTTATCTTATAATTATTAAATGTCTTTACATGATTGAGTGAGTTTCCAATTAAAGATTCCTAACTTATTTAAATCAAGAATAAGGTAAAAAAACAAAAAAAAAATCAGTACATATATTGCATTACAATCTATATTTTTTTGTCTTTTAATTTGTTTTTTACTTTAATATGATTAGAGATCCGTAATTAGAAAATTATTTTAACACGATATATTTTTAATTAGGAATTTGACTCAAAGTGAGAAAATCTAGCCACCATAGAGGCTCAAATATTAGATATGCAATGCATTTGCGCTCCACTTTTATTTATTAAAAAAAATTATATATAATCTGCCATTCTTCATAAAGTGAAAAAAAAATGACGATTTGTGTTATTAATGTAAAAAATTTGAAAAGAATCAATTCTCTTATTCCTAAGAGCTCAAGTACACGAATAAAGGAATATTCAAACTTGTAAAGCGGCAACAATTTAACCCATAGATTGGCACAGTATTTTGACTGATTCAGTTCTCAAAGCTTGAATTGAAAGAGACTTGGCCAAAATAATTGAGTTAAATGTGTTGCCCTGCCTCTGCCTTTGGTTTTCCTGTTATAAGAATATTCATTACAATGTAAAGAAAATTCTGATGTGGATTCCTTGTAATCCATTAACAAGCAGCCACCTGGGTCTTTTATTTTTCAGTTTTCTCTTTCGTAAAATTTTCACTGTTGCTTTTTCTTCCCCCCCTCCTGTCTAACACATTGTTAGATTTTGTTTGTGGGGACTGCATGAATGGAATTGCTTGGTCAAAGGGACTTTTATGAATTCATGCTTCAATCGATTGAATAGATTTTCGGATTAGGGCTGTTGTGGTTGTAGCCTTACAATATCTCCTGTTTGCTTTATGTGGGATCCTCTAACAGTTCGCTTGCCGGCTAGGCCTACAAAGGCTAGATGTGGTGCTATAGGATTTATTGAACAAATTCTCCAATATTTTCTTTTGAAAATTGTTACCTTACATTTAGTGTAACTTACCACTTCTAAAAATAATATGAAATTAAAAAAAATAAGTAAGTGGTTCTGGCTCAAATAGGATCAGTCTCATATTTTACCTTCTCTTTATTGGTTATGGATTACACTAAATGTAACTTAGAGAGATTTTTTTTTTCTCTCTTTTTCAATTAATCTATCGTGGATTCATTTTATATGTAAATTACAATAACGTAACTATCATATTCTTTTTCATAAACTATATTCATGGACAGATCCGGCTCCCAAATTTGTCATTTTGTGCACTCATCATCAGATCCAATGGAAAACTAGTTTTAATGGTTGGGATATCTTTGTTTGGTTATTAATAATGAAATCCTTTTTGTTTGCTGAAAAATCAGAAATTGTTTCCAATTTCTTATACTACCAATTAAATTAAAAATTTTATGTTTTTTTTTCTGTAAACCTACATAAATATTCAATATATCTTTGACTAATTGAATATCACATATTAACCCATTAATTAAATAATAATTTTTATCATATACAATAATAATTTTTTTATCAAATTGTTATTAAAATGTAATTCAGTAATCATAAACCAAACAAATATAATTTCTTTTGCTATATTTTAATGAACAAATTTTTTTATGGTCAAATTAAATGACCCAGCATTTATATAGAACTAAAACTGAAGCTTCTAACAAAATATATATAAGCAGACTGTATAAAGACTACGACCGTCTCTAATTTTTTGAAGTTTAGAGTTTTTCTTCAAAGTAGAATTAGAGTATCAGTAAATCAACATAAACAATTTATTTTTTAATTACTCGTACCTTCTGTATAGGAAGCACGATTAGCCATAAAAATTTAATTATTAGGTTGACTAACGACATTCCATTCTTATCCAAAAAAAAAAAAAAAACTCCAGCAGCATGTGAATGTTCCATTAATTAGGTTTAACATAAAATACTTTCATTTCATTTATATTTTAAGCATTTTAATAGTAATTTTTTTCATTAAATTTAATTTTTTCACCTGACAGGGTCTTTGTCATGTGTTTCTAGACTAAGAATTTAACTTGAGGCAATCAAGATTCGTGCATACACGAATGAGCCTACACTTCATTTTCACGAGTACTTCTCACGAGTTCTTAATTTTTTAGTATGAGTTTATCGCTTCTATATTATATAGTACAAAATAAATTTATTAATTTTTTTTGAAAAACAAAATTATTTCTTTAAAATAAAAAAAATTAATTTACTTCTCTAAGAGAAAGTACAATTATGCAGGCATTTGTAAGCTCCAAAAAAAATACTAAAGGACACCGTGGGCAATGCTATTGTATTACTTCGAAATTTCAAAATTTTCGGTCTCTGGAATCCTAGTGGAATTTCTCTCTTTTTTTTTTTTTCTTTTTTTGGTCCAATTCCATTTAATATATCAATGTAATTGCCAGGTTATGAACACGAAAAAGTATGTACACGGCCCTCCATTTATTCCCTTTTTCTCATCTCCAAACATGTATATAAACCCACCGCTGATCCCCCATTTCTTCAGCACAATTAAACCTTTCTATCTTCTTCTTATTGTCTCCTCATCTCTCTGAAGTACTCACCCTTGCATTTTCTTAAGGTTAGTCTTATATTAGTATCTCCTCCACACCCCCCCCCCCCCCCGCCCCCCAAACACGTAGATGCTCTTACTAGCTTAATTGGTAAAGTTTTTTAGGCAATACAACAAGAAGTACGAGGTTTAACATGGGACAATGATATTAAAAAAAAATCATAATTTTTGTTTATTTAATATCTTCATAAAACTTCTTGTTTCTAAGTCTATATAATACATCCTTTCTACTACGTCATATGTCCAAAATGTCCGACAGAGTTTTGTCATTTATTTTGAAAATTAACTGCCAGTAATATTAGTTTCTACTATAAAAATGAACTGTATTGGTGACATGATGATATCACCCGAAGAATAATAGAAGACTTACATTTACTTTTTAGCTAGGTCACTAAATGTTTGTTTATTTTTGGTTGTGTAGAAACAATGAACAGGCCAGGAGATTGGAACTGCAGGTCATGCCAACACCTGAACTTCCAGAGGCGTGACTCGTGCCAGCGCTGCGGCGACCCCAGGTCGTCCGGTGACTTTTGCGGGTTCGGCGGAAGAGGAGGTGGATCATCGTTCGGGTTCGGTACCGGGTCCGATGTCAGGCCAGGTGACTGGTACTGCTCCGCCGGGAACTGTGGGGCACACAATTTTGCCAGCCGCTCTAGCTGCTTCAAGTGTGGAGCATTCAAAGATGACGTTGCTGGGGGTGGCTTTGACTGTGACATGCCTCGCTCCAGGGGCTCAAGTTTCGGTGGCGGCAATCGATCTGGATGGAAGTCTGGTGATTGGATTTGCACCAGGTGAAATTTGTGTTACATATTCTAAATATTAAATTTACAAATGATTTTTTCTTTCTTTTTCAACTTTTTTTGTTTCTAATTCCTCCTTTTTTGACTAGGAATCTCTCTTTGTCCCAAGACATGAAAGCATGCCACGAAGCAAATTAATTATTGCTTTTGCTAATTTATTTATATAATTTCATCCTCTTTAACAGATCTGGATGCAATGAACATAACTTTGCTAGTAGAATGGAGTGCTTCAGATGCAATGCCCCCAGGGACTTTGGCAACAGAATTTCGTACTGACACACTTCATTTTGGGTATGAATTAATATTCATCCTCAACCTTCATAATTAATGGATGCTGCTCAGTTCCGGAGTCCCGATTTACAAAATCCAGATTTGAATAGTTTTTTACAACTCTGATCGTAGTTCAAATTTGGATTTTACAAAATCCTGACGTAAATATGATAGCTTAACCTTCATACGCTTTATATATTTTGTTTCAATTATGATAATTTTTTATTGAATAATGTATTTTTACATTTTTTTGCTAATGATGAATTGGCTTCTTCTGTAGGTATTGCAGCCAACCCAAGAGTCGAGAGAGATCAAATCGCAATATATCAGCTTTTTCTTCAAATTATTATTTGTTTTGGGTGCTAGCTATTTAGGGTTTCTCAAGGTGAAGCTCATGGTTTAATATTTTAAATCAATGTTCACTTTGAGATTTACCCAGTTAGGATATTTTGTTAGGGTTTCAGTTCCCATAATTAAGAATTACAGCAATGTAGCCCTTGTGGTGCTTTTCAATTTTCTATCCATTTGTCTCTAGCTTTTTGCTTTTATCATGAGTTTTGTTTATTGTATTGCTGCATGGCTTTCTTAAAAGAAGATGATTTGCATGAACTTCATAAAGAAGATTCTCTCTCTAGCATTGAAAGATGAGTTCTCTAGCCTCTATCTCTTAAAAATAAAATAATAATTTACAACGTAAATTTACCATACGAGAAATTCATTAATAAAAACAGAAGAAAATATATGTATATAATAATCGAGGGTATGCATAACGCACCACCTCATCCGTCAAAATCTTAATAATACGAGATCAATATTACAAGAAAAGACACAAATTTTATTTTTATACAAATTCTATTTATAAGTACTGTAATATCGCGTTATATGAGATGAATCCGTATAGTGTATACACAATGTAAACTATCAAAAAATCTAAGTAATTCATAAGTTTATATCAAATCGATGGACCAACGTTGAGCTTTATGTTCTTTCCATATATGCAAAGGGATAACCAGGTCAACTGGTCAAGATATTCAAGAATAACTGAGCATTAATCATATATACTTTTAAGAAAGCCTGGGACACTATTTATAATTAGCAACTATATCAAAGCGTACTTATTATTCAAAATCATTGAATGGCTGGCAATATGAGTCATACGATATGTCTAATTTCTTAATAATAATTAAAGCATCGATCTTTGTGGCTTCCAGAGTGGGCATCCATGGAGAGATAACAAGATATTCAAGTAAAAATGCAAAAGAATAAAGAAGAATCAAAGGATATATATAAATAGGAAGTAGACGTATTAACTTAGAATTTCTCAACATGCAAAAATTGACAAAGCATATTCATGATAGAAGCAAAGCACATTGGATACCCTTCCATTGACCTCCTATATATATATATATATATCAAGTGTATTTTTATATGGTGGATTAAAAAGCAAACGACTCATGTTTATGTGTCTCTCCAGCACAACTACGCTTTAAGCATTTAAGCAAAAGATTCTTGTCCCTCTTTTGGGCTATAGCTTTTTGCTACTTCACTGATCATTTCTGCTGAATACATACGGTCAAGTGCCACGTTTGATTAAATCCTAGTTACTTGGCGCCTGTTATTTGGGCCCAGAACTTCAGCTACTTGAGTACAGAAAAATGTAATGAGAGATTGATAGTGTTACTTTAGTTCAACTAGATATGGCCGAGTGGTGGGCTGCAGTTCTAACATGTGAGAGCTACTGTGTAGTTCGAGTCCTTTAAAATAAAATTTGGGTAGAAATAGATATTTCTCCCATTAATTTAGGGGTGGAGGAACAGTGAAGTAGATATATTCCTTCAGTGTTTATTAGAGTGGACATCGTGCTATTATAAAATAGATGTTGGTTTTAGTATTTATCTGATGTAATTATTAGGGGATTTGATGGTGCGGTACATATGTAAGAAATTGGGAAAAAAAAAAGTAACTAGATATGTGTTATCCTTCTATGGAAATCTTGATAGAGATATTATATGATATAATTTTAGCTAATTAACAACACACCTGTCTTGTAAAGGCGAGTGTTTGACTGACACTTTCTTTAAGGTCTGTCCTGCTGGCTTCTAAATTTTGTCTTAATTAATGCATTAAAATGAAAAGATGTTTTTAATAAGGGTTCAGCTATAGTAGTACAGTGATATCATATTATACTTAAATCTAATTATTGAATTTAGGTGATTATTGTGGGGTGGATCCAATTGTGATATGGTACCACTGTGATATCATAATTTTACTCTTCTAATAATTAAACACGATTATGTATATAATTAAGCACTAATATCATCCTTTGAACTTTAGGTGGATCTTTTTTTAAAAAAATCTCATTGCGATTAAGGGCCATGCATGAATAAAGTATGCCATAATCATTTTCTTTGACTTCTAAATTTCATATAATTGGAAGACTTCATCCAAGTGCACATTTCAATTCTTGCAAGTTTGGATGCATACAATATTAAAAAAAAATAATTCAAAAGGTAGAGAGATGGGAAGTTTGAAAACCATCTTAATTTGAGCATGTTAATTTTTTTAAGGTGTATGTCACATAAATTTTATAAACATTGGGTGTGATTAAGATTTAATTATTTTTTCATTACTATCCATTAACCTTCTGTAATATTCTTGTCTTTTATTGTTAGATGAAATTAATCAGAATGAACTAATAGCTGAACCCTTAGCCTTCAATAATATTTTCAAAAACTACCAAATAAAAATTACTATCAATAGCGTGCTTCAATCAATTTAACCGATGGGTAAAAGCTTGTTTCCAGACAAATTGTCGATATCGAAGTTGCTTTTTTTATTTCGAAAAAGCTATTTCCCCCTACTTTAACCCCGACTCGCACTTTCTTACGCACCATTTAACACATTTTCCTTTCCTTTTGACGAACCACATAAACAGAAACGCACTCTCTTACTCTCACACCCACAAAATCTGCAATCATCGGCGGTTATGCGACAGTCGACACAGATGACGGACCACCGCTATCATGCGATCGAGGTCTCTGTTACCATCATCGTCAATCACGCGACAGCCGGCACTCACAAAGCTAACACGAACAACCCTCCTCATCCACTCACAAAGTGCAAGACCACGACTCCTCTCGACCAGGCCTCCATTGCCATCACCGATAGTTCTGCACCCGAGGTAATGGAATGATTATTTTAGAGTTGTAAAATTAGCTTATTGAGATTTTGGCTGATTGGGAAATTATTATTTTCTCGGACTTGTAAAATTGCAACAATTTGGGTAATATTTGGTGGTTTAGTAATATTATTAGGAAGACAAGGACGATTGTGTTTGTATGCCACTTCACAATTTGTGAACTAAAGAATTTGGGTGGTCCATTTTGTTCAAGTTTCTTGTTTTGACATACAATCTCCCGATGTTGCAGTCTTATGATTTTTCAGGTTTTTGTGGAATTCGGATGGCGTGAATCTTCACCTAAACCACTTCTCAGGCTCCAGTCACAGCCTCTACCTGAATTTTCACTAGCTCATTTTGTTTTTGACTATCCGGTTTTAGAAGAAGAAATGTATTTGCATTCAATAACTAGTCGATTGGATTGAATCAAAATGATTTGACTCGTTATTTATTTATTGAATCCAAACCTAATAAAAAAAAAACTCACACCAAAGTGAGCAATGGTAGCTAGTCTGCTTGTATTGAACATGCTCACGGAGTGTTGTAGTTGAAAGCAAATGGAAGGACAAAGCATGTGCTCACGATGTCGTTTGATTTGAAATGAATTGAAGCAGAGTGACATCATTCTATTTCATACAGAATGCTCACACACGTGTTGCCTAGCTGAAATTAAAAAAAAAAAAAGAATCAAAGTAAAAAGATGTTATTTTTCACAATATTCGGGGCTTGACTTGGGGTTTGGCCCGGGGTATATACCAGCTCTGTTTTGATTTTATGAATTTGCCATGAACCACACCCAGGCCACCAATTTTCAAACGCAAAAGGGAAGTGTCGGTAAAGTTAGTCATATCTTTTATCAAATTGAGAATATACATAACCTCAGGGGAGGTAGCAAAAAATTATCCATTAATAAAATGTAAATTGCCGATAACCTCCTTCTGTGGCTAGAGCAAGGGTAGACCCGTCTCGGACAAATTTAACTGTTACACATATTGAATGGATATTTAAATGGGGATTTCTTATTTTATATACTTCAAATATTAGCAAGGGAAATGAAGATATAAGTTACTTAGTGCTAAGGTCTTTGGCATGTTTGAAAGAAATAAAGTAGTGATTATTTTTTAGTTTAGATTGAGAATCTTAAGGAGTGGAAATTCTCGAATTAAGAGTGTGGAGTGAGAGTGAGAGTAGGTTATTTACTTATACTGGAACGAGAGTGTGAAATATGAATTATAATCCCATTATATGTTTATTTTGTCTTAAATTAGGAGTGAATTATTTTAAATTATATTTTACCTTTATTTAAAGAATTGTAGTTTTTAATTACGAAATAAATAAAAAAATATATTTATAAAATGAACTATTTATTTTATTATTAGTTTTAATTATATAAATTGATAACAATTATTAATATTTTTAATTATGTAAATCATAATTTTTTATTAATTTTAATTTTAATTATGTAAATTAAAAATTGTTAATAAGAGCAATGCAAATGAAACATTATTGTTAGTGATACAGTACAAAATAAATATTTTCTTAGAATAAACTATTTACTATTATTAATATTAAATAAATAAATACTATTAAAATTAAATAAATAATATTATATTATTTTCAAACAAAAAGTATATAATAATATCATTAATTCTCTATGAATATAATAATATTATTTATAAGTAATTTTAATTTAGAATCAATGTAAATTATTATTTTTAATTAAATATAATAATATTATATTTAAAAATTTTAATGTTATTATTTTTAATAAATGTAATATTATTAAATAATATGTTAATGTTATTTAAATATATATGATATTATTATTTTTAAATAAATATAACATTATTTTACTTTAATATACATAATAAGGGAATGGTTAAAAAAGAAGGGACCCATGAGAGTGGGAATTCTACTCTGTACTCAAAATCTGAGTGGAACCCATGGAGTTTGAATCCTACCACCTTCCTTAAATGAGTACATAAACATTGCAGTAGGAGGAATCCAAATTTCTCACTCCCACTCCCACTTCAGCAAGTAAACATAGTATAAAAAGTGAGGAGAAGAGAGGAAACAAGAAGGGGAAAGAAATAAAGGGAACAAAATGAATTTTATGTCTAACCAAATAATAAAAATAAATCTAACCCTATTTTTCACTCATTTTCTCTCCCCTTCTTTCCTTTCCATTCACAGGGCTGACTTTAGAATTTGAGGGGCCTTAGTCGAAATTCTTTTATGAGACCTCTATTATTTTATAATTTTAATACTCAAAGACATATAAAAAGGATCAAAACTTATTCCATCTTTAATTCTTGAATTTTAACAATAATAAAAAATAAAGTTTAAAAAATAAATCTAAAAAATAGTCAAGAATATTATTTTTTTATTCCATTAAAACCGTTAAAAAAACAAATAAATAAAAATAATTTTATTTTCAAATAGAATATTTAGAATGATAGAATATAAAAATTTAAAAATGATGACTTGATGTTCAAAAATAAAAATGGACTTTATATTTTAAGAAACTAATTATTTTAAATGAACCAATGAATATAATAATTTTATTTGTACAGAAGAGAACAAGAAATTTTTTTCATTTACTAATTCTTAAGATTATGAGGTTTTTAATATCAATTAAAAGAAATATTAAAAGTCAAATATGCTGATATTGAATAATTGAAAAGGAATGAAGGTTAAAGAATATTATTAATTATATTTCTTTAAAATTAAGGTTCCCAAATATAGATTTTTTATAAAAAAAATTCTTCATTATAGAATAATTAAGAATAGAGAGAAATCAAATAAACTTTTTGATTTCTTGAAATACATATTAAAAATATTTTATTAATTAGAAAATTATTAAGGAAATACTCAAAGGCATTATTAAAATATGAGGCCTTAGACAACGGTCTTGTTTGCATATACCTATAGCCACCCTTGTCCATTCATCTCCTCTCCTATCATTTCTTCCAACCAAACATGGGCTTAGAGTAAGTTTGAATCTCAAGATAAATAGTTGACTGAAAAAATGATTCGGGTTTATTGACTTCTCTATCCATTTTTCTTTTTAAATATTAACATGATACTAATTAATTTAGATAGAAAAACTTTCTAAAAGTAGTACCAGGAACTCGAACTTGCTCTAAGCAGAAAATATAGTTGTCACCATGCTTACAAATTGAAAAAAAAAACTTTAATATTGTTGATTGATCTTGGATTGAGAACCCAATGAGGATAAACTAGCTTCTAGAACATCTTCGATTCTATCATTACCAAGATTCCCAAGATTAAAGGAAAAAAAATTAAGGATAGAAAAGAACTATGAATAATTAATTATGACTAAATTATATTAATCTTGATCTGTTGTTTTTTATTATTTTCAATTTTGTACCTAGAGATGGCCAATGGGTTAGGTGGCATGTGGCATAACATGTGTCCATACAACACGGTACGATACGAGTACATTTTGGTAGGACAAGGGGCATGACACAACATGCACGCATGTTGGGCTGGGATGAGAATTTTAAGCAAGTGGGCCTTAAAAACATAACACGATTAGAGATGAGTAGGCTTGGCAATTTAGCCCGGCCCGATTTTTGGCCCGATTGGCCCGACCCTAATTTTTAGGGTTTTAGCCCGAATTTTTAGGGTTAGGGCCAATATTTTAAGGTCCGAACAAATTTAGGGTCAGGGTAGGGATTAATGCCGGCCCGACCCGACCCGACCCGACCTTATTTAAAAAAAAAAAACTAACACAAGCTAACACACGCACACAACATCACACATTGTGTGTTTTTAATTTAATTGCATTGTATTTTTATTTGTATAAGACATGAGTTTTTTTTTATGTTGTGTTGTTAAAATTTAATTGTGTATGACTAAAATGGTTGTGAAATTCTATTGTGTGTTTTTAATTTAATTGCATTGTATTTTTATTTATATAGGACATGAGTTTTTTATTTTTTATTTTTTATGTTGGGTTCTTAAATTGAATTGTGTATGGGTAAAATGGTTGTGAAATTACATTGTGTGTTTTTAATTTTATTATATTGTGTGTTTTTTATGTTGAATTTTGGAATTGATTTGTGTGTGGAGTTGAAATAGTTGTGGAATTGATTGAAATAGTTGTGGAAAGTGGATTAAATTATGTTTGAAATGATTGAGTAATTACCGAATTAGTTAAAATGGTGGTGGAAAATGAGAATTAAATTGTGGGGTTAATTATTTCGGTAGGGTCGGGTTTGGGCCCGATCCGATATTGGCCCGGTTCGGACCGGGCTCGGCCTGACCCTAACTAAATAGTGTTCGGACTTTTTTAGCGTCGGACTTTAAATTTTTTTGATCGGGTCGGGCTCGGGCTTGGCCGACATTTTGCCATCCTTAGAGATGAGCTCAACCTTGGCAAGTGAAAAGGCCTGCAATAATTATATTTCACTGGTAGGTTAGCATGTGACTCATGGCTGTCAGTCACATATGAGCCAAAGTATATTAAATTAAAACTTTTTAATGAAAATAAAAATAAAATTTTATGATTTTTACAAGTAACTTAAATTTGAATCTTTTAATATTTTTATTTGCGTAAGTTTTTTAAATTCATTTAATTCTTAGTTAAAAAAAATACTCTAACTATTTTATATTTATAATTTATTAAATGAATAGATAATATCATGATTTTAATAAAGAAAATTACAGATATCATGATTTTATAAATGTATGCATTAATATTGTTATGAATTATGATTTCGACTCTATGTAATTTTAAGTTAATAATTAAATTAACTTTTAAAAAAAATTATTATTATTGTTGTTATTATTAAGTATTAAAAAAATACTAATATCATAGGGTCTAACCTAGTAGTTAATATTACATTATTTTACTAATATTAGTTTATTATTATTGAATATAAACTTGAGTTTTGAACTTTTAATTCTATTGAATTTGACTAAAGGCACATAGACCTAAAAAAAGTACATGGACTTAAAAAAAATAGCTTGACTACCCTCTTAAAAAATAAAGAAAACCTTTTCGTGTTTTTTTTCTTAGGCTTAGCCCATAGCACGTGCCAGGCCATCCATAGATAATAAAATTAAGCACGGCACAACATGAAGCACCTGATGGCTATGCGGTGCCGTCCCACGGGTCCTAGTGGGCCTTCATTTAATAGGGGCTCGGCTTGTTGATCATCTCTATTTGTATCATGTGGGTACAAAATATGAGCATTCAAGAAACTAATTTTTTTTTCTTTTTCACGTCTTAGTAAGCATCACTCAAACAATTATAGTACTACTATTATTAAAAAAATTGATTAATATAAATTCATAAAATAAAATATTTAATCACTTGTATGGGCTTGATTTAGTGGTTTTCAAACTTTTTTTTTTTGGATACTCAAGTTCGAATCCTAAAGAGATGAAAGCTAACAAATAAGAGTAATGATAGACATCTCAAATTTTTTATCTCAAATTTGATCCCAAATGATGGTATCATTAATTGAGTATTTAGCGATTCTTTACAACATAGTAATTGTATTATTTCACTAAACAATTGTAATACCACATCATTTGGGATAAGTTTTTTGGATAAAAAATTTAGGATATGTAGCAATATTCACAAAATTATCCATCTATTGATCTTTTAAAAAAATTAAATAAGTATTAAAAATATCTAAACCATTTACCTTTTTTAAAATAAAGAAAAAATAATATAAATTTATAAAGAAAAATATTTAATTGTTCTTAGGGGCTTAGCCAAGTGGTTTTCAACCCGTTTTTTTTACTGGTTATTTAAGTTCCAATCCTAAAGAGGTGGATGCTAAGACCTTTTAAAAAAATTAAATAAGTATTGTAAAAATCCAATCCATTTATTTTTTTTAAAAAATCAAATGTATTAAAAGCAAATCTAATCCAAATTCAAATTAAAAATCACAAAACAAGAAAAAGACAAAAGCAAAGAATTGAAAAATAAAAGACCAAGCCACTGGGCTTGGGCCAGGTAATCAGAATTACAGCCGCATATGCTTCATAAAATATTGGCATTATCTGTTGAGGCTTTTACGGGTACTTTAAAGCTTTTTGTAACGGGCGTCCCTGAACTCTGATGCCCCGTGTTCAACAGTTAGCACTTACATGGGGTTTAACGTCTGACAACCAAAACCCAACAGCAACACAACGCACCCAAACTTAACTTCATTCTGTTTTTTTTTTCTCATTTATCAGCTTTTATTGTTGTGGGTTTTGGTTTTTCTCAGTTTACAACAGAGTTTGTCCGAGAATCAATGGCTTCATGTGAGTTTTGTTATCTCTTGCTGTTGATATTATGTTTTCTTTGTATGTTTAGTTGAAATTTTTACTGCTTACTTATAATCTATGCATATAGTGAAATGGGTTTTTGGTTAATTTAGTTTTTGTTTTGTTGATATATTGGTTTCTTGGTTTTGTCCCTTAATTGTTTTGATGTGTGAACCCAAGATTGTTTAATTCATTCGAGCATGGTAAATGCTGCTTTTGCTTAACTTTTGTTGTTTCTCCTGTTCTGAATTTTGGTTGGGAATTAGTTGAAAATGGGAAGTGAGTCTATTTCTAGTCATCTACTTTTTACTTCTTTTGGCGTTTATGTTGTCATGTTATATAAGTTTCAAAAACTTATGTTTTAAGCGACAAAGCTTAGAGTCTATAAATTTGCAACATTATAGATGGGTGTGCACTACCCAGGTCTCCTGTTGATTATATGATAGGTGAAAACTCATTTTCATTCAGTTTAGATACTGAATTATGTGTTGAAAGACAATGAAGAGTCAGGTTTGAAAGGCAGTGCTTTCTGAGGTAACTAATAGCCATTTTTTTATGATAGAAAAATGTTTGATTGCATTTTAGTGTTGGGGTTAGTTTGTGATTTTAATTTTGGAGCATTGAAGGAGGGGAGTTGCTCCTAATATGCATTAAGCTCTTTCCTCAAATTCATGTGCTTTCAGCTCTTGTACTATTAGTGAATTAACATTTTAGGATGATATGTGGTCGTTGGTCAATATCATTAGATTCAGCCATATTTTTATAGGCTCTGTAGCAGAGGACCGATGGGGCATTTCCATTAATTTTTGTGTGACATGGACTCCTTAGGAATTCCAAATTGTTATGAACTTCTGATTATGCCAGTACATATTGACATGTAAAATGTTGAGAATTGGTCTTTTGTTGAGAATTATTAAATGCGTAATAATTATCTGGTAACTAATCCCATTTCAGAGTTCTTATAAAAGAAAAACTGATTAAAAAATGCAAGTGTAAGGTTGTAAGTTATTTATTGTAAAATTAAAATCTTTTGTTTTTATTAGTTTGGCATGGATATCTATTGTAGCTATTGAATTGAAGCATAACAAAACAGTTGGAATCCAACTATAGCATACAAAAGAGCATATGTGGCATTATGTAGTGAATCATATGTGTCTTTTTTATTTTTAGGTTTTACTTATTTTCTTTTTATTTCAGACAGCTTGGGTGCTTCTAATATTAAAATCCCAAAGGGCAATCTTGGTAGGGCCAGAGTTGGTGATTTGCAACCACGGAGTGATGTAAGAAAATGGATGGGGCGGAAACCTTTTCAATATGCAGGTTTGGCAATGTCACAACCATTAGAGAAAGTATTCACTGTATTTTGTGGCCAATCTTCAGAAGCTGAGTGTAAGTGTTCCTTGTTAAATCATACTCTGTTTAAACTTCTTTGGCATCCTCTATATTTTATTTATATGTTATTATACTAAATAAAAAGAACTTTGCTTAATCTACTTTATGTATGTTTTTGTCACACTGTGTGTCAATAATATAGAAATACAAACAATTAGTTCTATTATAGATTCCTACCAAAATTCATTTTAATGTTAAAGAGCCTCATCCCAATATATATTTGCACTCTTTAAGGATCTATCATTTCTTTTTCATATTTTTGAATTGAAAACTCTTAAAAGAATTAGTCCATGTTTATAGGTATTAGTTCGTTCAATGTGGATAGGATGGATTCACCCACTTGCATCAAGTGTTAACCATTCATTGGAGGTCTTGAGAAGTTTTAACATTCAAAACATGTTTAATAAGCCTCTGTTTAAGAGCTTTTGCTTTCTCCACATTACTCAAATTTTCAGGGCTTTTTTAACTAATGTAGTATGTTTAGTTAGTTGATTTTATATTTGACAATATTATGCAAGTGAAATATTGGTATACATTTTTGCTTGCCGACTTTCCCTTTTAGCGGATATTTTCTCTGATTATATATCTTCTTGGTGTCACTGGTGCAAATATCATATTTATGTGGCATGCATGTATTACGTATGATATAAAGCAAATGAAGAAGCTCTCCAGTGCATTGATGAGAAAAATGAAAATCTTATGTTTAAATTGCCAACATTGTAGCTACTAGAAATGCAAGGGATGTTCATGAAGATATGAAGTTACCCCAACTTATTCCAGACTCATCTGAGGTGAGTACTTCAAGTATTATCTATTTGTTTATCTCACTGTATCTAAAGTGCGTGTGGTGTGAGTAATACTACAACCTTGTTCTCTGAAAAATTGTTGCGACAGATTGTTCGTTTATCTGTAGATTGATTTAATTTGCAATCAATCTTATGCATGCAAGTGTGGGGACAAATCTGCTTTATGAAGTAATGTAGGGATTAATTTGTTGCGTGAAGTAATGCACACATGTATCATTTATTCTCATTTCAGCACCATCAAAAAAATGACAGATAAGGAAAAGAGAAATAATTTGAATACCAAATTTTTCCTGGTAATGACACAGGTGAATCAATGCCTACACCAGGGAAATGTTCACTATTCTTTTATATTTCACAGACTGTCCATGACTGAAATAGCTATTCTATTTGTGCTCCGTAACTTTGCATTGATGACTTTTGTAATTTATCCTTAGGATGTCATATTTATTTTGCTGTCATTAAGTAACTCCCTAATTCTCTTTCATAGTTATCATAGATCTTCCCTAAATAAGAATATTGCATCTAGCTCTTTCATATTGAACAACTACCAGCTTTGATTGGTGCTAAAATAAGGCATCCAAATATGCACTGCAATGCCAAGTCTAAACAAGTAACTAAAAGGCCAATTATTTTAGTTAGATGCAGATCCTGTTGCCCTGGCTAAAAGGTATCAAAGCTTGATAGAAAACCAGATACGTTAGTTCCTTTTTAATTTTTTCTTCAAAAATAGCAAAGATGAGGAATGAGTCCATACTTAGTGAGATACATTTATGCCATTGTAATTTTCCGCAGCCCATACATTTGGAGTTTCATTCATGATGTGAAGCTTCTGCTTCTCGCCATCCCCCAGGATCAGCAGCCATTAATTGTCTTAAGAATTATTTTGCTGTAACATGGATGCGCTTGCATGCAGGCATCTTGGTTATGCGTGAACAATTATCCTATGTTTAGAGCATGAAGTTTAAATTGCACTTAAAATTTGTGCTGCAGGTGGAATCTCTGGTAACAGACATATGCAATACAACTTCAGTTGCTGAATTTGAATTGAAAGTAAGCACATAAATTCTCTTATGCTTATTACGTGAGTTTGTAGATTGCTTTATTAGCTGAATTACTCTTCAGGATTTATTGGTTAACGAAAGGTAAGAACTGTGTTCTATGCATTCTAAATCTGTTTCATGTTTTGTTAGCTCGATGGCTTTCGGCTGTATGTGACTAGGGACATAGCTGGGGACAGCGTTCCTCCACCACCTCCGTTAAGTCCTGCTCCTGTCACTGTAAATAAACCTGCTGATAGACCAGACTCAAATGGGTCTGTTCCTACTCCATCTTTAGCTATTACAAAACCTGTGTCTTCTTCAGGAGGAATTCAGACATTGCTAGATAAAGCTGCTGATGAAGGCTTGGTTATACTTGAGTCTCCAAAGGTGAGAGAACCAATTTTTTCGTGCTTCTATGGTTATGCTTTCCTTGTACTCTGGGATAAGGTAGCTAAAACAGCAAATGGTTCAGGTAGGATATTTCAGGAGATCTCGAACCATAAAGGGGAAGCGTGCACCACCATCATGTAAAGAGGTATGTTTCTTTATTCCGAATGGACATTTTCAGGGAATTGTGCTCTGTTAGAGGTTGGAAAATGCTTTGAACTCATCGTAAGGCATATTCTTAGACATGGTTAATGTCTTGTAATGGTGGATTGCTCTCTGAACAGTCATTTCTGTTTTCTTCTTTTGGGTTTTCAAATTTATTTTTCCTCTTCTTTTTCGAGTGATGTTCTTACCCTTCTGACAAATTCTATCAAATCTCTGTTGATAACGTCTGCCTTGTTGCTCTACAGAAGCAGACAGTGAGGGAGGGCCAAGTGCTTTGCTATATTGAACAACTTGGTGGTGAAATCCCAATTGAGGTTTGGTGTAAATTATAATTACCTCTTCTTCTGCCTGTTTTTTGTAGTATTTTTTTTATCTTTTGTGACAAGATTCCTAATTCAATTCCTTTCCATTTCTCCCATTCCTTTGCCAGTCCGATATTGCTGGGGAGGTCATCAAGATCCTAAGAAAGGATGGTGGTAAGTCGGGTCATTTTCATCAATCTCACAATGTTGGTTCATTTTCATCAATCTCACAATGTTGGTTTTCTCTTTTGTAAAGTTTAGTTTTCATTTTCTCATTTGGCTGGTTATTTTGTTGAAACCAACAGATCCTATCGGGTATGGTGATCCTCTCATCGTAATTCTCCCTTCTTTTCCCGGGATAAAGCTGCTTCAGTAGAAGATTTGTTTCATTCTTCTTTAATCCTATTCCCCGTCTGAGCACCATGCTAATCAGTGATTGTACTTCCAAAAGCAAATGACTTTGGCATCTGTGAACGGAGATGGATTGTGTTAGTGATGGGAAAATATTGGAGTTTCAGAACTGGTTATGGGAATAAGATGAAAATGTAACTTCAGAAATCCCTGAGAAATCTTGCGGACATTCTTTAATTTTTTTTCATTGTGCATTTTTATCGTTTCAAATCTCAACAGTGATGTACTTGTCAGCCACATGCATCGAGATTCGGAGATAATTATTTATGTGCTGTCAGTTTTACTTCCCTTTGGAGCAGTGACTTTTCTTTGAACTTAAGCCTTTTATGTTTGTTGGATCACAAACTGAGAGCATCGCTTCAACCTCACTAGGTGACATTTCGACGAGCCCAAACTTGGGCTTACATAAAAAGCCCGGCTCGGTCCGGAGCCCAAATTTAAAAAATTGACTGGTTCTATTGGCACCCATTTGAAATCCTCGTAAAACCACTTTGAAGTGTGTTTTTGAAGATATATTTTAATTTTTTATTAAATAATTTTTATCTTTCTCACTCTCTCTCCCTTTCTCTCTCTATGTCTACAATCTCATACCACAGTAACTCACTGCCTCCTTGCATCATCGGCTCTTTCAAAGTAACAAATTTATATCTCAATTTAAAGTTACAAATTCCCATCTCTATTCTCTAATGTATTTGAGTTTCTCCACAATTATCTTCGTTGTTGCTTGTTTCTTTTAAAAGCAAGCCCCAATAGGGTTTCTTTATTTATTTTCTTAAAATGTTAAAACACATCAAACACGCTCCTTGCATCATCGGCTCTTTCAAAGTAACAAATTTATATCTCAATTTAAAGTTACAAATTCCCATCTCTATTCTCTAATGTATTTGAGTTTCTCCACAATTATCTTCGTTGTTGCTTGTTTCTTTTAAAAGCAAGCCCCAATAGGGTTTCTTTATTTATTTTCTTAAAATGTTAAAACACATCAAACACGCACAATTTTATTGATCTTTAATCCTAAATGAGAAAATCTTCGATTGATCAATAAAATTATGGCAATTAACTCCATTTGTACAAGAGTCAAAACTCAATTTTAGAGAAAGTCATGGGAATCCTTCTCATTGAATCATCATGACCCCTAACTCCCGACTTCCTTATTCCTATTGCAATGCTAAAATAGATATAATCGTAGGAAGGAATACGCAAAATTAAGGATTAGTAGGCTTTTTATTATTATTTTTTAATAGACAAGTAACAAATTTTACAGAGAAAAAAAAAGAAATATCTAAATGGGAGGTATTGCTACTTACAGTAGATGCAAAAGAAATACCTACGATCTCCCATTTGTTTTATATTATCATTTTTTGATATTGGTAATTACTTTTAAGTTAATGTAAGAATGTGAATAATTTTTGTAGTGAGAGAAAACACTAAGAATTTGTATTTAATTAAGGGTAAATTTAAATTTAAAAAAATAGATAAGAAGGGGGGTTTTGCAGGAGTTATAGAGAGGTGCCAATAGTGCGCCACTCTTAATTTTTTTTTTTCAATTTAACTGGAGGTTATTTTTTATGAACCCAAACTGATTTCATTATTCACCCACTACTTAATTCGTACAAATATGTTTCTACACAGCTGATCATTTTACAATCTTGCAATAGATAATCCCAAAGTTGGGCAGGGTTTTTAAGGCCTCGGCCCGGGATTGGCCAAGCCCGGCCACGCCATTTTCCAACCAACTTGACATTGAAGCCGAAGTTGAGATGCTTCCACCACCTAGCAATTAGATGAAGTAAAAAGCAATTCATTTTTGTTTGAGTTTTGGTGGGTCTATTTTCTAGGGTTCGCACATGAAATTGCACCTAAATCATTGCTGTACGTTCAGTCGATCAGTGATTTGTAAAAAGTGAAGCAATCTTTTCAAAATTAAATAACATGCCTTGTCTTATCAATGACCAAGTTGACCTAAAAAAAAAAAAAAATCTAGGACATCATCGTTACAAACATATTAGTAATATTAAAATAATTTTATTTAATACTCACACTAATTTCTAATTTTTTTAATTTTTATTGATTACAACACCCTAAAATTAGTTTTTAGTTACTAATTTAATTTACCATGGAGCCAAAAAAACATAATAGCTTAGAAAAGCTTTTGAGACCATTTCTTGAACTATATACGCACATTTGAGTAGACCATAAAATTAAAGGCGCTCTTTTGTTTTTGTAATAATTAACATTTACCAACAAGGGCTGATCTACACAAACGCTAGTGTGGACAATTGATCTTGCTCAACCAAAAAAAAAAAAAACTTATATTTTCATATTAATTTTTAAAAAAAATTATTTAAGTAGGCGCAAATTTATAAAGCAAAAATTTGATATTGGATTAGTTTTATAAATTATTAATTTTTGTTATAATTTTAAGAAGTATGGTGGTGAGTGACATGAGCCAAATGGTAGAAGATGTTGACAGTTATACATAAATCCAACGGACTCAAATTCCTTCTCAGATGCTGTTCTAATCCGAGGCTCGTGAATATGTATCTATATAAAAATTAATTTTAATTATAATAGAACTAATTTAGGTGATTCTCATGATATTTATACTTATAATGAATTGATCATGTTAATGTTACCCATATCATTTCACATTTTCTCTCCATCCAAATGTTTATTGAATTTTCCAAATTTTAATATATATACTATATATATTGTAATATTGTAAATTAGAAAGTTGTTCGACTGCATGACTTCACGCATGGCAAGCCCCTATTGGGGGTTATAGACTCCAAAACGGAGCTCCCAAAACTCGCCAAACTCGAAATCGCACCATAAGGAGCCTGACCTTGCCCACCGAAACACTCTTCTTGTAAATTAACCGAATTCGTGCTACAGTAAGTGAGGTGATCGTGTAACCTCCTCTTTCCACCACTGACACAACTAGTCAACTACCTGTATCACCCGCACAAATACCAAGCCAGTAGCATTGGAGTCTTAGCTCATACCAAATCTACTCCCATTTTCTTCCTTCGTATAGGTGACGCATGCATAGTCTTTTAACAAAAATGGGTGGCATTATCTCAAGTTTCTTATCACCTGACTCACTTCGTTCAGCTTTCAATTACGTTTGTGGAGAAGCAAAATATATATGGGGTCTCAAAGCTAATCTTGAAGACTTGGAGGCTGAAAAGGAGAATTTGATTGCCACAAAAGAATGGCTGCTGAACAACAACCTCGAACCAGACGGACGGTCAGGGTGAAACTTTGGTTTGAAAGGGTGGACAACAAGGTAACTGAAGTCGCGAAGCTGAAACAAGAAGGAGATCTACAGATTGATAGACTGTGTCTTGGAGGCTTCTGTTCCGAGGACTTGATTTCAAGCTACAACCTCGGAAAAGAAGCGGAGAAGTTGAATGAAAAGCGATCAAACTGAAGAAAGAGGGAGAAGCAAACAAAGAAGTTTATGAGGAGGTATCAGAAGATCCAGCGGTTGAATTACCTGTTGAGCGAACAGTTATTAGCCAAGAATTATTACTTGACCGAGTTTGGAGATTTGTCACTGATCAAGAACGGAATCGGGGAATTATTGGCTTGTATGGTACAGGAGGTGTTGGGAAAACTACCCTGTTGAAACAAGTCATTAAAGTCTTCCGGGCTCAGCAGCATAATTTTGATGTTGTTATTTGGGCGATTGTGTCTAGAGAGCAAACCCGAAGAAGATTCAAGCCGATATTGGAAAAAAGATTGGCTTGTCAACAAAATCATGGCAGGAAAACAGTTTTGAAGACAAGGCTTTGGACATCGCTGGCATTTTAAGCAGAAAGAGATTCGTATTACTATTGGATGATATATGGGAGCATATTAATTTAAATAAATTGGGTGTCCCTCTTCAATATCTACATCTTGGGTCCAAAATAGTCTTCACAACCAATTCTCGTGTGGTGTGCGGACAAATGGAAGCTACCATGTTAAACGCGTCGCCTCTACGAGACGAGAAAGCCTGGAGATTATTTGAGGAGGCGGTCGGAAGATACGTTCTTGACAGTCATCCTGATATTCCTGAGCTAGCCAAAACCATGGCCGAAGAGTGTTGCTGTTTGCCGCTGGCCCTTAAAACAGTAGGCCGAGCCATGCGGAGCATAAGTAGCCTTGAAGAATGGGAACATGCAATTAAGATAATTCTCAGGTATGGAAGAGGTGTTTTCGCGTTTGAAGTTCAGTTATGATAGTTTGCTGGGGGAATGCATGTGTCACTCAGCTTCCTCTTCACATAAATGTTGCTCACTGTTATGCAAACTTGATTAAGACGCTTCTTGCTGTGTTGTTAATTGTTGGGGAAAAATGAGGTTTTTAAATTTTTATAAAATTTTTTAAGGACCGCTCTCATATAATATATAGAGATTTGTAATTTAGAAATCGTACCTTGAAAATCTGAGTTGGTTTTTTCTGCTGAAGTGATTTAGGCTCCTAGATCACGATCCGCCACCACCATTCTTGTTAGATCACGATCCGCCACCACCATTCTTGTTAGATCACGATCCGTCACCACCACGCTTGTTAGATCACGAACTGTCACCACCACGCTTGTTAGATCACGAACTGTCACCAATGATCTTTCAGGTTATGATTCAGATTCGATCTGCACTTGACATATGAGTGTCTTTATCACTACTAAAGCAACTAGCACGAGAAAATTTTTCTCTCAACAATAAATAGAAAAATCTTATTCTCTGATTTGTATAAAGTGGCTTCATCCTTTTTCTTTTGAGAAAATAAGCCTTATATATCTCTATTTAGTGAAAACTTTAGGCTCCAAATAATGCTTAAAATAAAACTCACGTTACTTTTTATTTAATAAGGGACCCACCATGTAAAATAACATAAAATCCCTTACATATAAGTTAATTAAATGGAGCCTCCCACTAAATGATATATTTAGGCTTTTGACTCAAATAAGTAGTTATCTTGCTTATTAGTCTAGTAGTGGTGTAATCAATTAAATGAGCTAGTCCGGTGATCATTTAGGAACATACAATAGTGGCTATAACAATTAGGCCTGTAATTAAACTAGCCTAATTATTTAATTCCAAATCTACTCCACTAAAAGATTGGAATTGACCTCCATAATTATATGCTCGAATAATAATTCGTCCCAAGCCACATTGATTTCTTTACTGCACAATCCTTTGTACCACATCATTAATTAAATCGACATCTTAACTGTTCAATCAATTTAATCATATCTTGTTACTTGATATTTACTGGTTTTCTCTAATGATCATTTTCAACATACTAAATATGTTGATACACTCTGATTAGAGAATTCTAGATCAAGTACCGAAAACCCATCAAGAGATGTGTTGTACAAATTCTATTTTGTTAATCCATAACTCCAATACTCATAATGAATTTATTACAGTCTATACCTAAATAAAGTGTCCAACTTTATTTATTAACTGTGAACTAAGTTTATTTAATCATAAGATAACTTGTATTTATATCTTCTGTGAATCCACATGGTGATCACATAAATACATATAATATGATTAAATGGACTTTAATCCAAATATTAATGTAATTAATATATTTAAATAAAATATCTCATTTATTTTATTAATCAGAAAAAATATTTATTACAATTAAATAAACACATATGCTTTTAAAGAGTATATTTTCCCCATAATCTTCCACTAGCTCTCAAAGCATATTTGGCATTTCACGCATACCTATGGATTCTAAGTGCAAGTTAAAAGGTTTCCTAGGTATGGCCTTAGTAAAAGGATCTGCAAAGTTTTGCTGTGACGCAATCTGAGTAACCTCTACATCACTTCTCTGCACTATATCCCTTGTAAGATGATACTTCCTCTCAATATGTTTTTGTTTCTTATGGTTTCTTGGTTCCTTAGATTGAGATACCACACCACTATTATCGCAAAATAGTTTCAGGGGTGCAGTTATAACAGGTACCACCTCAAGGATTTGTAGGAACTTGCGGAGCCATACAACTTCTTTTGCAGCTTCGGATGCAGCCACATATTCAGCTTTAGTTGTGGAGTCTGCGATACAAGATTGTTTCACACTCCTCCAACTAATAGCTCCACTTCCCAATGTAAACACATAGCCGAAAGTTGATTTTCTGGAATCTTTATCTGACATAAAGTCGGAATTAATATAACTCACTGTAATGAGTTCATCACCAGAATACACAAGTATATAATTTTTAGTTCTTTTCAGATACTTCATTATATGATTGACCACAGTCTAGTGTTCAGGTTCAGGATTACATTGATATCTACTAACCATCTATACCGCAAAACAGATGTCTGGCCTAGTGCAAAGCATGACATACATAAGACTTCCCATAGCTTTTGCATAGGGAACTCGTCTCATTCTCTCTATTTCTTCAGATATTTTAGGTGATTGATCCTTAGAGAATGTAATTCCATGTCTGAATGGTAATAAACCAGTCTTGAAATTTTCCATGCTAAATCTAACCAATATCTTATCGATATAGACTGCTTGAGACAAGGCTAAAGTTTTATTCTTCCGGTCTCGTAGTAACTTGATACTAAGAATATAACTTGCATCTCCTAGGTCTTTCATATCAAATTGTTTTGCTAACCAACTCTTTATTGTAGTCAACACTTCTATATCGTTTCTAATTATGAGAATATCGTCTACATAAAAAATTATGAACGCTACAGATTTTTTTTGAATTTTCTTGTACACACATGGTTCATCAATGTTCTGAATGAATCCAAACGATTTTATCGCTTGATCAAATCTGATGTTCCATGACCGGAATGCTTGCTTCAATCCAAAAATTGATCTCTGCAACTTACATACCATGTGTTCTTGGCCTTTTTGTATAAATCTATTTAGTTGCTGCATGTAGATGTTTTCTTCAAGATGCCGGTTAAGAAAGACAGTCTTGACATCTATTTGCCAAATTTCATAATGTAGCACTGCAGTAATGGAGAGCAGAATCCTGATGGATTTAAGCATAGCAATCGGAGAAAAGGTTTCCTCATAATCGATTCCCTCTTTTTGAGTAAACCCTTTGGCTACTAATCTTGCTTTAAATGTTTCCACCCTTTCATCTACTCCTCTTTTTCCCTTGTAAATCCACTTGCACCCTATAAGTTTTATCCTATTTGGTGCCTCTATAAGTTCCCAGACTTTATTGGAATACATAGATTCCATTTCTTGATTCATGACCTTTTTCCAAAATTAAACATCTCTATCTATTAAAGCTTCGTTGTAACTAGTGGGATCTTGTACATGTTCATCTGAGATGGCCATATAAGTTTCTCCCAAAAGCATGTATCTTGCAGGTAACCTAGTTACCCTCTCACTACGACGAGGTTTTAAAAGTGATGGTTGTTCAGGGTTAATCCTGTGTTGATCATCTGGTTGTTGCTGTTCTTCCTGTTCTGTAACAGGCGTTGAAAGCTGAGCATCAACCTGATCATAAGACAGTTCTTCAAGTATTACATTGCTCTTAGATTTGAAGTTATTCATATAGTTTTCCTCAAGGGAAGTGAAATGTGTGCTCACGATCACTTTCCTATCTTGAGGACTATAAAATAAACCTCCCCTTATTTCTTTGGGATACCCCACAAACATACAAACATACAAACATACAAACCTCAGAATGTGAATCCATTTTGTCTGCCTTTGGTTTCAGCACATGTGCTAGTGATCCCCAAATACGGACATGTTGTAAACTTGGTTTGCGACTTGACCATAATTTTATTGGGGTTTTAGGCATTGACTTAGATGAAACTGTAGTTTCCAGTGCTAGTTTCCAAAAAGAGATTAGTAATGACGAATAACTAAGTATAGATCTCATAATATCCAAAAGAGTTCTATTTCTTCTTTCAGCTACCCCATTTTGTTGTGGTGTTCCCGAGGCAGTCAACTGAGATACAATCCCATTTTCAACCAGATACTCTTTGAAATCTACTGAGAGAAATTCACCACCTCGATCAGATCGAAGTTTCTTTATGTTCTTATCTAATTGCTTTTCTGTCTCAGCCCTATACTCTTTGAATTTCTCAAGAGCTTCAGACTTATGACGCATCAAATTAACATAACCGTATCTTGAGTAATCATCAGTGAAAGTGATGAAATACTCATAACCTCCTCGAGCTTGTATATCGATTGGTTCACATACATCTGTATGTACCAATTCAAGTGGTACTATTGCACGTACTCTTTTGGCCGAGAATGATATTTTGGTCATTTCCCCTTCTAAACAGGATTCACAGAGTGGCAATGATTCATTTTCTAATGGACCTAAGAGCCCATATTTGATCATTCTCTGTATTCTATTTTGGTTTATATGACCCAAACGTAAATGCCAAAGGTAACATTGGTTGGAAGAAATATTTCTTTTCTTAGATAAATGTGTATGCTCATCATTATTTATCACTGTGTCATGCATAAAATGGATCATTGGATTTAAATGATATAAATTATCTTCCAATGTACCAGAACAAATAAGTCTCTTACTATGAAAAATAGAAATAGAGGATCCAAAATTTATAGTGTACCATTGCTTTGACAAACAAGCTACTGAAATTAAATACCTCTTAATGTCTAGAACATAAAGACAATTATTCAAAACTAAAGTCTCATTATTAAAAGATAATAAAACAGATCCAGTCTTCACTGCTAACACGAACTGTCCTGTCCCTAACTGCAGCTTGACGCTTCCTTCACTTATTTTCCTGGTTTCCTAAAACCAATAAAGTGAATTACAAATATGATTAGTTGCTCATGAATCCAACACCCAAGTGTCAATAAGATTCTGAACTAAACAGACCTCAATTATAAAAAGATTTCCCATACCTGATTTCACAATCTTAGGGTAATCCTTTTTCTAGTGACCTTTCTGTCCACACTTGAAGCATTTGCCTTTCAGCTTGCCATCTTGTTTGGTAGACGGTCTCTTTTTTCCAGTTTTCTTCTTACCTTTTCCTTTCGGCTTAGGCCTAGAAGATGAACTTTTTTCAGTAATATTTATGCTTCCCAGAGATTTTTCAGCACGATAAATCTCTTCAGCAGAATAAAGTTCGTTCA
The DNA here is from genome assembly GCA_018350135.1 of Citrus trifoliata. Taxonomy (NCBI): domain Eukaryota; kingdom Viridiplantae; phylum Streptophyta; class Magnoliopsida; order Sapindales; family Rutaceae; genus Citrus; species Citrus trifoliata. The sequence continues at coordinate 11,604,662 of CM031390.1, forward strand.
TCAATTTAGTTAAGGTCATGTTTCTTTTGTTCATGTTATAATTGATTTTAAACTCCTTAAATATTTCTGGCAGAGATTCTGGCACCATGTCAATCTTTGAGTTATCATCGATTTGTGCTCCCTGAATCTCAGTCTCATTCAAATAGTCCATCATTTTAAGGACATAATCACGAACTCTTGTGCCCTTCCCCATTTTACTGTTCATAATTCCTTTTAGCGCTGCTTGTCTCGCAGAGCGAGTACTCTGCCTGAACATCTGTTGGAGACTATCCATTATTTCAGTGGCAGTCTCTAAGTTCTGATGTTTGGTCTGCAGAATATTAGAAATCGAGGCTAAAATATAGCACTTTGCCATTTCATTGGCCTTTTGCCATTTCTCATAAAGCCTCATCTGATTTCTATGAGCATCATTCGCTGGAACTGGAGGGCATGGCTGGGTTAAGACATATTTATAATTTTCAGCAGTCAGGACAATGAATAGATTTCTTTTCTAATCAATATAGTTCTCTCTAGTGAGTTTGTTTTGACTTAGAATAATAGTAAGTTGGTTCAGGGAAGACATTTTCTGAAAAATAAAACATCCATGCATAAATAATTTGAAATAATATTCACAATAAATGACAAAAATGCAAAAAATCATAAATGCATTTTAATTTATTTGTAACGATAATGTAGTACCGCTTTGACAAGCTATCTGTTGGGGAAGTTATGTCTATACTTACTAGACCCAATTATCCATTGGATTATTTACTTTCATGTAGAAACATGATAAATAATTCTCGTTATCTTTTTGGGTCTAAATTTGTTAGCAGAGCCTCGTTGGGAAGGTTAATAACAAATTTTAGTTGAGTGTATAACCATTGTTTCAATATAGATATTTTTCATATCAATAGTCACCGTTAGGGTAAATAATTGATTAAAAAATATTTTAATTTTATCTTTGAAGAAGTTCATTAAATAAAATATCTAATATATAAACCATCCGAAGGGAGTATCACCGTATTATGAAGTCGAGGTATATATATAATTTTATTATTGAACTAAGAATGGAGCCTGTAGGAAAATTATCTTGAATTTTCCCTCTCCCACTCAATATTTTAAAATTAGTTTTTCCTTTTAAAACATACATATTGTTAATTGCATGCTTCCTATAATATTATCTAGATGACATCAAATATTATTAACCATGTGCAAATTTCAAACAGTATAACGAGATTCATTATTAATGAATGACATGTATAATTATGCATAGAGTGGCACTACCTATTCTATATGACATGTTATCATGGCATGTTATCATCCAAAACATAACATATAGAAAAATAATTAAATAATCTTAATTCATGGTTTTCCTAATAATGAAAAATATATTAACCCTAAGCCTAATCTTTATTGGGCTTCTTGTCAATGTCCATATTCCATAAGCTTGTTTTTGTTAATGGACTAGGAGAAATTGAGCTTTTAAATTTATAATTGGTCAAATTTTTAATTTTGAAAGGAAATAACTACATAATTAATTTTTTTTATTAAAATAAAATTTTTGGACCAAAAATAAATTTAATGTATTTAATTTTATCTATGCATTTTAATCCATTAAGCCCAATTAAAATTGGGCCTAAAACTAGGATTCATTAAACTTAAAACTTTTTTTTGGATTTAAACGCAAAAATAAAAAAAATGTATGTTCAAATGAAAACCTATGGAACCATAGGGACCTCCATGATAAAAACCATGAAACCCTAAATCCATATTTTTCTTTCTCTCTTCCCCAGCCGCCATCTCTAAAAACCTAGCCGCTGGTCACAATTTCCAGCCATGTCCGTTGCTGAGTTTGTTGTCGTCGTCAAGCCGGAAAGACACCAAAATGACGCCCTACGCCAGCAGCTTGTGCACGCGCGTCACAAGACCTCACCCGCGCTGATGGTAGCTCTGCTTGCAGCGTTGCAATGCGCGCTGCAGCTGCTGTGTGTGCAGCGAGCGTTGCTAGCAGCGTGGCTGCTGGCCGCTGCGCGCGCTGCTCGCGCAGTAGTGTGCGCTGCTGGCCCCTCGTTGCTGAAATTTCCGGCCTTGATTCTTTGAGCTCGATTTTCAGTGATAATTCTTCCGCAATTTACCAGTAATTAATTTACAAATTTCCTAGCCAATCTTAGCTTTACAAAAATTCTATAACAGTAAAATAAATCAAGAGGGAAACATGGTGATGATAATCCACCCCTCTTGTTACAGATCTAAAGAAAAAATACATCGTAAAATCTAATCATTAATTAAGACAAACCATAACATGCTTTATTCATATATTAAATAAATAATATATACTGAATAAAATGTGCCACTCTAATACATAATTTTCAAGATTAATTTCATACGAAATTCTTATATATTAATATGAGATGGCTCTGATACCAATTGTTGAGGAAAAATTAGGTTTTTAAATTTTTATAAAACCTTTTAAGGACTGCTCTCATATAATATATAGGAATTTATAATCTAGAAATCGTACCTTGAAAATCTGAGTTGACTTTTTCCGCTGAAGTGATTTAGGCTCCTAGATCACCATCCGCCACTACCACTCCTGTTAGATCACGATCCGTCATCACCATGCTTGTTAGATCACGAACTGTTACCAATGATCTTCCAGGTTATGATTCAGGTTCGATCTGCACTTAACGTGTTGGCGCTATTATAACTACCAAAACAATTAGCACGAGAAAATTTTTCTCTCATCAATAGAGAAAAAAATCTTGTTCTCCGATTTGCATAAAATGGCTTCACCCTTTTTCTTTTGAGAAAATAAACCTTATATATCTCCCTTTAGTGAAAACTTTAGGCTCAAATAATGCCCAAAATAAAACTCACGGTACTTTTCATTTAATAGGGGACCCATCATGTAAAATAACATAAGGCCCTTTACACATAAGCTAATTAAATGGAGCCTCCCACTAAATGATATATTTAGGTTTTTGACCCAAATAACTAGTTATCTTGCTCATTAGTTCAGTAGTGGTGCAATCAATTAAATAAACTAACCCGGGGATCATTTGGGAACATACAATAGTGGCTATACCAATTAGGCCTGTAATTAAACTAGTATAATTATTTAATTCCAAATCTATTCCACTAAAAGATTGAAATTGACCTCCATAATTGTATGCTCGAATAATAATTCGTCCCAAGTCACATTGATTTCTTTACTGAACAATTCTTTGTATCACATCATTAATTAAATCGATATCTCAACTGTCCAATCAATTTAATCACATCTTGTTCCTTGATACTTACTCGTTTTCTCTAATGATCATTTTCAACATAGTAAATATGTTGACACACCCTGGTTAGAGAATTCTATGATCAAGTACCGAAAACCCATTAAGAGATGTATTGTACAAATTCTATATTGTTAATCCATAACTCCAATACTCATAATTGCTCACACCAAGATACCGGGTAATCTAGACTGCAAATATGTGTCATGCCAATTGGTAACTCAAATAGAATAACAATTACAATCATGAAATCATAATTAACTCAAGATTAAGATTACAGTAAAATCAATGCCTATGAGATTTAATAAGTCTGACAGTTATTACAAAGTTAATTAAATCTCACATATGATCCTGTTCAATGTAGTCATACTACATCAATAAATTCATACATGATTAAGACAAAATCATTCAATGAATTTATTACAGTCTGTACCTAAATAAAGTGCTCAACTTTATTTATCAACTGCGAACTAAGTTTATTTAATCATAAGATAACTTGTATTTATGTCTTCTGTGAATCCACATGGTGATCACATAAATATATATAATATGATTAAATGGACTTTAATTCAAATATTTATACAATTAAGATATTTGAATAAAATATCTCATTTATTTTATTAATCAAAAAAAATATTTATGACAATTAAATAAACACATATACTTTTAAAGAGCAGGGTTAGGGTTGCTGAACAATAACCTCGATAGATTATATCTCGGAGGCTTCTGTTCTAAGGACTTGATGTCAAGCTACAAGTTCGGCAAAAGAGTGGTGGAGTTAAAGCAAGATGTTACGGATTTAAAGAATGAAAAAGGGGACATCAATGACGTTGCTGAGCTTCTACCAGAAGATTTAGCTGTTGATTTCGCTATTGGGCAAACTGTTGTTGGTCAAGAATCAATACGAAAGTAAGAATTATTGGCTTGTACGGTACATGGGGAGTCAGCAAAACGACCCTGTTAAAACAAGTGTCTTGAGAGAGAATTAAAACTAGATCTGAGAAGTTTCTAGCTAATCATATTTCATTCAACACGCACAAAATGTGCTCAAGTCTGGTATTTATACAGAGCAAATACACGAACTAGAATATTCCAACAGACTACAATTTAACTACTAACTATAACTAACTATTAATAAACTAATCAGCATATGCTTTAGCAATTATATAACTATTGAATGCCAGCTAGCTTCTACATCATTAATAGGTACACTGCACGTACTGGAATCCTCTACTTTGCTAATCATGCTGCTTACATGGGCTTCTTTAATATCTCCCTTCAGGCTCAATGGTCTATTAATGACATTGAGCTTGGAACGGAAATAATTGAATTTAGAATAAGAAAGAGGTTTTGTAAGAGCATCAACAACCTGTTCCTTAATAGGGATGTATTTAATCTCCAGTTCCTTTCTAAGTACCTTATTTATGATATAATGCACATCAAGTTCAATATGTTTGGACCTAGAATGGAAAATAGGATTACAAGTAAGATCTCCTGCACTTGTTATCATACCAAAGAACTAGAGTAGGAAGTTTAACAATATTAAGTTCTGAAAGTAATGATTGTAACCATGACAGTTCTGAACTTGTAGAGGATAATGCTTTGTATTCACTTTCAGTATTGGATTTAACTACAATTGCTTACTTTTTGGAAGACTAAAATATTAGATTGTTGCCAAGATAAATGCAGTATGCTCCAATAGACTTCCTGTCATCAGTGTCACAAGCCCAATCAACATCAGAGTAACCTGTTAAGCCAGTAGCTTCAAGGTTTTTGTCTTGTTGAATATGTAGACTATAAGTGAGAGTGGATTGAAGGTATCTAAGAACTTTTTTGCATGCTAACCAGTGCTGAAGAGTGGGAGCACTGAGATATAGATTGAGTTTGTAGACTGCATAGGCAATATCGGGCCTTGTGATGATTAAATATTGAAGACCATCAACAATACTTCTATATAATGTAGTATCTTTAAACTCGTCCCAAATGCCCTCTGACTGCTCTTTCAAGTTTAAAACTAGTGCTTAAAGGAGTCTCAGATCCTTTGCAGTCTTGCATTGAAGCTTTACTCAACAAATTCTTGATGTATTTAGATTGTGATAAATGCATGCCATCAACTGTATAGCAAACTTCTACACCAATAAAGTAATCAACTATCCCTAAGTCCTTTAGAGCAAAAACTTTGCTAAGTTTCTTAATGAAATTTTCCAGCAAGTTAGAATTAGGACCTGTGACTAGGATGTCATCAACATAGATTAGAACAATGATCAGGCCTCTGACGTCATGTTTTATAAACAAGGAAGTGTCAGCCTTTTAGTTTAGAAATTGCCAAGTTGTAAGACAACCCTTGAGTTTTTCATACCAAGCTCTTGGAGCTTGTTTAAACCCATACATAGCTTTCTTCAGCTTGCAAATATAGCCCTCCTTAGAAATGAAACCCTCAGGCTATGTCACGTAAACATCCTTAGAAAGATCCTCATTGAGAAAAGCATTATTGACATCAATTTGTCTAACCTTCCAGCCTTTCATGACAGCCAAACTTAGGATAACTCAACTGTTGAAGACTTTATTACAAGGCTGAAAGTTTCTGAATAATCAATACCTGCAGTTTGATGAAACTATTTTACAACAAGTCTTGCTTTGTGCTTTGAAATTGAGCCATCTATATTGTATTTAGTTCTTAACACCCATTTGCAGCCAACCAGCTTATGATCAGGAGACATAGGCACAAGACTCTAGGTGTTATTTTTAATGAGAGCATCATACTCAGTTTGCATTGCTGATTCCCACTTTGGATTAGACAAAGCTTCTGATACAATAGTTGGCTCCAGACGATTATGAGATGTTAAGTAGGCTTTAGGTTTGAAGATTCCAGCCTTGGCTCTAGTTGTCATGGGATGAATTGAGGTAGTTGGTTTAATTTTGGGTATTGTGATTGAATGTGAAGGTAATGTGGGTAAAGGGGAATGATTTGTTAATGAGGATTGTAGATTTAGTGTGGATGATGTAGGTGCTGGATTATTTTGGGAAATAGGTATATGTGACAAAGGATAAACTTCAGGTGATACGGAGATAGATGATGTATGTTGAATGATTGGTGAAGTGTTAACTTCAAGATAAGGAGAACAAGTACCATGCGTTGTGGCATTAGCTGCAGAGGTATCTATATTGCTATTGAGAATAAAAACAAAAAATATCTGCAGGAGATTGTAGTTATAATCTGAAGAATTTGATTGCGAAGATTTAGAAGTGAATTCTGTAGAGTAAGGAAAATAGTTTCATAAAATAGAACATGACTAGCTGTATACACTTTTCCAGAAGAGTGGAGACACTTGTAACTTTTATGTAAAGCACTATAACTCAGAAAGATACATTTAGAAGAATGAAAATGGAATTTGTGTTTGTTATAATCCCTGAGAAAAGGAAACAGGAGCACCCAAAAGATCTTAGAAATTTATAGTCAGGCTTAAGGTGAAAAATGGATTCAAAAGGAGATTTCATGGACAATATAGGAGTGGACAATCTATTTATAATATATGTGGTTGTATGGAAAGCATCCCACCAGAAATTTATTGGCAAGGTAGCTTGAGCAAGTAAGGTCAGACCAATTTCAGTGATACGTCTATGTTTCTTTTTAACCAAACCATTTTGGTTGTGGGTAAAAAGACATGAATGTCTAAACTGAATCCCTTCTTCATGGAGATAATGAACAAATGGTCTGAATTCCCTACCCCAATCTGATTGAAGGCATTTAATAGATGTTTCCAATTGTTTTTCTATTTGAGTTTTGAAAATTTTGAAAACTGAGAGTGTTTCATCTTTAGTCTTTAAAGGAAAAATCCATGTAAACCTTGTGAAATCATCCATAAAGCTTACATGATACCTATAACCTTGAATTGAAACAACATGAGCAAGTCCCCACAAATCAATATGCAGGATTTCTAAAGGAGATTTTGTTTTTGTATTTGTGACCGGGAAATGTAGCTTGTGCATTTTTCCAATTTTACAAGCATCATAAGAATCAAAGAGTTTGCTTTTATTGACATCTTTAAAGGCTGAGCATAATTGTATTACATAATCTATAAGCCTTAATGTCCAAGGCCTATGTAAAAGGGTCAAAGTCTGTGTGTACAAGTCATAAGTTTCTAGGCTTCTAAGGAGAATGTGGCAAAAGCCGAACATTTGTGGAGTGATATAAAAGCTTTTGGTTTGAATCCGTTTCACATTAGGCATTGTAATATTTATGGTGGGGTATACAGGATGTCGTAAATTGTTAAAAAAGGAAGGTGTTTGATTGAAATGCGCAGATGTTCGATGAAATGTCTTCCTGATTCAACTTCATCGCAAATGAAGTTTCTTGAATTATGAAGGTGGCAGCTGTAATGCAATTGATCAAACACCTTCAAGATGACTCTAAGGGTAAGAGCTGATGACTCACCATGAAAAGAAGATAAAATGTACCTTATCATCATTTGACTGAATCAGAGCAATGATAGAAAACTTGTTAGCTTGAAATATGGTACAACGATAGTGTAAATAATAAACACCTTGTGCAGAGAATGAAATTCATGTTGAGCAAATTTTTCGACTTTCAGTCAAATATAAAGAAACGTGTTTTCATTTTTTAAATAAAGCATTATACATTCAGAGTTATTTATAGATGCAGAGGCTACATTTTTTCAAGATTACATATGTGAATACGGAAGGAAATATGTCAATCCGTTCGGCGCGGATCTTGTCTTTGACAAGTGCATATTACCCTTTTGACAAGTGCAAATTCTGTCTTTGAAAACTTTATTCAATGTCGTTTTATTTGATTCTCAACACTCCCCCTCAAGCTTGTGCATGATGTCTTGCATGCCCAACTTGTCTAGAAATTTTATAAATGCCCTGGTTGAAATGGCCTTCGTTAAAATATCTGCAAGTTGATCTAATTTCTCTTTGATGAAAAATCTATCTACCTCCACATGTTTTGTTCGATCGTGTTGAACTGGGTTATGAGCAATATCTCGTGCAGCTTTGTTGTCACAGTATAATTGTATTGGTTGTTGTGATGGATAGCCCAAATCGTTTAAGATAAAACTTATCCATATCCCTTCACATATCCCAAGGGCCATGCCTCGATATTCTGCTTCAGCGCTTGAACGGGCAACGACATGTTGTTTCTTACTTCTCCATGTGACAAGGTTTCCTCCCACAAAGGTAAAGTATCCGAAATAGAGCGTCTATCACTAACTGACCTAGCCCAATCTGCATAAGTATAAACTTCTATGTTGCTGTAATCTTCATTTTTGGAAAATAAGATTCCTTTTCCTGGATTTGTCTTCAGGTACCTCAGGATCCGCATTACTGCTTTCATGTGTTGTTCTCCAAGATTATGCATAAATTGGCTTACAACACTTAATGCATAAGCAAGATTTGGCCTTGTGTGGGACAAGTACATCAATCTTCCAATCAGTCTTTGATATCTTCCTTTGTCTACTGGAACTTGGTCTGAAGTAATACAAAACTTCAATCCTTCTTCTATTGGGGTGTCAATAGGCTGACAACCTGTTATTCCCGTTTCGTGCAATAGATCTAAGACATATTTCCTTTGAGACAGAAAGATTCCTCCCTTAGATCGAGAAACCTTAATTCTAAGAAAGTATTTTAAGGCACTTAAATCTTTCATCTCAAACTCTCTTGACAAGTACTTCTGAAGAGCCTCTGTTTCTTCCTCGTCGTTGCCTGTAACTACCATTTCATCCACATAGACAATAAGGGCAGTGATTTTACCTTGTTGTTTTTTAATGAATAAGGTATGATCTGAATTGCTTTGGTTATACCCAAAACGAACTATAGCCTTTGTGAATTTCCCGAACCATGCTCTTGGGGATTGCTTCAACCCATACAATGATTTCTTCAATTTGCATACTTTCTGATTGAGTCGTTCTGGTCCACTGCATCCTAATGGCAGATCCATATAAATTTCTTCAGACAGGTCTCCATGGAGGAAACATTCTTTACATCGAACTGTTGCACTGGCCAATCCAAGTTGACTGCTAATGATAATAAGATACGAATAGTATTAATTTTTGCTACCGGTGCAAACGTATTAGTATAATCAATCCCGTAGGTTTGGGTGTAACCCTTAGCTACGAGTCTTGCTTTGTATTTTATAGTGTAGATCCATCGACAACCCACTGGTTTCTTTCCTGGTGGAAGATCAACTAGTTCCCATGTTTGATTTTTCTAAAGAGATCTCATTTCATCATTCATAGCCGTTTTCCACTTTAGATCTTTTAAAGCTTCCTGCACACTGTTAGGAATAGATACAACAGATAATTGATTCACAAATGATTGATTTGATTCTGACAAGCGATGGTTAGACACAAAATGACTCATATGGTATTTGACTCTACTAGAGAAGTCAGGCTCATATGTGGGTTTAGGGATACCTCTATTTTGACGCTGGGGAAGAATTCTTCTGATTGGACTTGTGGTAGGAACATCCTCTACAGACGATTGGTTAGGTATTTCTTCATGTGACTCATTCTTGATTGCAGTTGTGTCTGAGTTATTGTGCTCCCTAAATGTGTCTTCACATATCTCAGCATGCGAATCATCACCATTTACTTTTCCAGTATCTTGAAGGTTTACTATCTCAATTGAAGATTGACTTTCTTCAAGTGGAAGATATGTAAGAGTATGAATTTCCTCTTCATTATACTCCCCCTGAAATTCAGACTCTGACAAGTAGTACATGATATCTTCATGAAAAACGACATCCATGGTGATGTATATTTTTCTTGATGGTGGATGATAGCATCGGTATCCCTTTTGATGTAAGACATACCCTACAAACACACAACGTAGTGCTCGAGGAGATAATTTGTCTTGTTGCGGCAAATGAACGAAGGCAACACAGCCAAACACATGTGGGGGCAGATTCGGCACATTTGGTGACATAATTGCATCATTCAGAACTTGGAAAGGAGTCTGGAATCCAAGGGAGCTTGAAGGTGTTCGATTGATCAAGTATGCTGTGGATGCCAGTGCTTCTCCCCAATAAGATAATGGCATGTGGACTTGAATTAGTGATGCTCGAACAATTTCTAGTAAATGTCTGTTTTTTCGTTCAGCAACGCCATTTTGTTGGGGTGTCCCCACACAAGTAGTTTGATGGACAGATCCTTGTGATTTCAGAAACTGTTGAATTGTTGTGCTCATATACTCGCCTCCATTATCAGTATGTAGAACTCGAATTTGTGTCTGAAATTGAGTTGTCACCATCTTATGAAATCTTTGAAATAAAGAGTTTCTTCGTCTTTCGATTTCATTAGAAAAATCCATGTCATTCTGCTACAATCATCAATAAATGTAACAAACCAACGAGCACCTCCAATTGTAGAAACTTTAGATGGCCCCCATACATCAGAGTGTACTACCATAAAAGGAACTGGATTTTTATTTAAGGACAATGGAAAAGTAGTTCGATAGCTTTTTGAAAGTTCATAAACATCACATTTAAAGTTACAAACATCAAATTTCAGAAACAAATTAGGAAATAATTTTTTTAAGTAACCAAATGACACATGCCCTAAACGTCTATGCCATAACAAAATTTCTGATTTCTCTTTTTTTATGGAACTATCTGCGACTAGTGCGGGGCTTAGCTTTCCAATGTTTGTTGATGACATCTCCAAGTAGTACAAGTTGCCTCGTCTAATACCATAACCAATCGTTTGCTTCGTTTGGATGTCCTTAAACACACAATGATCAGGCCAAAAAATTACAACACATGATAAGTAAGTGGCTAATTGAGACACATATAAAAGATTATAATCTAAAGATGAGACAATTAACACAACGTCTAAATTTAATTCATTTGTGAGTCGTAAAGATCCTTCTCCAATAACTGAGGTTGTGGTTCCATTTGCAGTGGAAATATGTTTTCTTGAAGATGGTTTCAATTGAGAAATTTATCGAGAATCAAAAGTCATATGATTAGTTGCCCCAGAATCAATTATCCATGTACTATTAATAACAGGTGTAAGAGTTTTAAGGGCCTTACCTGGACTGACAGAGGTTGCGATTTGCACTGAAAATTCTTTTCTAAGATCTGTAGTGGATGTGGATTCAGCTACTGCAGTTTTTTATCCATGCTTGGTGTTCTTCTTTCGAGTATCCCACCAGTCAGGATATCCAATGATTTCAAAACATTGTTCTTTCGTATGACCCTTCTTTCTACAATGAGTGTAATGGAGTGATGACTTGTCAACAAACTTCCTTTGAGGCTGCTGTCGTGCTATCATAGCAGACGTTTCTGAGTCGACCTTTTTGTTTAGTTTGCTTTTCCGTATATCTTCTCTTCGGATCAGAGAATAACATTCTTCTAAGTCTGGGATAATGTCTTTTCGTAGAATTTCTCCACGAACTTGGTCAAATTCTTCATCTAGCCCAACAAGAAAAATGTGCACTCTCAATCTTTCAATAGACCTTCTGTATATTACAACATCTTCTGGATCCTTCATAACCACTTTATCTCGGTGATCAAGTTCTCGAAATATTTCGACTAATTCTCCATAGAATTTAGAGAGTGGTTGTCCATTTTGCTTGGTAGAGAATGCCTTCTGATTTAGAGTGAAAACTTGTAATTCATCGCTTCCATCATAGAAGGCTTTTGATAATGCATCCCAGATTTCGTAGGCTGTAGGAATTCGTAAATATCTCTTCATGATCTCCGGAGACATGGATATGAGTAACCACCTTTTTACTTTTTGGTTCTCACTATACCATTTCTTATATTCCTTTGAAGATTCCTCAAATGGCTTTGTGCTGCTACGAATATATGAGATTTTTTCTCTTTCTGCAAGATGCATCTCCATTATTTGAGACCAAACATCGTAGTTTGTCTCAGTGAGGATAATTCCAGCATTAAATACTCCATCAGATTGAACAGATTGAATGACAACAGGACTAGATTCAGTTGGAGTTTTCTCCATTTTTTTATTTTTTTGTTTTTTTTCCATCTAGATTGAAAGAAGAAAAAAAATAACCTTTTTAGGTAACAAAACGACAGGTCGTTTGGCCATTGCTAGCCAAACCGACATGTCGGTTATGATGGAATATAAACGACATGTCGGTTATGATGGAATATAAACGACATGTCGTTTTAATCTTGCTGCACTTTTGGAGACTAATCGTCACGTCGTTTTATCTCTAATTTAAAGCCGACATGTCGGTGTTAATTTAACAAAAACGACACGTCGTTTTTTGACTGCCGCACTTCTGAGATAAAAACGACATGTCGGCTGACGTCTTCTTCAACCTCTGGAGCGCGTGAGAGTGCGTGAATGATGACAGAGGCGCGTGGTTGACTGGCCGTGGCTTCGGGTGGCGCGTGGGAATGTGTTCAAATGCGAAATTTTTACAGTTTCCTCACTGAAAACTAAGAAATTTGATGGTGTTCTTGGTTTTTAAGGAACACCCTCTTGGAAAATTGATGGGATTGTTGAGAAATTTGTAAACTCAAGTTTTTTACGTATGGGTGGCTTGTTTCTTGATCGGCATGGATATCTGTAATAGTAGGAATGGGTTTAAGAAAGAAAATGGTGGGAAAAATGGTTGTGGGAGGAATTTGGTTTCCTCTATTTTTGTTACAAACAGAGCAGTGGAACTTGAAGAAATTTGAGCGTATTCATGGCTCTGATACCATGAAGAAACGTGTTTTCATTTCTTAAATAAAGTATTATACATTCAGAGTTATTTATGGATGCAGAGGCTACATTTTTTCAAAGATTACATATGTGAATACGGAAGTAAATGTGTCAATCCGTTCGGCGCGGATCTTGTCTTTGACAAGTGCATATTACCCCGTTTGACAAGTGCAAATTCTGTCTTTGAAAGCTTCATTCAATGCCGTTTTATTTGATTCTCAACAAAATCATCATCCATGCCTCCGAAAATATGAAAAAGAGAAGAAAGAATTGAACCAAAGGCTTATTAGAAGTTCATACAACTTCCACCTTGCTCGGCTTAAGATAAAAAAAAAACAAATCTTGTTTGTTTGCCTACAAAAACAGAGAAGTGGAGATAAGGCTAAAATGAAAGTTCCATATTATACTTTTCTTGATGAATCATTAGGTTGGGAAATTGTTTTGTACTCATCCTAAGATATATTTTGATGGATATTGAACTGACCTCTTGTCATTTAAGAGTCATTTCAATCTTTTTCTATTGGGTTTCCGAAATTCTTTTTCTCTTCTTTATCAAGAGGTGCCACGAGGTCTTGACTCAGAGCAACTTTATTTAACTAGTCACCAACGCGTAAATCTTAGGATGTAGGAGATAAAAAATTAATTTGGAATTTGTTCGCACCTCTACCAATGATTCTGTCAAATCTCCGCTGATAATTTCGTTTAACTTCAAACGAAATTCATCACAAAGAAATGTAAAATCTACTCATAGGAGAGAATCTAACCATAAGCCATAAAAGTGAGAAATGTCGCTTGTTATTTTTTTATATATTTTTTATGGAAGATTTAAGAATTGCATAGAGAATGGGAGATACTCCTAAACTAAAAATATCCAATGATGGTAAAAATATTTAAATTTATAAATCTCTTGAATATTTAGAGATATTTGTAAAATGTTGTGTTAATATTTTTGTAATTTAATATTTGTGCAGTTTATATTAGTTCTAAGTTCCAATAAATATCGCTTGGCACTTTGTTGTAGGCATAAGTGAAGAGTGAAGAATTATAAGAGAGAAAGAAGAGTGAGCCCTGTGTTGTGGCATCTTTTGTAAAATATTAATAAAGTCCTTTAGTTTAACAAAATGTTACTGATACTCAAATAACTTTAGATTTGAGCAGTTTAGTCCTCATTAGTTTTCAACATATTGATCCTTGTATGAACATAAATATTTATTGCTTGATTAACAGCAATTTCTCTTTCTACAGTGGTTTATACTTTCGTTGGTAATGTTTTAACTGATCAAGCAGCATGAGCTATGATGTGAAATTCTATTTGGTATTTGCAAGTTTTGTTATTCGGTCATCATGTGCTATGCATTTGTTTGATAACATTGGAGTATAAGATGTATTAAATGCTTTTACTGTCTCGATTAAATGTCAAAAAGTAAATTTAATAATATTTCGCACGCTTCTAGATTAAGTTGTAAGTGACAAATTTCGTATGTTTTCCAATCATAAGTGAGAGAAATGCTTTTTTTCTCAATTTTTTATTCAATTTTTAAACCAAATGATATTATCACAATAATTTATTTAACAATACTGATAGAGTTGTAAAATAATAATAATATTAAGAATCACAACATTTGAATGCTAGCTTAAAACTCAATATTATGTATTACTAATATTAAGTAATCATTTCATAGCTTATAAAATTAATATCGTATCATTCAACACATAGGTATCTGGTCGGTTTGGAATCGTTGCATCACTCTTGGACAAATACAAACTTTGGTATCACTCTTGCACAAAATTTCCTACACAGATGCATGACAATACACTCATAGTGGAATGATTTTCATATGACCTACTCTATTAATTATATTAAATTTTATATTTTTTTTTATCTAATCAATAGTGTATGAAATGTTTACAAAAGAGTTTGTATTTTTATCGTTATTGTTTATTTTAATAAGGGTACGTTGTTATTCAAGGAGGTTTGTTAAAAAGATTATTAACTTTTAAATTTTGGTGATGGGTGTTTCCAAGGAATGGGTGGATGAATATTTTTATTGGCTCAAATAACCCACTGCATTGGCAAATAGGGTGTTTCAAATTCAACTGCCGGCCTTTTTGCGTTAGTGAGAGCAAATAGATGTTCACGCTACCTAGGACTGTTCAAAAATAAGTCGGACACATTCTATATTGTAACAATAGTATTGTTTCATTGCTTTGGTTACATCGATTGAAAATCGCCTTCTCTGTCTCATATTTTTATCGAACGCTTTGGTCGCAAGCACATTGAAACTAGCAAAGAAATAAATAATTACAAACTCGAAACATCCCGGAAGTATATATGTAGGTCAGTAGGTGAATTATGATTTGCATATTATCCTATCTATTCATTTTGCATAGCCAAGCTGATTAACTTTGCATACTCTTTGAACACATCTATTTTTTCCACCCCAGCTCGAGCATTTTTTTCATAATTATTTTTCCATTATATGTAATCCTCTCTCTCTCCGTACTCTTCTTACGAAATCTATAACTAATACAAATGGGTAATATCTGCTGCTGCTCTATCTCATTCTCCTGTGATGCCATTTTCTCTCATTGCCTGAATTGCACTGAGAGACAAGTGGCATTTATCAGTGAGCTGGAAGATAATCTTGATTCTTTGCAGGCTGAAATGCAAAAATTAATTGAAGTAAGGGACGATGTGATGACAAGGGTTATCATTGCCGAACAACAGCAAATGAAGCGGCTGAATCAAGTGGAGGGGTGGCTCAAAAGGGTGGAAGCTGTGGAAGCAGAAGTAAGAGAGTTGCAAAGAATCCAAACTCAAGTAATCAACAATCTGTGTCTTGGAGGCTATTGTTCCAAGAAGTGCATATCAAGCTACAAGTTTGGGAAAGAAGTGTCTACAAAGCTGAAAGTCTTGGCTGATCTAAAGGTTGAAGGAGATTTCAAAGACATCGCTGAGAGGACAGCGAAAGCTCCATTAATAGAAGAAATGCCTATTGAGCCAAGAATAATAGGTCAGGAATCAATATTTGATGATGCTTGGAGGTGCATGATAGAGGAACAAGTTGGGATTATTGGCCTATATGGAGCAGGAGGAGTTGGCAAAACTACCTTGCTAAAACAACTAAATAACAAATTGTGTCATGAAAGGCATGATTTTGATATTGTCATTTGGGTAGTAGTGTCAAAAGATTTGAATCTTGAGAAGGTTCAAGAGGACATCGGAAAGAAGATAGATATGTTTTCCGAGTCCTGGAAGAATAAAAGTCCTGTTGAAAAATCTTGTGCAATCTTTAAGATTTTGAGCAACAAGAAATTTGTATTGTTATTAGATGATATGTGGGAGCCAGTTGATTTAACCAAAGTAGGTGTCCCCATCCCAAACTCCACAAATGCATCTAAGGTAGTCTTCACAACTCGGTACAAGGAGGTTTGTGGGAAAATGGAAGCTCATAAGAAGCTGAGGGTGGAGTGTTTGACAGCTGACGAGGCCTGGATGTTGTTTAAATTGAAGGTCGGAGAAGACACAGTTGACAGTCATCCTGAAATTCCCAAACATGCCCAACTTGTCGCGAAAGAGTGTGGCGGTCTACCACTCGCGATTATCACCATTGGTCGAGCCATGAGTTGCAAGAACAAACCTGAAGAATGGAAGCATGCAGTTGATGTGTTAAAGAAATCTTCTTCTAAATTTCCAGGTATGGATGCGATGTATCCTCACCTAAAGTTCAGCTACGATAGATTGCCTGACAACAAAATCAGATCTTGCTTCTTATATTGTAGTTTATTTCCTGAAGATTATAAGATAAGTAAAGAGGATTTGATTGATTGTTGGATTGGAGAGGAATTCTTTGATGAGGAACATAATGGAATCGGAGCCAGAAACGAAGGATACGCAATTATTGGAGATCTTATTCGAGCTTGTTTATTGGAAGAAGACGCTGATGATTTTGTAGAACTGCACGATGTGGTTCGTGATATGGCTTTATGGATCGCAAGCGAAATTGAAAAGGAAAAGGAAGAATTTTTTGTTCGTGCAGGTGTTGGACTAACCGAAGCACCGGGGATTGAAAAATGGAAAGGGGTTAAAAGGATGTCGTTGATGAACAATAAAATTCGGAATCTATCCGAACCTGCTACATGTCCTCACCTCTTAACGTTATTCCTTCAAAATAATCGGCTGTCGAATATAACTGCCGATTTCTTCCAATTTATGCCTTCTCTAAAAGTGTTAAACCTGTCAAACAATTTTTCTCTTAGAGAATTTCCACCAGGAATTTCGACATTGGTTTCACTACAATACCTTAACCTGTCATCCACTGGCATAAGAGTTTTGCCAGAAGAGCTCAAGGCCTTAAAAGAGCTTAGCTATCTGAATATGGAACGCACTCCTTTTGTCCGAAGAATTCCACTGCAACTGATAGGTAATTTTCCAATGTTACGCGTCTTGAGAATGTTGGATTGTGGTGCTTTAGAACGAGCAGAGCCTGGAAGCGTTCTGTATAATGGAGGTGAAATTCTGATTGAAGAATTGCTTTGTTTGAATCACTTGAGTGTTTTGAGCGTCTGCTTGGAAAGCGATCAAGCTCTCCGAAAATTTTTGAGCTCCTATCGGCTAAAGAGCAGTACTCAAACACTTCGACTCCGTAAGTTGAAGAAGGAATCAGAGTCGCTGCGTACTTTATCTTTGACGGATATGGAGAAGCTCCGGAACCTATTCATAGCCGATTCCAGTTTTGAAAAATTGCAGATTGATTGTGTTGGGGAAATCCGAAAAACTCCAGAAACTTCTCGTTTCCACAACCTTTATAGAGTGGGTATAGTTAATTGCGAGAGCTTGAAGGACATCACTTGGCTTATTTTTGCTCCAAATCTCCGCATTTTGGAAATAAGTGAGTGCTTTGAGATGAAAGAAATAATCAGTAAGGCAAAAGTGGATGAGTTTGGAGCGACAACAGGAAATCATCATCAAATCCCGTTTGCAAAACTCGAGTCTCTTAAACTAGCAAGGCTGCCGAATTTGGAGAGTGTGTATTGGACTCCTCTATCCTTCTCGCATCTGAAAGAAATTCGGATATTTAAATGTCCACGGCTATGGAAGCTGCCACTGGATTCCAACAGCGCAAAGGAACGTAAAATTGTGATTAAAGGTGAGATTGATTGGTGGCATGGTCTACAATTTGATCTAGCCACTCGTAATGCTTTTAGTCCCTGTTTCATATCTGACTATGACGAGCGTAAAGACAAATTAAAAGTGTGTGGCAGTAGTGAGGATATATTTGTGGGAATGGCAATTGTGTAAAACAGGAGAGATGTTAGAAACTTTGTTCGATCAGACGGCATTGTGTATAGTGTATACAGCTTTGTAAGTATAAGAATAATAATGTAGTGACAATATATTACTATGACCAGCATACAGACGAATCCGTAGTGTGGGGCAGTGTTTGGAAATGACTTGTATAGCTTCATGGGGTGTTGTACAGATTATGTCCCAGGTTCTCTGTTCTGCTGTATGAGGCTTTCAAGTTTGTAAGATTTTAGCCAATTCCAGCTCAATGTTATATATGATCAGTTGTCATCCTATTAACATTAATTTGTATAGTTGATTGTTTATTGTTTTTTTTTTTTTTCATCTTGTAATGCGCAGTGGATGGGCATTTGAACCAATTAGAATATTTTTTTCCATGCCCATTTGCTTAAATGCCAAGCAGATCCTTATTTAAATAAACAGCAATGATAAAAATACAAATTATTGTACAAATTTTTTCTTTACAGAGCTGATGTGTTAATACACTATTGGTTGGATACAAATATAAAATTTAATGTAATTAGTGAGGTGGGTCATATGAAAATCATCCAACCAATAATTTATTGACACATCTAATAGTAAAACGGTGTGTATATATATACATACACACACAAACACACACAAGAATTTGTATTCCTATTATATTATTGTGAAATAAATTATTAGGATAATTATTGAAGAGCAGGATGAGAACTTTTTGGTCCCTACAGGAGTTCAATGGGCGGAAGCAACAAATATTAAAGAATAGAAAGGGTTCATAAAGGTTATATTTGATGAAAAATAGAATTCGAAGTCTATCGGGCTTTCCCACTTGTCCGCATCTCCTAACTTTTGCTTCTAGATCGAAATTTGTATTGAGATCACTGATTGTTTCTTTCAATCTATACCTTCTCTTAGACATTTAAGTCTAAGAGGAAATGATTCCCTACCTGAACTACCTTCAGGGATTTCAAGTTTGGCTTTACTTTGGTTTCATTGCTTCATCTTGATCAGTCATGCACAGGCATTTGTGGGTTACTGGAAGAGCTGAAGGCATTGGTGAATCTGAGTGTTAAGATAATAGAGTTAGTTAAGATGGTTTAGTTAGTTAAGCTTAGTTAATTTTATTAAGCAAGTTTGTTATGAATGCTAACTTGGCAGCTGAGCTGGAGGAAGGTTGTTACGCTGTTAGCTCAGTCTCAAACAACATGTAGAAGATTTGAAATACTTGTATAAATACATGCTTGTAAAACTAGTCAAATTAATTCAATGATTCATATTCATTCTCTCTCATTATTTTCCCTTTGTTTCTCTATGCAACTTTCTTAGAAACCAAACAAATACTTTACAGTTTAACATGGTATCAGAGCCATACTAAAAACAAAAATGGCGCTCTCAAGCTCAAATACAAACACAGCAATCTCTGTTTCTTCATTTAATTTCACCTCTCCTATTAAGCTTGATCGATCAAACTACACAATCTGGAAATCTCAGATTCTCTCTTCAGCACGTGCAAATGGTCTTGAAGATCATCTTGATAGTTCTAAATTATGTCCAGATCAATTTCTTCAAAGTGAATCTGAGAACTCTGAAGTTGGAACTCAAACAAATCCAGCATTCATCACTTGGAAAAGGAAGGATCAGATGCTACTGAGTTGGATGCTGTCTTCCATAAATCTCAAAATTCTTAGCCTTGTGGTAAACTCTGAAACTTCACTTGAACTTTGGACTAGTCTTGTGCAACAATTTGGGTCTGAAACCTTTGCTAAAAAGGTTTATCTTAAGATGATGCTTAATAATCTTAGAAAAAGTTCAATGTCTATGACTGAATTTTTTGGAAAGCTGAAAACATAACTGATGATTTAGTAATAGTTGGAAGCCCTGTTAGCCCTCTGGATTTTATTACACATCTGATCTCTGGGCTAGGCCAACCATACTACCCTGTGGTCGTGTATATTGAAGCAAATCTTGCAAAAATGACTGTTAATGAAGCTTACTCAATGGTTTTAACTCATGAGGCTAGATTAGAAGCACATCAGTCAAATGATAGTAAGGAAACTAAATTGACCTATGCTGCAAATGTTGCTCAGACTGGAACCAATACTAAATTTGGAGGACAGAATAATGCTAATTGGATTAGGAATGGAAATAATAATAATGGTGGCAGAGCAGCTTTTGGTAGAGGCTTTTCACAAGGCCGAGGTAGAGGAAATTGGAATGGTGGTTGGAATAATAATGCTCAGCCTAGAAATTATCAAGGCAGAGGTGGATATGGTGTTAACAATGGTAATAATTTTGGTGCTAATAATGGAAATTTTGGTGGCTTCACTAATGGAATAGGTGCTTCAGATCTAAATGGAGCTGCTGTAATCTGTCAAATATGCTTTAAGCCAAAGCATGCTACAGCTGAATGCAGAAACAGGTTCAACAAAGAATTTGTGCCTTATTACAATCTATATTCAGGCTATAATTCATATCAGAATCCTGGACCAAGAGCTTTCTATCCAAACTCAGCACCAAGAGCTGCTTTCCTGGCAACCTCTGAAGGTGACATGGCTGATCAAGGCTGGTATATTGACAGTGGGGCAACACATCATCTCACCAACAATCTGCAGAACTTGAACCTTGGAAGAGAATATTCAGGTAATCAGTTACTGCATGTTGGTAATGGCCAAGGTCTGAAAATTACACATATTGGATATACTTGTCTCCCCACTTCCTGTGATTCTTTTCTGCATTTAGAAGATATCTTGTGTGTACCTCATCTCACTAAAAATCTCATAAGCATTTCCAAATTGCTTGAAGATACCAATTTAATCATTGAGTTTGTTGCCAATATGTGTTTTATTAAGGACAAGAGGAAGGGAGTGCATCTGGCTTAAGGGATTGCTAAATGAGTACTGTATAAGTTGCTGTCTAAGGATGACTGTCTCTCCAGTTTATGTGTCACCAATCATGATCCTAGTTCTATGCTTTCTGTTTTTAACCAGTCAGCTTGTAACTTTTCTGGTTTGTCTTTGAATAAAGTTTGTACTCAAACAAGTAATTCTCAGAGTCATTTGAGCACTGTTAACCCAACTATGTTTGCTAATGTGTTACACCAAAGATTTGGTCATCCTAATAAACATGCATTGAAAAACATATTATCCTCTCTTGCACTTCCTGCATCTATTCCTGATTTTTGTGATGCTTGTCAATATGGTAAAATGCATAAACTTTCTTTCTACTCTACAGGCATAAAAACAAAAACTCCTTTAGAGCTTGTACATACTGATCTTTGGGGTCCAGCATCTATATCATCTCTACATGGATATAGATATTACATTAGTTTTGTGGATGATTACAGCAGATACTGCTGGATTTTTCCATTAACCCTTAAGTCAGAAGCTTTAGATACATTCAAGTATTTCAAAACCTTAGTTGAAAAACAACTTGGTTTCTCTCTGAAGTCTTTACAGTCTGATTGGGGAGGGGAGTACAGAAGCTTTGAAAAATTTCTTGAGGCAGAAGGGATACATTTTAAGCATAGTTGTCCTCACACACATAATTAAAATGGTGTAGTTGAGAGAAAGCATAAGCATGTTGTAGAAACTGGGTTAACACTTCTTGCACAAGCTCAAATGCCTTTATCTTTTTGGTGGGAGTCATTTAATACAGCTTCCTTTCTCATTAACAGAATGCCAACCCCAGTGTTGAATAATGTTTCTCCTTTTGCCAAACTTCATGGTAGACCACCAGATTACAAGTTCCTTAGACCTTTTGGTTGCTCTTGCTTTCCTCTTCTCAGACCCTACAATAACCATAAACTCAATTTTCATACACAAAAATGCCCAATGATTGGCTATAGTCATATACACAAGGGATATAAATGCATGGATTCCACTGGTAAAACATACATTGCTAGAAATGTTCAGTTTAATGAATCAGAATTTCCTTATTTTGAACTATTTCCTACAAAGTCTGATTCATAACTTTCATCCATCCAACCGAGTCAAGTCTCTTTTTCAAATATTCCAATTACAGAAGTCATTCCAGACAGCAACAATGCACAATCCTCTGCTATTCCCTCATCTCCAGATGCATGACCTGATTCAAGTCATTCCCATACACCTTCAGCACATTCATCTCAAAACTTATCACCACACATCCAAGTTCATTAGCCAGTACAGACATCTCCAGTTCAGAACATTCATTCCATGACTACTAGATCAAAAGTTAGTGTGTTTAAGCCCAAGATATACTTAACAGTAGCTCAAGAGCTTGAACCTTCATATGTTAAAGCAGCCCTAGCAGACCACAAATGGCAACAAGCTATGCAAGAAGAATTTGATGCACTACAAAAGAATCAAACCTGGGTTCTTATTCCTCCAGAAACAGTTGGGAAGATTGTTGAAAACAAATGGGTATTCAGAATTAAATATAACCCTAATGGCAGCATATCAAAGTACAAAGCCAGATTGGTTGCAAAGGGGTTTCATCAGACATAAGGTGTGGATTTTTTTGAAACTTTCAGTCCAGTTGTAAAGCCCTGCACCATCATAATAATCCTGAGTCTTACTGTCATGAATCACTGGACAATTAGGTAGCTGGATGTTAACAATGCCTTCCTTAATGGCATTTTTACAGAGAATGTTTTTATGCATCAACCTGAGGGCTTTGTTCATCCTCAGTTTCCAGCTCATATCTGCAAACTCACTAAGGCACTTTATGGACTCAAACAGGCTCCAAGAGCCTGGTATGACAGGTTGAAAGCTTCCTTAATTCAGTGGGGTTTTATGACATCCAAATCAGATACTTCCTTGTTCATTCATCATGTGGCAGGAGAAATCATTGTGGCACTAATCTATGTAGATGATATTTTGATCACTGGCTCAAATTCTGTTTTGGTAGAGAAGGTGATACATCAGTTGGGTGCTGAGTTTGCCTTGAAAGATCTTGGGGAGTTTAATTACTTTCTTGGTCTTGAGGTAACTCCAACTATGGATGGGTTGCACTTATCACAAACTAAGTACATTGGTGATCTGCTCAAGAAAGCTCAAATGGTGAACTGCAAGGGCTGTCCAACACCAATGAGTTCAAAAGAAAAATTAGTCAAAGACAAGGGTGCAGTGTTTGAGAATCCTTCTCTATACAGAAGTCTGGTAGGCTCATTACAATATGTTGTTAACATATATGTTTTCATAATATTGATTTTGATGATAACAAACAAGATTACGAATGATTAATCTTTTAAGTTCAAATTAGTTTTTATACATTTTAAATAAATCATTATTTTTACATTATAAAAGTTTTATATTTAATGAAAAAATAATTTTATGAAATTGATTGTTTTTATTCTTTTTAAATAAATCATTATTTTCACATTATAAATGTTTCATATTTAATGGAAAAATGATTTTATGAAATTGGTTATTTTTCAAAGTTTATGGTTTAATTGAAAGAATTTTGAAAATTTTGAAATAAACAAGTATTGCTTGAAATTTTGGTGAAGGACTTATTTGAAAAGTGTCATAGCATTTTTGGCTATATCATAATTTCATAAAGTTTTGGGATTAACAAAACATTACTTAGAAATTATGATATCGGGCCTATTTGCAAAGGTTTATAACGTTTTGGGCTGAAATATAGTTTTATAAAGTTTTGGGGTCAAACGGTAAATTTGGAAAATATTTCACTGTAGCAGTTACTGTAGAAAACGGCGATCCGACATCTCAATAAACGGCTCGCCTATATCAAGCAGAAATAAAGATTAGTCTCTGGACCTAAACGGCGATCCGACATATGTGATAAACGGCTCGTCGACATCAACCAGAACTGAAGGATCCTCTGGACCTAAACGACGATCCGACATCTAGATTAACGGCGATCCGACAGTGTGCAGACAGTCTATAACGGTTAGTTTTCGGCTCCAACTATAAATAAGCTCAATCCAATTCAAACAAGAAGAATTCCAACGATCATCATTGGGCAAAATATTGAGAATACAACTTTCATTGAGCTTTAAATCTTTATATTCATCTCATTCATTCACATATTGAGCTTTCACTTGTGATCAAACACATTGTGTGAGAGAGATTCATTTGTAATTCTTTTTGTAAAATCAAGTTAAAAGATTGTGAGTGTTGGGATACACTTGAGTTAAGAGATTGAGGATAATCTCTTGTTGTAAAGGTCCATTGACACATTGGAAGTCAATTGTAAGCGTTTGAAGCCTTGGGAGGCTAGCTTAGTGAAATCCTCAAGCCCGGTGAGCTTGGAGGGGTGGACGTAGGCGGGGATTGCCGAACCACGTAAAAATCATTGTGTTTGTTTTCTCTTCCCTTACTCTTTTAATATTGCGCATGATTGAATTTATTGTTTTCAATTTGATTAAGGCAATAGATTAAATTGTTGTGTGGTTTGCCTAGGATAATTTTTAAAATCCCAATTCACCCCCCTCTTGGGTTGACTAGTTAGTATTTCATTTGGTATCAGAGTGAGGTGCTCTTGTGTAGACTTAACCATCTAGAGTTAAAGATCCATGGCAACCTATAGTGACTCAACCTTTAGGGAAGGACAATCCACAATTAGTCTACCGTTCTTTGACGGTAATGACTACCCATATTGAAAAATTAGGATGATAATTTATTTACAAGCTTTAGATTATGAAATTTGGGAAATTGTTTGTGATGGTCCGTTTATGTCTTTGACTAAAAACGAAGTTGGGGAAGATATTCCAAAACCTTCACGGGACTGGAATGAATTGGAAAAGAGAAAAACTTCTCTAAATTCCAAAGCCATGAATGCCTTGTTTTGTGCACTAGATAAGAAAAAGTTTCATAGAATGTCTAGTTGTGAAAATGCTAATGAAATTTGGCACAAACTTGAAGTTGTTTATGAAGGCACGAATCAAGTGAAAGAGTCTAAAATTAGTAGGTACACTCGGCAATATGAATTGTTCCAAATGGAACAAAATGAGAGTGTATATTCTATGTATACTAGATTTACGGACATAGTAAATACTCTAGGAGCCCTAGGAAAGACCTTTTCAAATAGCGAGAAAGTTAAAAAAATCATTAGGTCGTTACCTAAGGAATGGAGACAAAAAAGGACTGCCATTGAGGAAGCTAAAGATTTGAATATCTTTCCTATTGATGATTTAATTGGTTTTCTTATTTCTTATGAGGAAGACATGGCAGCCGAAAGAGGAAATGAGGAGAATAAGCAAAACATTGCTCTCAAAGCCTCGAAATATGAGAGTGATGAGGAAAGCAAGCTGGATGAGGAGGAGATGGATATGCTGGCTAGGAGGTTCAGAAAACTTTTTAAGAAATTTGGTGAGCGAAGAAAATTTAGAGACCTCAAGAACCGAAAGGAGAAGAATGAAGTAATCAAATGTTATGAGTACAAGAAGCCTGACCATATAAGAACGGAATGCCCTCTTCTCAACAAGTTCAAGAAGAAAGCAATGGTAGCCACATGGGATGATAGCGATGAGGAAACAAGTGATGATGAAGAGCATCAAGAAATAACAAATCTAGCTTTCATGGCAATTGGAGATGAATCAAATGATGAATTTGATGAGGTAAATAATCTTTTTACTTATGATGAATTATATGATACTTTTAAAGAATTGCATGATAATTGGATAAAAATTGGTAAAAAGAATGCATGTCTTAAAAAGAAAATGGTAAAGCTCACAAATGAAAATGAATCTCTAAGTGCAAAGATTACATGCCTAGAATTAGAGAATAAAACATTGCATGATAAAGTTGTATTATCAAATGAAAAATGTAGCACTTTACATGAGCATCTAGAATCATCTGTAAATGACTTAAAAAATGAAAAGAATGCTTTACAAAAATGCAATGATTCATTAAATGAAAAGATTAAAGGACTAGAGTTAGATAATAAAATGTTGCATGTTAGAATTGCATCATTCACATGTAAACAAAGTACTTCGTATGAGCATGAGAAATTACATGTTGATGAATTAATGAAAGAAAATGAAGTGCGTAAGAAAAAGAGCAATGAATTAAATGAAATTGTGTTAAAATTCACAAATGATCAAAAGAACTTAGAAAAATTACTAAGCACTCAAAAATGTGTGTTTGATAAAGGAGGACTTGGGTATAAGCCTTATTTGAAACAAAAATATTATAAGAATTATTTTGTTAAGGCTACCTCCACAAGTGATCATAAAATTGTTTGTCATTATTGCAATCAAAATGGTCATATGAGTTTTAAATGTCCAGTTAAGAGAAATGTATATTATGGAGTCAAATGTAGTTGGGTTCCAAAAGGAACTAAATCTAACATTCAAGGACCCAAGAGTATTTGGGTACCAAAGGGTACAACTTGAATTTGTTTTGCAGGTACCACAAACAAGGAATGGTGGAGAGTTCCTTGATGAAGCTTGTGAGGATAATCATTTGAGCATGATCTAGGAGAAAAAGATGAGGCAAGATGATTTAATTGCTTTGGTAATAATTCTTGCCATATTAATTTTGTTGAATGGATTATGATAAATGGATAATAGCTTGAATGGGTGAAAGTATACTTGTATGTTTACATGATTGAATTGTGTTTAACATTGAGTGCTTTATCATGATGCATGGTTATATATATTTATGATGATAGCTTGTCTACTTGTCATGATAGATTTGTTTGATTTTTAATGATTATGTAATGCCTAAGCATGATAAATAAGTGATATGCTTTAATTCTCAATCTTTGAATATTTACATATTTCATTATTGTGTGATGTATATGCATGATAGATGAGTTATATGTTATTTCTTGAATTAGAAGTGATCATGGTGGATAATTCGAAAATCATGTATTTGAGATTTTTTTTGTAATGGTTTTGCCATTGAGTATAAATTTTCATCACCTAGAACTCCACAACAAAATGGAGTTGTAGAGAGAAATGATAGGTCTATTCATAAAATAGTTAAGACCACATTGATTAGAAATTATCTCAATAATACTTTCTATGAGCTTTGGAATTATAGAAAAACCAACATTAGTTATTGCAAAGTTTTTGAATGCAAATGTTTATTTTGAGCACAAAAGATAATCTTGGCAAATTTGATCCAAAATTTGATGTTGGTATTTTTTCTTGGCTATTCAAACACAAGCAAAACTTATGGAGTGTATAACAAAAGAACTTTGATTGTGGAAGAATTTATACATGTTATATTTGATGAGTCTAATTCTTCCTCTACGGAGAAAGTTGTTGTTGATAATAATGTAGATGAAAAGCTACAAGAAGATTATCAAATGATAGCCAAAAGAATGCACCACTTGAAAATCAAGAGGAGCAACATGAAGAAACAAATGCGGAGTAAAATGAAGGTACTTCTCAAACACTCCCTAAAAAGTGAAGGTATGTTTCTTCTCACCTTAAGAACTTAATTTTGGAAGGTCCATCACAAGGTGTAACTACTAGATCATCACTTAAAAATATATGTGATCATTTGTAATAATGGATTTGATCACTTGTTCTTTAGCTCATAATGATGGCTTTTTAGCTATGTTGATTTTGATGATCTATAATGGCATATGTTGATTTTGATTATCTATATTTTGCTATTATGTACTTAAGTTTTACTTAAGTTTTGATGATAAAGAATGTGCCTTGATGATTACATTGTATTTGATAAAGTTTGATCTTATGCAATCTATGATTGGTGAATGGATGTATTTTTGTACTTTATTGATGTATTGTCGAATATGCATTACTTGCTTTAAATAATATCGAAATGGGAGAAATACATATACTTCGAGAATTTTAAGCATATGAGATTTTTTGAAGTTATATTAAAATGTCACATTAGATCTTTGATGAGTTAAATTGTTTTGATTTTTAAAATGTGTTTACTTATTATGGAGTTTGGATAGTTGATAATATGTTCTTATAACTTTTGCATGCCAATTTGGTAAACAAATCAAAACCTCTTTGCGAAGAGTAATTTTCAAAAATTCGGCATGAACTTGGGATGAATTAATTTCTTGATGATTTTGATGATTGATGATTATATGTTTGTTGCTTGATGAATTGGTAAAGTTGTTGGTATGTTATAATTGTTGAAACTTATATATTTTTAACCATATTGTATATTTGAGAATTTGTTCATTTTTAAGGGGAGACTTTGCCGAAATTTTTGCTCGCATAAAATTGGTAATATCTTCATCGAATTATTTTAAAGATATTGTTTCAATTGCATATATCTTTCCTTTTTACGATGAAGGGGGAGATAAATATGATATGTTTTTTTTTTGGATAAAATTATTTTGGTTAAAATTTTAAATTGGCCATATATTTAGGGGAAGTATATAATATGATTTTGGAAAATATGCATTTTGAACTTTTTTATTGTCCAAAGGGGGAGACAAAGTAATATATCATTTCAATATTGTCAAAAGGAGGAGAATAATATGCACTTTGAGTATTATTTTGATGATTGATATTTGATTATGGTGATGATCTTGATGATTTTAAGATATAATAACGATTTGATTACATGGGTGTTTTATATGATAAATTCATGCTATGAGTTGTTGACTTGATAATTGATGGAATAATGGTTCATGATATTTTAGTGTGATGATTTGTGTATGGAGTTGACTTTTATCATGATCTATAATAATTTGGATGTGATATTACTAATCTTGTATTTGAGGTGATGCTTGTTGCTAGGGGGAGATTTTGTCGAAATTTCTATTCGAACAACATGGGTAACAAATTTGCTATTTTTTTATTCTTTTCCTTTAAAGTTTTCTTTTTGATGATGAAGGGGAGAAAAATCCATGTATTTAAATATATTAATTTAGCTAATTGGCAAATTGTAAGAGAATATTATATTTAGGGGGAGCAATTTGTGGAATCATTCTTTAAATATATGAAATGTTTGTCATCATAAAAAAGGGGGAGATTGTTAACATATATGTTTCCATAATATTGATTTTGATGATAACAAACAAGATTAAGAATGATTAATCTTTTAAGTTCAAATTAGTGTTTATACATTTTAAATAAATCATTATTTTTACATTATAAAGGTTTTATATTTAATGGAAAAATAATTTTATGAAATTGATTGTTTTTATTCTTTTTAAATAAATCATTATTTTCATATTATAAATGTTTCATATTTAATGGAAAAATGATTTTATGAAATTGGTTGTTTTTCAAAATTTATGGTTTAATTGAAAGAATTTTAAAAACTTTGAAATAAACAAGTATTGCTTGAAATTTTGGTGAAGGACTTATTTGAAAAGTGTCATAGCATTTTTGGCTATATCATAATTTCATAAAGTTTTGGGATTAACAAAACATTACTTAGAAATTCTGATATTGGACCTATTTGCAAAGGTTTATAACGTTTTGGGCCGAAATATAGTTTTATAAAGTTTTGGGGTCAAACTATAAATTTGGAAAATATTTCACTGTAGCAGTTACTGTAGAAAACGGCGATCCGACATCTCAATAAACGGCTCGCCGATATCAAGCAGAAATAAAGATTAGCCTCCGGACCTAAACGGCGATTCGACATCTGTGATAAACGGCTCGCCAACATCAACCAGAACTGAAGGATCCTCTGGACCTAAACAGCGATCCGACATCTAGATTAACGGCGATCCGACAATTTGAAAAATCAACCCAACGGTCATATTGACCAGTCAAACGGCGATCCGACATCTAGTTAACGGCGATCCGACAGTGTGCAGACAGTCTATAACGGCTAGTTTTCAGCTCCAACTATAAATAAGCTCAATCCAATTCAAACAAGAAGAATTCCAACGATTATCATTGGGCAAAATATTGAGAATACAACTTTCATTGAGCTTTAAATCTTTATATTCATCTCATTCATTCACATATTGAGCTTTCACTTGTGATCAAACACATTGTGTGAGAGAGATTTATTTGTAATTCTTTTTGTAAAATCAAGTTAAAAGATTGTGAGTGTTGGGATACACTTGGGTTACGAGATTGGGGATAATCTCTTGTTGTAAAGGTCCATTGACACCTTGGAAGTCAATTGTAAGCGTTTGAAGCCTTGGGAGGCTAGCTTAGTGAAATTCTCAAGCCTGGTGAGCTTGGAGGCGTGGACGTAGGCGAGGATTGCCGAACCACGTAAAAATTATTGTGTTTGTTTTCTCTTCCCTTACTCTTTTAATATTGCGCATGATTGAATTTATTGTTTTCAATTTGATTAAGGCAATAGATTAAATTATTGTGTGGTTTGCCTAGGATAATTTTTAAAATCCCAATTCACCCCCCCTCTTGGGTTGCCTAGTTAGTATTTCATATGTTACACTAACAAGGCCTGAAATTGCTTTTACAGTGAATAAACTCAGCCAATATCTTTCTAATCCATCAGTACTTCATTGGCAAGCTTGCAAAAGGGTGCTGAGGTATCTGCAGTATACAACATATTATGGCTTGCAATTTTACTCATCTGGATCACTTAGACTTACAGCTTTCTCAGATGCTGATTGAGGGTCTGATCTGGATGATAGGAAGTCAGTACGGGGGTATTGTGTTTACTTAGGTAACAACTTGGTATCATGGTCCTCTAAGAAACAACATATAGTGTCTAGAAGTACAGCTGAATCTGAATACAAAGCTTTGGCTTTGACAATAGCTGAGGTATTGTGGATCGCTTATCTTTTCAAAGAATTAAAAGTGTCTTTGCTGCAGTCTCTAGTTCTCTACTGTGATAACAAAAGTGCAGAAGCTCTTGCTAGCAATCCTAAGTATCATTCTAAAACTAAACACATTGAGCTTGATCTGCATTTCATTCGAGAGCTTGTATCTAGAAAGGAACTGCAGATTTGTCATGTTTCAAGTTGTGATTAGGTAGCAGATATTCTTACTAAACCATTGGCATTTGATCAATTTCATTATTTACGGTCCAAGCTCAATGTTCTTCCCAGACCTTGAGCTTGAGAGGGGCTGTTAAGATAATTGAATTAGTTAAGATGGTTTAGTTAGTTAAGCTTAGTTAATTTGATTAAGTAAGTTTGTTATGAATGCTGACTTGGAAGCTGAGCTGGAGGAAGGTTGTTATGCTGTTAGCTCAGTCTCAAACAGCATGTAGAAGATTCGAGATACTTGTATAAATACATGCTTGTAAAACCAGTCGAATTAATTCAATGATTCATATTCATTCTCTCTCATTATTTTCCCTCTGTTTCTCTCTGCAACTTTCTTAGAAACCAAACAAATACTTTACAGTTTAACACTGAGATATTTAAACTTGGATTACACATCTGATGTGTCTAGAATTCCACAGCAATTGATGTCTAGCTTTTCAAAGCTACAGGTACTCAGGATGCTACAATGCAGAACATTTAAACTTGAAGAAGGTAGCTTTCTATCTGAAGATGCAGAACCTTTGATGAAGGAATTGCTCTTTTCAGATCATCTAAATGTTATCAGCCTGACATTAAATGGTTCACTTGCCATCCAATTTTAAATCTAGCAGACATGAAGCAGATTAAGGAGTGGCATAATATGTGCTGTAATTTCGGAGAATTTAAGAGCAGAGGAGAGGTATGAAAGTTCTTCAAAGTGATTTCCGCAGTCTTCACACAGTTAGCATAAGGCCTTGACGTGGCTTCATTTTCTTCCAAATCTCAAGGAACTACAAATAGATCATTGTAATGACATGGAAGAAATAATCAGTGTTGTGAAAGGTTAAGTGAAGCTTTAGGGATAATGGAACATCAGCCTGACTAGTTTGCAGACCTCGAATATCTATTCATATTGGGTACAGGAAATTTGAAGAGCATCTACCAGAATCTTCCCTTTACTGCTCCACTTTTGCTCAATCAAGCGGCTTTACATTCAATTCTTGAAGATTTGAATTATAACAATTAACACAGAAAAAGACATTCAATTGTTTTTCCAACGCTTATGTAAATGGGAACAAGTCTGTGTCTGCAAGGCCTATGGATTCGGTTAAGGCTTCTAAGGAGAATGGCAATAGCTGAACATTTGTAGAGTGGTATAAAAGATTTGTGGCTCCGAATCCGTTTCACATTACGCATTGTAATGTTTAAGGAGGTGTACACAGGATGTCGCAGATAGTAAAACAAGGTGTTTGATTGAAATGCAAAGATGTTCAATGACATGTCTCCGTGAATCAACTTCGGTGGAAATCAAAGATTTTTGAATTAGAAGAAGGCAGCTGCATTTTGAGTTGATACAACAAGTGTTTGATATATGATTTTATTTTTTATTTGATGATAGATCGTCATTGTAGATAGCTTGTTGTGTAACGTTTTTGAAATGCAATCGTACAATGTATTATGTTGTTTTATTGCTTCACGACTCTTTATCCCGTGCAATGCATCAAACATGCTCTATGAATACTATATTTGGATCTTGAGTATCACATATTTGGTCATTGGAACAAGTGAGCATAAACAATTTTAGGATGCTAATATTTTACAATAAGATATATAAGGTTTGTTTAAGTGTCACTATCAATCTAAGTTGACGTAAACTTATTTATTTTATCACCATCAACTTGATCTGAATCGAATCATGCTGTTACTTTAACTTGGCAAATAAAAATTCTTACTCAGTTGTTTCAAAATATCTAAATATTGTTTTACCCTTGTTATCTTCTTAGAGAGAATCTGAAGGGAGTCTAAATTAACTTGATGTGAATAATTGGAGGTGTTAGTTGATATTATTATCCTTCATTTGAGGCCAAGGTGTAACTCCTATGATAAGGAACGGCTTTCCTAGAACTCGGGTTCTGGGTTCGAGCCTCACTAATGTGCTTACTTAATTTAAATAAAAAAAAATTACCCACCATTTTATTGTACTAAGAATATCATAACAAGAATTTAAACGTTAATTTAAATAAAAAAATTACCTGTCATTTTATTGTACCAATAATATCATAATATTTTATTGTACTAATAAGATCATAATATTCTTTGAACTCATTGCCCCTTCTTAAGCTAGCTATAATTCATTTCTTCAAAACCTCACAAGCACAAATTTTCATTGTTAATTTTTTCCTACTTCTTTGATATCTCGCAGAAATTATGGGTAATATCTGCTCAATCTCAATCCCATGTGATGGTATTCTATCTCGTTGTATAGATTGCAGTGTTATGAAAGTGGGGTACGTAAGTGAGCTAGAAGATAATCTTATTGCCTTGCAGAATGAATTGCAAAAATTAACTGAAGTGAGGAATGATGTGATGAGGAAAGTAATGGTTGCTGAACAGCATCAGATGATGAAACGGAAAGCTCAAGTACAAGGGTGGCTTTCAAGGGTGGAAGCTATTGAAGCTGAAGTTGGGGAACTACAAGAAGTTAAATCTCAAGAAATTGAAAAACTGTGTCTTGGAGGCTACTGTTCCAAAAGCTGCAAGTCCAGCTACAAATTTGGCAAAGAAGTGGCAAGAAAGCTGCAAGCAGTCATCAGTTTAAAAGGTGAAGGAGATTTCAAAGATGTGGCTGAGACAGTACCAGAAGATCCTGTTGATGAAATGCCTCTTGAGCGGACAATTGTAGGCCAACAAGCAACATTTCAAAAGGTCCTGAATTGCCTTGCAGAAAATGCAATCATTGGCCTCTATGGCAGTGGAGGAGTCGGCAAAACTACTCTATTGAAGCAAATCAACAACTTCTGCTATGGAGGACATAATTTTGATATTGTGATCTGGGTTGTGGTGTCTAAAGAGCTGAAGCTTGAGAGGATTCAAGAAGATATTGGGAAGAAGATAAGTTTGCCCACTGATTCATGGAAGAATAGAAGTATTGAAAATGCAGCTCGAGACATCGACAATATTTTGAGCAAAAAGAAGTTTCTGTTACTATTGGATGATATGTGGGAGTCTATTGATTTAACCAAAGTAGGTGTTCCACTTTCAAGCCAAAAAACTGAGTCTAAAATTGTCTTCACAACTCGTTTTGAGGAGGTCTGTGGCAAAATGGAAGCTCAGAAGAAAATCAAAGTGGAGTGTTTGGGGATCGAGGAAGCATGGAGATTATTTCAAATGAAGGTCGGAGAAGACACTCTTGACAGTCATCCTGATATTCCTAAGCTAGCCAAAACCATGGCCGAAGAGTGTGCTGGCTTGCCGCTTGCGCTCATTACTGTTGGTCAAGCCATGACTTGTAAGAAGACCCCTGAGGAATGGAGAGATGCAATTGAGATGTTAACAATATCAACAGCTGAATTTTCAGGTATGGATGGGGTTTATCGTCATTTGAAATTCACTTATGATAGATTGTCTAGTGACAAAATCAGATCCTGTTTCTTATATTGTTGTTTATTTCCTGAAGATTATAAGATTGATAAAAGAAATTTGATAGAATATTGGATTGACGAGGGATTTTTGGATGAATATGGTGAAAGTAGAGCAGTAAATAGAGGATACACCATTATTGGTGATCTCATTCGTGCATGTTTATTGGAAAACGAACAAGGCAACTGTGTGAAAATGCTTGATGTTGTTCGTGATATGGCTTTATGGATCGCATGCGAAATTGAGAAAGAGAAGCAAAATTTTTTGGTTCTAGCTGGCGCTGGATTAACAAAAGCACCGATGGTTGAGAGCTGTGAAGGGGTGAGAAGGATATCATTGAGAAATAACCAAATTCAGAATCTGTCATAGTCTCCTATATGTCCTCAACTCCAAACTTTGCTCCTTGATTTTAACAATTTATTGAGTATCTCTGATCATTTCTTCGAGCATATGCCTTCTCTCAGAGTTTTAGACTTGTCATATAATCTTTTTTTGACTTCATTACCATCAGGAGTTTCAAAGTTGGTTTCACTACGACATCTTAATCTATCTTGCACTCGCATTGCAGAGTTGCCCATAGGACTAAAGGCCTTGGTGAACCTCAGATATCTGAACTTGGAGCGCATGTATAGTCTCCGTACTATTCCACGGCATCTGATATCTAGTTTTTCAATGTTACAAGTATTGAGAGTGTTGAACTGTGGTGAATTTGGTGGAACATTAGATAAAAATTTTGTTTTTGATGATGAATTCTTGATAGAGGAATTGTTTGGTTTGAAACAGTTGAACGAGCTCAGCATTACCTTCAGAACCCCACATGCTCTTGAAAGGTTTTTGAGCTCTCTTAAGTTAAAGAGCTGTACTCACTCTCTGCGACTTCGATTCCATAGCGAAATGAAGTCTCTGAATATTTCGTCTTTGGCAGATATGAAGCATCTCCACAAGTTCTCTGTAAGTTGTGATGGTTTCGAAGAGTTTGAGATTGGCTTTGCAGGGAATGTACAAAGAATACGAGAAGCTCATGTTTTCCATGCCCTTCACAAAGTTTATATACAGAATTGCAATGCATTGAAGGACATGACATGGCTTCTTTTTGCTCCAAACCTCAAGATTCTAGACATATTGAATTGCAATAAGATGGAAGAAATAATCAGTGCTGCGAAACTGGGTGAAGTTCAAGAGATCCCATTTAATAAACTCGAATTTCTTGAACTACATCATGTTCCAGAATTGAAGAGCATTTACTGGAGTGCCTTGGGGTTCCAACATTTGAAGAAAATTATAGTATACGGATGCCCAAAGCTGAAGAGGCTTCCGCTTGATTCCACCAGCGCAAAGGAACGTAAAATTGTTGTTAAGGGAGATGAAAACTGGTGGAATGAGCTAGAATGGGAGGATCAAGCTACTCGAAATGCTTTTCTTCTCTGTTTCAATTCAAACCGACCTTTAAACAGCATTGACATGGGTGGAGATTAGAGATGAATTGCAATTTTTCTTAGCCTTTTTGGTATGTGAAATGTCATTCACAATCTTTCAAAATGTCTTTTCTTCCTGATTTAAAGTTATTGATGATAAATTTCTCTGGACATCACCACAGCGGGAATTTGATGATGATTGATTTAATTTTTGTTCTTTTCTTTTCGTTTATGGTTTCTAAATTTAAATTCATTGTAATAGCTTTCATATTCTTCTTATCACACTACAGTGTAATTTGTCACGTTGCTGTCACTAATGCAAAAAGGCCGACGGCTGAATAGAAATACTTAAATGGGCAGGTAATTTTTCCCGTTCTGCTGTTCTAACTAATCGCCATTTGTACATACTGCTGTTCTCTATTTTGAATTAATAAAATTTCAGCAGTAGATTCTTGGTTTCAGAATCGTTCTGCTGGAAAGAATCCATGCTTGCTAAATATTCACTGTGAGGCGTATACAAATTATGTTTTAATTGTGCCCCTTTCTGTTTCCATAATCCTTGCAATTGTCCACTTGAGATTATACTCAGATTACACCTCATATAATATGAGATTAATACTGATATATTTACAATATTATTCTTCATAATTGAGGAAGGAATTAAGCCCCACAATACCCTTTGTGAGGACAGTGGCTTTGGCCAAAAAATTACAAAGAAGAGCAACTTAAATTAATCTATTTAAGCCTTACTGTCCAAGGCTAAAAGGATACTAGTCAGAGTCTGTAAAGCACAAGTCTTCAAGCTTCTAAGGAGAATGAGGAAAAAGCTGAATATTCGTGGAGTGTTATAAAAGAGTATTTGTGGTGTAACAGATTTTTATTTCAAGGATGTCTCACTAATTAAAGAAGAAGGTGTTTGATGGAAATGCAAAGATGCTCGATGAAACGTCTTGTGTCTCTTTGAATTGGCTTAGGCAGGAAGATGGAGGTTGCGATGCAATTGATCAAACACCTTCTAGATGACCTGCAGGATGAGGGCTGGTGACTCACCATAGAAAGAAGACCTGCAGGATAAGTTACTTGAAAACTACTGATGTAGGATGAGCAGAGGTACTTTTCAAGGCCATGACTTTGCTATAGTTGTCTATTTTGGGCCAATAATAATATATCATTTCAAAATTTATGGAAAGAAGAATGCAATTGTTTACTATAAGTCATAAACGGTCAGAGTAGATCATCCTGAAATTCTATTTCTTTGGCATTATTTTACAAGTTTGAGTTATTTAGGGTCCTATTTGATATTATGGTTGGACAATTATAATGTTAAAATATTTGGTAAATACTTGCTACTGTTATTTTTTCTTAAATTGAAGTGTTACAGGCATTTTCTTGGGAATGTCAAGTGTTAAGCAAGTTTCTAAGGGTACTAATTAGAATTTAGATCCAGTAATTTGGTTAAGATTTTGTTAACGCATTATTTTTTATCTCATAACCATCAGAATAGCCAGCTGATGATTGATTTCCGAAAATAACTGCCATTGACATTTAATTTGACTAGTTTTGCAACTTTTGAATTAGATTAATTTTATAGCAATAATAATTTTACTTGTCTTAATGTCACGGGATGAGTATTTTGCACAGCTAACCCGTACGTTTCTTAGACAACTTTGTCGAATGTTGCTAAGTAAGTCTAGAGCTTCTCGAACTAGAGAAGAGAGCAATAGAGTCGAATAAGAAACTTATATTGCACAAAGAGAGATTACAATGCTTGAGTTGCTTACAATACTTG
This sequence comes from Citrus trifoliata, assembly GCA_018350135.1. Classification (NCBI taxonomy): domain Eukaryota; kingdom Viridiplantae; phylum Streptophyta; class Magnoliopsida; order Sapindales; family Rutaceae; genus Citrus; species Citrus trifoliata. The sequence goes on from CM031390.1 coordinate 11,642,374, forward strand.
TTGTTGTGTTTGTTGGATGCAAATGCCTAATGTCATCCCATATTTATAGGGGAGGCTTGCCAAACTCTAGAGATTTTAGATAATTCTAGCTATTTACATGTGCTGGAATTGTATAGAGAATTCTAGAGTATTTACAAGTTCAATGTGCTAGAGTTGCCTATAACTTTCCAGAATTGGGCCAAACTAATACTCTTGGCCTTGTGTTGGGCTCTTGGTGAGCAAATTGGTCTAGTGAATTGGGTGGTCCGCAACATTAAGCAGCTAAAAAGATTCAAGTAATTTTAGTCTCAGCTGTTTGAATCAGAATGCAGCAGCAGAAGAATTTTTAGACATTTTTTTCCTTAATTGACTAGAATATAATTTTCTCGGCACAAATTGCTAGAACATCATTAATCATTTTGTCAACTTCTTAATGATAATCTAAAATATTCTAGGTCAACAAGTTTTGATAGTGATACATTAACAAACCTTCCAAAATTAATTAGATATTGAAAACCCCAAACAGTTTTATCATGTTTGGCGATTTCTCGTAAAGAAAGATGTAGGAATCATTGGCCTATTTAGTAAGGGGGGAGTTGGCAAAACTACTATATTAAAACAAATCAACAACAGATTCTGCAGTGAAAGGCAGGGTTTTGATGTTGTAATATGGGTAGTAGTATCTAAAGAACTGAAGCTTGAGACGACTCAAGACGACATGTGGAAAAAGATTGACATGCTTACCAAAGCATGGAAGGATAAAGAGTACTAAAGAAAAAGCTGAAAATATCTTCAGGATTTTGAGCACGAAAAAGTTTTTATTGCTATTAGACGATCTGTGGGAGCCGATTGATCTGTCTAAAATAGGAGTTCCTCTTCCAAGCCAAAAAATTGTATCAAAGGTGGTGTTCACAACTCACTTTGAGGAGGTTTGTGGTGAAATGGAATCTAATAAAAAAACTTAAGAGCGGATTGTTTCACCCCTCGGGAATCATGGCAAGTGTTTCAAATGAAGGTTGGGAACGAAACTCTTGTTAGTCATCCTGCTATTCATAAGCTGACCAAAATGGTGGCCAAAGACTGTGGAGGTCTGCCACTTGCACTTACTATCGTTGGTCGAGCCATGGCTTGCAAGAAAACTCCTGAAGAATGGAAGGATGCAATTGAGATCCTAATGAGATCAGCCCTTCAATTCCCAGGTATCAATAAGGTCTATTATCGTTTAAAGTTCAGTTTTGATAGATTACCTAGCGAGCAAATTAGATCTTGTTTCTTGTTCTGTAGCCTATTTCCTGGAGATTATAGGATACATAAAAGGGACTTGGTAAACTTGGATTGATGAGGGAATTATTTTGGATGATGAGTTTGACAGAAATAAAGCAATAAATAGAGGGTACTCTATTAATGGTGATCTTATTCGTGAATCATTGTTAGAAGAAGAGCAAGACATTTTAGTAAAATTGCGTGATGTAGTTCGTGACATGGTCTTATGGATAGCATGCGAAATTGAGAAGAGGGAAGTTTCTTTTATTCAGTTCTAGATTAATTGAAGCCCCAGATGCTTTAAAATGGCTAGGGTTAAGAAGGGTGTCATTTCGAACACTCCTTCATGTCCACATCTCCTAACTCTGTTTCTCAACGATAACTCATCAAAAATGGTTTCTTTCAGTTTATGCCTTGTCTAAAAGTTTTAAACTTGTTGTACAATCGTTGTCTGACCAAATTACCATCAGGGATTTCAAAATTAGTTTCTCTACAACATCTTGATATATCATTCACTTCCATATTGGAGTTGCCTGAGAAATTGAAGGCTTTGGAAAAGCTAAAATATCTGGATATGGATGGTACTTCTTGATATATCATTCACTTCCATCGACATATGGAGCTTTCGTGCTTTGAAAAGATTTTTGGTCTCTCGTGACTCTACGTCCCCGACGATTTATAGATTCAAAGTCACCGTATTTTTCATATTTAACAAATCTGAAAAATCTTCATACGCTAAATATGAGTTCTTGTGAATTTGAGGGGTTGGAGATTGACAGTGCAAGCCAAACACAACATATTCGAGAACTTCCGAGTTTCCTCAGCCTTTGCAGAGTATATATAGCAAGATGCCGGGGGATTGAGTGACTCGACAGGGTTACTCTTGAGCTAAACGTCAAGATTGTTGAAGTATCAAATGCAGTAACGTCCAATAAATAATCAATGTTGAGAAATTTGATGGAGTTCAGAAGATGATCGGAAATCAAATCCCATTTTCAAAACTCGAAGTTCTTCAACTAGAAAATCTCTTTATTTTGACCAGCATCTATTACACCGCCTTACCATTTCCCAAATCTGAAGAAAATCAGAGTACTTAGTTGTTTAAAGCTTTGGAAGCTTCTACTTGAATCCAACAGTGCAAAGGAAGGAAAGCTCGATATCGAGGGATTGGAGTCATGGTGGCAATGCCTAGAATGGGAAGACAGAGACACCCAAAATGTCTTTTCTTCCTGCTTTGAAGTTATTGATGATAAATTTCTTTGGGAATCAGCGGCGCAGGGGCTTGCTGATGATTGATTTAGTTTGTGTACTTTTCCTTTGGATTTACGGTTTGTAAATTCATTGTAACAGCGTTTAAATGTAATACTATTGTGGTCTTCTTATCAATCAAGAATGAGTATATTATGCACACAAGTACACAACAATTATTCACTAAGAAACCCTCACCCCAATTTGTTTGTTCAATTGAGCTACTACAGCTAAATGATACTCACTTTACAACTTCAATTAGGGTTAGCAAAAAAATCCGGGTCGTAAGGGTTGGGCCTAAATATGGAAAAATTATAAAACCCCCATAGTTTAGACCTAGATAAAAATTTATAAAAAAAGTCCGGACTTAGCCTAGAACTTTTTAATTTATAAATAAAAAAATAAATTTAATTTAAATAAAAAAATCAAAATACTAAATTAATTTAATTTTTATATTAATATTTGTTATTTATTACTTTGTATTACTAATATTTTATGTAGTTTATGTGGTCTCCCTACCGTTCAATGTCTTACTTCTAGGCTCCGGAGCAACTTAAAGGCGTTAGGTTTTGGGAGGTTAAATTTGGAAGAGTGGAAGATTGACTGCACAAGTACACAGAAGAGGTACATAAAGTGCTTCAAAGTGGTGGTTTCCGAAACCTGCACACCGTTATCCTAGGAGTTACTCAAATGTGAAGGACTTTACGTGGCCTTTTTTTTTTTTTTTTTCTCCCTCCTTCCCCTCCCAAATCTCAAGTTTCCAGATATATATATTGTTATAAAGACATGGAAAAAATCATGTGAAGGACTCTGGTGGTGAGATTTCTGCAGTAGAGGTATAAAGGAAATTGTGTTTTTAATTTTTATCTGACGTCAGGAATTGTTATATATCCATCTTTTTTCAGTTTCTGTTAATCTTTTATATATGTCAAAGTACCATTAATTGTTCAGTATGCTTATCTCAGTTTGTATAATCATATTTTAATGGTTGCTTATGTCTAAATTCAAAGATATTGGCTTACGATCTTGGTCTTTCACCACCTAATCAATAAATTCAATACCTACAGATCTTGAATCATAATTCATATGCATTTTTACAATTTTCAGGCAGTTTGACAGTACATGGATGGCTACTCATAGCATTATTGTTCATCACAAAAACACCAGAGTCAGAGACTCTCCATTTTCACAGGTACTTGACATTTTCTAATTTCTAGAGTAGGGGTGATTGCTATCATGGAAAGAGAGGTTTAGTGGTAAAAAAGAGACGGAAATTTAAGGCACTTCCTTAATCATTTAATCTTGAATATATATATATATATATATATATATATGTATTGGGGGCTACCATTTAAACACGCAAATTCCCCTTAAAATGGCATTAATATTTGTCTAACATGTTTGTTTCCAAAGAAGATATAGCAAAATGGAGGTAAAGAATTAAAATGTTCTGCAATTTCTATGTACCTTTTTCAGCAGATTTCACCCATTTGATTGTAGACCTGGCCAAAGCATCCATTGGATCAATGCACTTCTTAAGAAGAGGATCATCCGGAGGCAAAAGATCCTGCATATCATCAGAGGCCAGGATGATAGTGTTCACTGCCCTCACCAGTAGTACCTGAAGTGCTATTCTCAACAAGTTTCTTGCCCCTTCCACATCCTTTCTGTTCAAAGCATCAAGCGCAGGAATCAATGTGTGTTCCATTGTTGCTTTATCCGGTAGCACAACTTCAAAGCCCTGTATAAAAAGGGGAGGGAATAAATCATCAATTATATCTCCAAAGGAAAGAATGAAGAAAAGAATGTTTGTTTGATAGTGACCCTTACTGATATGCTATACGAACAATGTTTCAAATGACCCTTACTCAAGAATAAATTGCAATGGCAATTTTAGGTTCAATTTTCAATTCTGTACAGAAAACTTTTGTACCGGTATATGCTCTGCATCATTTGGTTGCCCAGTAGACTGAGAAAATCAGTAGATATCTAGTTTTTCCAAAACAAACATTAATTTTCCTAGTGTTTGGCCTTCGACAATTTTCTAGAGTTTTAAGCTTATGCTTAGTTCCTACAATCAAGCAAACCACATAAAAAATTAGAAAGAAATGAGCTTGAATGTAAGCAACTAAACATAAGCTCAGATGCTTCTACTACCTATCTTATGTGAAGAAAGATATCAGAGAAGAACAAACTAAAATAGAAGAGAGAGACAATGGCAAGTTGAATAGAGTAAAATTTCATCTTCCCTCAAGGCATATGTTCACCGCTCTCTTGAACATTGAATCAACACTTGAGACGGAAAGAAAGCTAAAATAGTTCATGTACTCTATATGCCAACCGTCCAGGCATGGGCCTGTAAGATGTAACTCTTCAGGTTTCTAGCGACAAAGAGACAAAAGATGTACATTTATGTGACATGAACCTTATGAGAGACCAGGTTTTCACTTCTTTTTCTTGTTCATCTTTCTTCATCATGTATTTCAGGCTTTGCCAACACAATATTTTCTGTACACATTTCATCTTAGCAGTTCTAGGAAAATGGCATAAACACTACAGTAGCTGGTAGAGAAATGCTCTGGATTATATGATCTTATAGATTTCTGCTTGGTGCTGAATCGACCAGGCATCCAATTTCATTAAGGTAAGGTCATGATTACTATATGAACATTTTAGATCCATCCAAATAATACCAATAAGATAATGCAAAATGTCTTCTGTAGCTAACATCCTTTTCATTTCTCTGGATTCTGTAGTTAAAAATTCAGTACTTCTTTCAAGCAATTTATCAGTATCCAAATATGAACAGAAGTACCTCCCAAAGACAATGTGAAACTAGTGGTATACAAGTCACACAGAAGAAAATTACCTCATGCCGCAGTTTCTCCTGGTAAAACCCAGCAGTTAGAATCGCATTTTTTGCGAGCACCCCAATTCGCAAAGGACTCCCAGCTTCCAGTGGCTTCATATTGGCCTCCTTGAGCTCCTTGGCAACACACTCACTTACATGCAGGAAAGGAACAGAACAACCCTTACAAACCTCATCATGCCAAATATGAGAAAGATGACATGGCATTACTATGCAGCGAGCTCCTGCTTTCTCAAGAAAAACCCTTTTTCTTCGCAGATTCTCCACAATTAGACTGTCATCCAACTGAACGCCCCCACCTTTACAGTTGAGAGAAGAAAAGGAACTCCTCTCATGTGACCATAACTCCTTATTTAACAAAGGATCAGAACAAAGCAAGAAGGGAAAGTCATTTCCTTCCCCACTCAGTTGAACTAATTTTCCCAAAAGATTCAAAGTAGAATCAACTGATGCACCTCCAACAATACCAACAGTATTAGCTTGATTAAGCAACGCATCACTGCAAAATGGAACTGCTTTTGAACCAAAACTCTTCTTCGATTCTTGAAATTTCCCGCTTTCATCTGTCTGTAAGAGAACTGAAGATGGGGGCATAGCCAGCAGTGGATTTGAATTCAATCTTGTTCTAGATAGAGTTCTATAACTATTTACAAAACCCAACATACAAGATGGGTAATTCAGTGTATTGACGGATACTGTCAAGCTTCTATCAAACATCTCTTGCGGCAAAAACCAACCAATTTAAACAAACAAAACTGCATGAATATCTAAACTTTGCTACCCATGAACCATACTCTGCCTTTAACTTCACATATCAGCTTCGTTGAACCAAAACGCACCTCTAAGAACTAATGAATTGTCATTGTAAATTCAATGCATGAAACAAGTCACTGAAAGGCACTCTCCAAAACCCACTTCCAGAAATAACAAATATTCAATCTTTATCACTCATCACTCTTCAAACCAACTTTGATCTGAGTTTCAAACCAAAAACTCCTAATAGTTTGTCCAAATAATCTCCCAAAAGAGCCAACCTGTTGTGCTAATAATCTCTAGCTTTGCTGACCCAAAAGCAAAACCCAATTCTAGACTACATATCTGTCTCTATCAACTCTTTCTAGAATTCAAGCAACAACCAAGAAGAACCCAACTTGAATACCAAAATCACCAGTGTGGAATGATGAAAGGGAAATTGCAGACACAAAACTTCCAAAATCTAAGAAATTTTCATTTTTTTATTTTCTATTTTATTTTATCTTTTTGTTGTATGCGCCCATTAATGCACCAGCAGTCATTGCAAGTTGGGGTAAGGAATCTTTGCACTTTGAGAACAAAATCATGTGCGAATTCTAAACTACCTTTTGCTAAACCAAGAAAATAACTAAAGAACACATGTTTATGTCTTTTTCTGTCATCTTTTGTGGAATCTGCTACTTGGGGAAGGAGGGGCCCCTTCATCTGCTTCAACTTTGTGCTTCTTGCCAAAATTACTTTCACTTTGACCACTCATGCATTCTTTTTTCTATTAACAAATAAAATTTATAAGATAAATAAACTGAATCATAATTACAGTTTTTTTTAATAATTGAAATATGAATGAATATTACTGCTATCTTCTATGCTTTCATAAAAAATGAGATTTCGGATATCAGCACCGATATGCTCAAAACATTCAGCCCCATATATAGCACCGAACGGTGCGTTTCAAGATAACTATAAAATGGTCACTGTAGATGGATAATTACAACACACACGCATTGAGAAAAAACATACGCGCTCTCTGGCAGAACAAGCACGCACTCTCTGGCTCTTTCGCTCTCTCCCTCAATCCTCCCAATCCAGCAATCACCATCGGCTTCGTCTCTCTCTCGCCCGTCCATTGCATCTCTCACAGCGCCTCACTCTCTTGGCTGTCTCAAAAATTCGACTTGCAGCCTCACTCTCTTAGCTTCACTCGTCGATTTCTAGCGGTAATTTGCTTAATTAATTCCAAATTTGATTGTAAAGATTCAGCTGTCATTTAGTTAAACAAGGGAAGCTTGCTGCAACACACCATGAATTGAATATAAATTATTGTGACAAATAATTGAGGATAATGTTTATCCAATATCCATATAAAATTCTTGCACCGTAAGTAGTGATAAGTTTTTTATTTGTTCATCTTGCCTTCTTTATTTTTTCGGATGACAACAAGATGTTTAATTTTTTTATAATAGCACACACAAGCTCAGCGACATGGACATTTTCAGCAGCTACTCTTTCAACAAGATAATGAATATGGAGTTAATAGGGAGTTATTTCTTAGAATAAGAATGTACTTGTATTGTATTAGTATTTTAAGAATGAAGAACACAGATTTTTGTTTTATTGTCATTCATATTCTGATACAACACTTAGCTTGTGGATTTGATGTACAAATTTTCTACAAATTTTTCGCAAGCTTTCAGTTGTGGGTTTGGAAATTCACTTGTGCTGGAGGACATAATGATTGTACATATATAATTATTTCCATCAATCATAATTTTCTAAAAATCTGGAAATAACACATAATTTCCAACAATCAATATAAAGAACAACAACACTTCATCAGTTGATTGTCTTTGGTCTGGTTGACAGAATTCTGGTCATCACTCCGGCCTCTCAAGCACAGACCTACATCCCAATCACTCATGTTGATCAAAACCTGCAAAGCAAAGAGAATAATGTATTACTGTGACATGTAGTTCGAGCTCCATAATGTACACATATGCATATGGATGCTTCCCCTCCCCCAACTTTGAAGGGGAGGGATTTTACCATTATCAAAATTCATCATAAGCTAAAACAGATCTAAAGAAGCAACATAAGTTTCTTTAAACTTAAAAAAAAAAATTTAAAAAGGCTTGGTGTCATGGTGGATTGGTGGCCGTTTTAGGCAAGTTCCAATTTATTCATTTGGAACCGGTACTATGTAGCTCAATATATTCTTTCCAAGATAGACATCTTCCATCATTCTCATTCTTGACAGGTTAAGCCAATGTACAGGATGCAATTATCTAAAAGAAAATTCTAGCCAAGCACAGTATATATTTTATAGAGTGGAATCATTTGGGAAAGAAAACAATGAATTCACAAAATTCAAATAATCAAAAAGCTCCACAAAAGCAAGTAGCCAGATGCCAGAATCTCAAAAGAACATCTAACATTAAAGAACCCAAATAAGAAACAAACAAATGAACTGAAAAAGCACCTGATCCAAATTGCCTCAGCTCACAGACGCCACAAAAGCTCCCCCTTTTTAAGCTTCCTTGAACAAAATAGCAAAATCTCTTAAAACTCACTAAGCTAAGTGTTTTTGTTTTCAGACACAAAACTAAAGTAACTGACTTGCCCAATACAAAGAAAGCTTTACGACAGAATCTAAAAAGAATTTTAAACCGTGCTGATATTCTCAACACACTGAGCAAAAAATAGTTTACCATGAAACATAACTAAATCTTCACAAACTCATAATCCCACACAACCAAATTTGAAATTAATGTAATGAATTGAAGCAAACTACCTTCAGATTTTGATTAAGGCAGCTGTCAGAGACGAGACAACGGTAGTTGAGGAGAGAACCCCACGACGGAAGCCACAATTCAATTTTCTAAGAGAGCCGAGAGAGTGAGGCGTCGTGAGGGAGCGAGACGCAGCCGACCGCGCCCCGAGGGGGGGGGGGGGGGCGCTTACAGTGAGGAGGAAGCGTGGTGAGATTTGTTGGCGTGAGGGAGAACGCGTGTGGGTTTGGAATGGCGCGTATGTGTTGCGATATTTCCGCTACAGTTAGAATTTATACTAAGCACAAAACGCACCGTTCTGTGCTCAATGTGGTTCTCACTGTGATGAGAATCTCATTTTCCTTCGGATATATATTATGCATCGAGTTTTCAAGTTGAAGCCCACATAATACCATAAAATAGTCTACTTTATATCTTTTTATTTACACTCTGTAAAGATGAAAGAGTTGTTTGGTTGTAAAGAAAACAAACGAGAAAACAAAGAGAGAATTTGTATTTATCTTAAGCTCAAACGAGCTGAATTACAAGCATCTGTACATAATGCTGAATGGAATCTTATATACTCTGCATGTGACTAATGTGGTTACTTGAGCTAACAACAGATTTAGCTGACTGGACTGCCACATCAGCACTAATAACAGATTCACTTAACTAACTAAACAGAAAGCTAAATGTAATTAATCAATTCAAGTATCTTAACAGCCCCCTTCAAGCTCAAGGTCTGGGAAGAACATTGAGCTTGGAACGTAGATAGTTGAATTGATCATATGCCAATGGTTTTGGAAGTATATCAGCAACTTGTTCATGGCTGGGAACATGGCTGACTTGGAGTTCCTTTTTCGCTTTATGTTCTCTAATAAAGTGTAGATCAAGTTCAATGTGTTTTGTCCTGGAATGATACTTTGGACTGCTGGCTAATACTTCAGCACTTTTGTTATCACACTGAAGAACTGGAGTTAGCTGCAATGACACCTTTAACTCTTTAAGTAAGTAAGTAATCCATAGTACCTCTACTGCAGCTAGAGCTAAAGCTCTATACTCAGATTCAGCAGTGCTCCTGGACACAATGTGTTGCTTCTTTGAAGATCATGCAATCAAGCTATTTCCCAAGTAAACACAATAGCCTCCCACTGATCTTCTATCATCCAAAATTGAACCCCAATCTGCATCTGAAAAGGTTGTGAGATTAAGAGATCCAGAATTATAGAATTGCAAGCCATAGTGTGCTGTACTTTGCAAGTATCTCAGCACTTTTTAGCAAGCCTGCCAGTGAAAGACTAATGGGCAAGTAAGAAACTGACTGAGCTTGTTCACTGTAAAGGTAATCTCAGGCCTTGTTAGAGTAACATATTGCAGAGAACCAACCAAGCTTCTGTAAAGTGAGGGATTTTCAAACATAGCTCCTTTGTCCTTAACTAACTTCTCTGTGGAGCTCATAGGAGTTTAACACCCTTTGCAGTTTAACATCTGAGCTTTCTTCAATAGATCTCCTATATACTTAGTCTGTGAGAGATGCAGCCCTTCAATAGATGGAGTAACTTTAAGACCAAGAAAGTAATTAAACTCTCCAAGATCTTTTAAAGCAAACTATGTACTCAATTTGTTTATAACTCCTTCTACAAGCTTAGAGTTAGAACCAGTTATCAAAATATCATCCACATAGATAAGTATCACAATAATGTCTTCTGCCACATGATGTATGAACAAAGAGGTGTCAGATTTTAAAGCCATAAACCCCCACTATAGTAAGGATGATTTCAATCGATCATACCAAGCCATTGGTGCTTGCTTAAGTCCATAAAGTGCCTTGGTTAGCTGACCTACATGTGATGGAAACTAAGGATGAACAAAACCCTCAGGTTGATGCATGAAGACATTTTCAGTAAGTATGCAATGAAGAAATGCATTGTTAACATCTAGTTGCCTTACAGTCCAGTTATGCATTACAGCATGACTAAGAATAACTCTGATTGTGTATTGCTTAACAACTGGACTAAAAGTTTCAAAAAAATCTACACATTGTGTTTGATGAAACCCCTATGCAACTAATCTTGCTTTATACTTGGAGATGCTGCCATCAGGATTATACTTGACTCTGAATACCCATTTGTTGCCAACAATCTTCCCTGCTGACTCTTTAGGTACCAGAATCCAGGTTTCATTTTTCTGTAGACCTTCATACTCATCTTGCATAGTTTATCTCCACTTAAAATCTGCTAAAGCAGCTTTTACAGAGTGTGGCTCAAGCTCTTGGACTGCTGCTAGGTATGTTTTGGGTTTAAACACTCCAGCTTTTGATCTAGTTACCATGGAGTGAGTATTTTGAATACCAGGTGTTAATGAAGGTTGTGTTTGTGGCTGTGTGTATGGCTGGGAAGAATGATTAGTAGAAAGTAGTTGTGAGGATGAACTTTGTAATGAAGTGTTTGGAGATTGTTGCATAGATTGTGTTTCAGAATTACCAGAATTAAGAGCTGCACCTGGAGTTGGGGAGCTGAGAGAGGATTGTATGCTGCTGATATCTTCAATGATTGCTGGAAGAGAAATATTTGTAGAAAGAAACTGACTCATCTGTATATTATGATTTGGCTTATAGGAAGGAAAAAGTTCGAAGTATGGAAACTCAGATTCATTGAATGTCACATGTCTAGCAATGTAAACCTTCCCAGAGGAGTCAAGACACTTATACCCCTTATGTATGGGACTGTAACCAATCATGACACATTTTTTGGTATGAAAGTTGAATTTGTGCTGACTGTAAGGCCTGAGAAAAGGGTAGCATGAGCAACCAAAAGTTCGAAGGAAATGATAATCAGGCTTTCTGCCATAGAGTTTGGTAAAAGGTGACAGATTGTTTAGAATAGATGTTGGCATTCGATTGATAAGAAAAGAAGCAGTATGAAACGATTCCCACCAGAAGGATAAGGGTATTTTGGCTTGAGCAAGTAAGGTCATCCCTGTTTTCACAATATGTTTGTGCTTCCTCTCTACCACACCATTTTGATGATGTGTGTGAGGAAAGCTATGCCTAAAAACTACCCCTTCTTGTGCAAGAAACTGTTGAAAACTCCTGTATTCTCCCCCCCCCCCCAATTTGATTGTAAAGCTTTAACAGAACACCCAATTTGTTTTTCAACTAAGTTTTTGAAGAATTTGAAGGTGTCTAGAGCTTCTGACTTTAGAGTTAAGGGGAATATCCAACAATATCTGCTGCAGTCATCCACAAAACTTATATAGTATCTATAACCATTTGAAGAAGGTAATGGTGCTGGACCTTAAAGATTAGTATGGATAAGTTCTAGGGGAGCTTTGGTTTTGATGCCTATTGAGTAAAAGGGAAGCTGATGCATTTTACCATATTGACATGCATCACAGAAATAAGGCATAGTAACAGGACAATTAAGAGATAGTGTACACAAAATACACTTTAATACATGCTTGCTAGGATGACCAAAACGTTGATGAAACAAATTTGCTGACATTATTGATTTAACAATGTTTGTATGACACTGAAGAATACATGTTTTATTCTCAGCTGAATCAGAATGATTGCAAGTTGAGCTATTGAAAATAGAAAGTATAGAACTAGGACCATAGGTCAGATTACAAGAGTTTGAGACAAAGTCATTTTTGGATAGCAGTTGATACAATCCTCCTCTAGCAATCCCTTGAGCCAGATGCACTTCCCTCTTTTTGTCCTTAATAAAACACATATTTGCAATAAATTCAATGATTAAATTGTTATTCTCAAGCAATTTGGAAATGCTAATTAGATTTTTAGTAAGTTGAGGAACATATAAGATATCATGTAAATGTAAAGATGAGCCACATGATGTAGATAGACTGGTATATCCAATGTGTGAGATATGTAAACCTTGACCATTACCAACGCAGTAACTGATTACCTGAATACTCTTTTCCAAGATTCAGATTCTGCAAGTTGTTGATGAGATGATGAGTTGCCCCACTGTCAATATACCAGCCTTGATCAACCATTTCTCCTTCAGAAGTTGTGAGAAAAGCTGCTCTTGGTGCTTGAGACTGAGCAGGATTATAGCCAAAGGTTGGATAGAAAGGAACAAACTCTCGGTTAAACCTGTTTCTGCACTCAGCTGCAGTATGCCTTGGCTTAAAACAGATTTGGCAAGTGACAGTATCAGTATTTGGATCAATAACATTCTTGCCATTATTAAAACCTCCACCATTCCTGGCAAAGTTACCATTGCCATTGCCACCAGCATAACCTCTTCCTTGATAATTTCCAGTTTGAAATGGTCCTCTTCCTTGATAGTTTCCAGTTTGCATACCATTACCATTCCAGTTGTTATTCCAATTACCTCTCCCTGACCTTGTGTATAACCTCTACCATAGCCACCTCTGCCTCCATTATTATTCACATCATTTTTGTTCCAATTATTATTGAACTGATTACTAGATTTATTATTGGATCCAGTTAGAGCAAAGTTAGCAGCATAATTCAATTTAGCCTCCTTATTGGCACTCGACTGATGAGCTTCCAGCCTAGCTTCATGAGTTAAAAGCATAGAATATGCTTCATTGATGGTCATTTTGGCAAGATTTGCTTCAATGTATACCACTATAGGGTAGTAAGGTTGACCTAATCCTGAGATCAGGTGAGTGATAAAATCTAAAGAACTGATAGGATTTCCAGCAATGGCTAATTCATCAGTTATCGTTTTTAGTTTCCCAAAGAAATCAGTCATAGGCATTGATCATTTTTTCAGATTGTTAAGCATCATTTTTAGGTGAACCTTTTTAGCAAAAGTTTCAGATCCAAACTGTTGTTCAAGACTTATGCATAGATCAAGAGAGGTTTCATAATTTACCACAAGGCTAAGAATCTCAAGATTAATGGATGACATCAACCAGCTCAGCAACATTTGATCCTTCCTCTTCCAAGCTGTGAATGCTGAATCTGAGTTTCAGCTGTTGAGTCTTTAGAATCATGAGGAAGAACTTGATCTGGACAGCACTTTGAGCTATCAAGAAGATCTTCAATTCCATTAGCATGAACTGAAGAGAGGATCTGAGACTTCCATATTGTATAATTCGATCTATCAAGCTTAATTGGTGATGTGAACGAAAAAGAAGAAATGGAGGTTGCTGTGTTTTGATTAGAATGAGCTAAGACCATTTTTCGACTTACAGATCTAGCTCTGATACCATGTAAAGATGAAAGAGTTGTTTGGTTGTAAAGAAAACAAACAAGAAAACAGAGAGAGAATTTGTATTTATCTTAAGCTTAAACGAGCTGAATTACAAGCATCTGTACATAATGCTGAATGGAATCTTATATACTCTGCATGTGACTAATGTGGTTACTTGAGGTAACAACCATAACAGATTTAGCTGACTGGACTGCCACATCAGCACTAATAACAGATTCACTTAACTAACTAAACAGAAAGCTAAATGTAATTAATCAATTCAATTATCTTAACACACTCCTAGTAAAAAGCTATAAAAAGATCATAGTAATAAAATGTAATTGGCGAACATTTTCAATCTTGGTATTATGAGGTCATGTGTTCATATTGATGTTGAATGCTTTGTCAGCTTGTCCCAATTTCAAATGTAAATACAGTGTGCACATTATATTTTCTTGCTTAATGCCTAACATTTGATTCTACACCACAAAATAATTGTGTGAAGTAGTCCATGTTTCACCCATTCTTAGCCCATATCATCAGAATTGCTCTCCTTAGGCCCCATACCTCAGGTTCAAATCATGGGCAATTGAGTGACAAACATGATAACACAATCTAAACTTTTAGTGGCTTGAAGGAACATGGGATGTTTCAAAATGAACAGTAATCTCCACATCTCCGTTTAAAAAGTTTTTCTACATCTCCAATTGTATTTCACACAAAAGAGTGATTTTTACCGCATATGACTTAATGCAATGTAAATGTCATTGATATAATTCAATAGTTTTCATGTCAAAATAAGTGTTAGCAAATGCAAAGACATTTAAATTCACTAATTGCATTAAGAATATTTTGAAAAAAAAATCTGTGAAGGTCTAGAAGTTCAGATCAATTTACATAACTTGAGAATTCATAGTCTAGAGATCTAGATTTTTAGAAATCTGAAAAATGTTCCGAAAACAATCTAGCACCAAACTCAATTATTAAGAATTGTTAGAAGATGTGTTTAGAACTGCTGATGTGGAGTCATAAAAGTTGCTTCTGTTGAATGTTTCAAACTTTCTTTATTTTTCTGGTGTTGGTTATTTATTTTGTTGATTCTTGCTGTGATCGTGGCACAATCTTTGGACCATGATTCTAGTGGGTTGTTATTTGGCTTTGGTGTGTTATTTAAGCTTTAAAGTGTAATGTTTTCAGTTAATGAATTGAGTGAAGTTCTCTTGACAATTCACGTGGCTCTCATTTCCATCTGTAAACTTTGTTTTCTTTTCTTATTCAAGTAACAACAAGAATCAACTCATTAATCTCATCTAAACACGACATGTTACATGTACATAAAAATATATTTCATCATATTTTACCTAAAAGTCTTACTAAATCAAATACAATTAGCATTTTTTAACCCATATAAACATATAAAAAGACCTAAACTTAACAAAGTTCATTTATTGAAGACAACAAAATTTAATTTTCAAAAATTTTTAGCCAAGAGAATGGAGATGATAATTTGAAAATGGAAAGGCTGGGCTTTTTCTTTGGTTCGGGCCATAGCCAGCCTTGGCCAACACCGGATCCGGCCCGACCGATTTCCATCCCAATACTCATTAATGGAACAAATGTCCGAGGTAGTGCGCTTGTCATATCATTTGTAATGTAGGCTCGGCCTGATTGGAACGACTACCAAATGAGTACCAGCTGGAAGGCTGATTGGAAGGAAATTCAACGTTTTCTCTCTCCTCTATTGGAATTCAACGCACTTGACGCCGGCAGAGTCAAGCCATTTCGCATTGAAGTCATAATTTTAAATGTTCATAGATATTACTATCTGCTCTGGATTCCATCTCGACGAACATAAATCTGTTCTACAATATACTTGAAGTTAATCTTTTAGCAACATCATGGGTAACCTGATCTCAAGCTTCTTGTTATCACCTGATTCATTTGGTTCCATTTTGTCATCCGTTGGTGGAGAAGCTAAATACGTATGGGCTCTCCAAGTCAATCTTGACGCCTTGGAGGCTGAACTCGACAAATTGATTCAAACAAAAGACGATCTGCTGAACAAGGTTGAGCTTGTTGAACAACAACAACCTCGAGCCAGACGGACGAATCAGGTCAAAGGCTGGCTTCAGAGGGTGCAAGAAACAGTAACCAAAGCTGTTGACCTGCAAAATGTGAGAGATCAAGAACTCGATCGACTCTGTCTTGGAGGCTTCTGTTCCAAAGACTTGGCTTCAAGCTACAGCTTCGGAAAAAAGGTGGTCACACTGACGGAACAAGTGATCCTTTTGAAGAATGAACGAGGGGAAATCAAAGACATTGCTGAGATGTTACCAGAAGATGCAGCGGTTGAATTAGCTCTTGAGCGAACAGTTGTTGGTCAAGAATCAATGCTTGATCAAGTTTGGAGATGTATCACTGATCAAGAAAAGAACAGAGGAATTATTGGCTTGTATGGCACAGGGGGAGTCGGCAAAACTACCCTTTTAAAACAAGTCAATAACAAATTCTGCATTGAGCAGCGGCAGCATCATTTTGATGTTGTTATCTGGGGGGTTGTGTCTAGAGAGCCAAAACCTGACAAGATTCAAGATGCTATTGGGAAGAGGATAGGTTTATCAGCAGAGTCATGGAAGGATAAAAGCCTTGAAGAAAAGGCTTTGGACATCTCAAACATTTTAAGCAGAAAGAAATTTGTGTTGTTATTGGATGATATATGGCAGCCCATTGATTTAACAGAATTGGGTATCCCTCTTCAAAGCCTGAATGTTTCATCCAAGGTGGTCTTCACAACTCGCTCTCTTGATGTTTGCGGTTCAATGGAAGCTGATGAGAAGATTGAGGTCAAATGTTTGGTTCATGATGAGGCCTGGAGATTATTTCAAGAGAAAGTTGGTGAAGCTACTCTTAGATGTCATTCTGATATTCTCGAGCTAGCACAAACCTTGGCAAGAGAGTGTTGTGGGCTGCCACTTGCACTGAAAACTATTGGTCGAGCCATGGCCTACAAAAAGAATCCTGATGAATGGAAGTATGCAATAAAGGTCCTAAGCACATCACCTGAAAAATTTTCAGGTATGGAAGAGAATGTGTTTGCACGTTTAAAATTCAGTTACGATAGCCTGCCTAACTACATAATTAGATCATGTTTCTTGTATTGTAGTTTATTTCCTGAAGATTATGAGGTTTATAAAGGGGACTTAATTGATTATTGGATTAGTGAGAAATTTGTAGATGCTTTTGACGAAGGATACACCATTATTAGCGATCTTCTTCGTGCATGCTTACTGGAAGAGGTAAATGATAATCACGTCAAAATGCATGACGTGATTCGTGATATGGCATTATGGATAGCATGTAAAATAGACAAGGAGGAGGAGAACTTTTTGGTTCATGCAGGAGCTCTATTAACTGAAGCCCCAAAGATTAAAGACTGGGAAGGGCTCAAAAGAATATCATTGATGGAAAATAATATTACAAGTCTGTCTGCAATTCCTAATTGTCCTCATCTCCAAACTTTGCTTCTTTACAGAAATAGAATTAGCATGATCACTGATGGCTTCTTTCAATTTATGCCTTCTCTTAAAGTATTGAATCTAGGGTTCAATATATTCCTAAACAAATTGCCTTCTGGACTTTCAAGTTTGATTTCACTAGAACATCTTGATCTGTCTTTTACGGTCATAAGGGAGTTGCCAGAAGAGATGAAGGCCTTGGTAAATCTTAGATATTTAAACTTGGAATATGTATACCTCAACAGACTTCCACTTCAACTGCTATGTAACTTTACAAAGTTGCAGGCACTCCGAATGTTGGGTTGCAGTAATTATAGTGGAGAAGAAGAAGATGGAGTTTTCTTCAAAGATGCTGAACCATTTATGAAGGAATTGCTCTGTTTGGAAAACTTGGATCTGCTGAGCTTTACCTTTGATAGCTGGCATGCTTTTGAAACATTCTTGACCTTCCAAAAGTTGCTGAGTTGTACAGAATCTCTAGAGCTTACAAAACTTTATACTCCAATGTCTCTCAATGTTTTACCTCTAGCATACATGAAACATCTCAAGAACTTTCTTATTCAGAACTGTGCTTTTGAAGAATTGAAGATTGAAAATGCAGTAGAGATACAAAATTTGGTACAATGGGGTTTCCGCAGTCTTCACACAGTTTGCATATCTGATTGTTCAAGATTGAAGGAGTTGACATGGCTTGTTTTTGCTCCAAACCTCAAGAATATTGATGTACAGAATTGCAATAATATGGAAGAAATAATCAGTCCTGGAAAATTGAGTGAAGTTTCAGAGATAAAGGAAAGGCAGAACTTTCTGGAAGAACTCGAATTTCTATGCCTGAAAGATCTCAAAAATTTGGAGAGCATCTACTTCGATCCCTTGCCTTTTCCACAGCTGAAGGAAATTGAAGTGACTGGATGCCCAAAGCTGAAGAAGCTCCCGCTCGATTCCACTAGAGCATTGGGGCATAAAATTGTTGTCAAGGGAAACATAGAGTGGTGGGTTGAGCTACAATGGGAGGATCGAGTCACTCAAAGAGTTTTTTCTACCTGTTTCGATCCTATGGAGATAGTGTTTTGAATAAGATTTCTGGTAGGAGCTTCTTTTTTTCTTTTTCTTTTTCTTTTTCCTTGTGTCTACTTGTTTGTAACATGCTTTCTTGTCTTTCATATCGGATATTGTAATGTAGCCATATTCCCTTTCCTATCAAGATGGAGAGTAAGCTTTCTAATTTTCACTCCCTTTTGGTATGTGAAGAAAGATAATAAAGAGAAACAAACTCGTATTGAAGAAAAAGAAAATAGCATGCTCAATAGGATAAAAGTTCATCATTCCTTTAGGATTTGCTCAATCAAGTAAGCTTTGCCTTCACTTCTTGGAGATTTAAACGAACTAGACAGCAAAACTTGTAATATTACCGTATGAGTCTTACAGCTCAAGGATTATAAGGACAACAACTTAGTCTGTCAGGCACTATTCTTCTGGCTTAAATAATAACAATAAAATAGTAAAATACCGCACCATTTCTGCTCTCTTTTACTTTTCTTGGCTCTGTAGTAAACTTCAGGCTGTTATTAATATCAAAACCTAAATACTTCCTAAGCATCTGCTGCAACATATTCTAGATGACATCATAATTAGATCATATAAAGCAGGAAAATGTGAAAGAACTGCAAAAATGTCACAGGGGGAAATTACCACACTCTGCAGTTTCTCTTGGTAAACCCTGCAGTTAGACTGCTATTTGTTGCGACCTCCTGAATTGGGAGGAATTGGATTCTTCTCTTAATGATAAAAGTGAATGTGCTAAAGTTGGATCACACACTGATTGTGGAGAGCCTGTGGATAAATTGGAAATTTTAGAGAGAAATAAGGGGCTTGCTACAGAATAATGCCTTGTCTCTTAACTTTTATTTGTCATGATGAGGTTTCTTGTTCTGTTCCTTTCCAGCATGTGAGTGCGTGTGTTGCAATGGAGCTAAAGGAAACCAAGCTGAAGTCACTTGAAGCTAGGAACACAGGATCAGAGGAAAGCAAGAAGGAGGGCAATTTCATTAGATTAAGAAACAAATCATCACCCAATGGAGCAGCTTTTGAACCAGATCTTGTTAAATTCTTGCATAATTTTATTTCAATGGTTGCTTAGATCTAAATTCAAAGACTTACTTCTTGGTCTTTGCACTACGCATCCAATAAACTCAGTCCCAACCGGCCTTGAATCATTTGCATGTTTACAATTTTCAGGCAGTTTGACAATATTGGGAATGAAGAGACACTTTAATCATTTAATCTTCAATTAATACATATATATCAATATAGGGGTACTATTGAAACACACAAATTCCCCTCAAAATAGAGAGTAGTGATATCTATCAAACACATTTGTTTCCAAAGCAGATTTAGCAAAATGGAGGTGAAGAATTAAATGTTCTGCAACTCTGAATATGACTTCTAGCTCGAAAAGGTTTCAACAATTATCTATTTCCGAGATCAGTTATCTCAAGTAGTGAGATGTCTGCAGTAGTGGTATTAAAATGTGGTTTTAATATCTATTTCACATCATGCATTGTTAATCCGTTTTAAGTTTCTGTTAATCTTTTTATGTAGCATAACTGATGTCAATGCACCCCGCACCCTTCGCTGTCCAGAATGTTCTTTAATCATTTAATCTTCAAAAAGAGAAACAAGCTTCAGGCACTTCTCTAATCTCTGAATCTTCAATAAATAAATAAATAAATATATATATATATCAATATAGGGGAGGCAATTCAAACACACTAATTCCCCATAGAATTGTAATAGTATTTGTCTAACACATTTGTTCCACTTTCCAAATTAGACTTAGCAAAATGAGGTGAGGAATTAGCCGCTCTGCAATCTCTATATAGCTTTTTCAGCAGATTTCACCCATCTGATTGTAGACCTGGCCAAAGCATCCATTGGATCGATAAGTTTCGTGCCCCTTCCGTCTTCCACGTCCTTTCTGTTCCATTGTTTCTTTATCTGGTAGTAAAACTTCAAAACCCTGTATATAAAAGGGGAGGTAACAAATCATCATCCATACCCTCCAGAGGAAAGAAAGAAGAAATGTGGTTCCTACTCCATCTGTAGCTATTTCAAAACCGGAGCCTTCTTCAGGAGTAATTGAGACTTTTCATTGGGATTATGCCCTGTTAACTATTGGAAAATGCTTTGAACTCATCCTAACACATATTCCAAAACATTTTCATTGTAATGGTTGATTGATATCTGAACAGGGTTATTTCTATTTTCTTCTTTTGGGTTTCCGAATTTCTTTTTCCTCTTCTCTTTCGAGAGATATACTTACCCTCGTGAAAATTTCTATCAAATCTCTGCTGATAACATCTGCCTTGCTGCTCTACAGAAGCAGACAATGAGGGAGGGCCACGTGCTTTGCTATTTTGGACGACTTGCTGGCGGAATTCCAATTGAGGTTGGTGTAAATTATGACTTCTTCTTCTGCCTGTTGTTAATACGTTAAAACATACTAATACTATTAAAATAATTTTGTTAAATATTCACTATACTGATTATGCGTTTTTAAAGTTCATTTTTGGAGATAACAAGCAAAAGATGTTTGAGTGACTATTTCTCAAATTAATTAATTTATCTATTAGGGTGTTTAATGGCTCAAATTCATTAGATTTTGTCACAAGTCTAATACATCATATGTTGGATTTTATATTTTGAATCCAATCAGATTCAATTACCGATTGAAATCCAATATAATCTAAACCTATAAAAAGTCAAATCCTATTTAATCTTTTCCGATCAAGTTAATTAAAATAAAAATTTATAAATAAAAATTCTTAATTGTTCTCCAAAATTCCAATTATTGACAATTGAAAAAAAAAAATCAACCCCTTTAGTATTTCATGATTTATGTGTTTTATTATCATATTGTTGAAAAAAAAACTGAAATTTAATTGTTGAAAGCAAACACTGGTTGTGGCTTGTAGTTTCTACTCTATATTGTTATTGTTTATTTGTAGTTCTACAAAAGTGTGTCATCAACTTCGATCCAATTTTTAATGTAATTACTTTTCTACTTCCAATTTTTTTTAATTATGTTAACGGTGATCATGTTATTAATTTATAATCTATATTACTAGTCTAGCGTTCTTATCATCACTAATCTAAATGTCACTATAATACTGTAGTTTTTTGTCATTATTTTTTTAACATTAGGAACAAAATAGGGTATAAAAAATTAATCAATCTATTATGACATATCCAGGTGGCGCTCAACGGACCTTTTGAATCTTTAATCAAAAACACAAGTGGTCACAACAATTTCTGATAAGAACAAAAGTGTTTATACTATTACCAGCTTTATGACATTTAAAAAAGTGCCAACTAAAACAATACTATTTTAATTCTCTTTCACTCCGCAAATCGACTTATTATAATATTACATTATTAATATATAAGATATCGACAAAAAAAAAAAGGGGTTGGCGAGGTAGCTGTTTTTTTAGTATGTTAATTAGGTAGGTTTAACATATTGTTTGGGCGTAAATTTGGAAGGATACTTTTGGACTAATAAATGAATGACACTTAGGTAAAATGGACAAAATATTTGGGGTAATACAAAAATGTCATTTGAAAAAATTTACTTCATTGGATGAGCTTCGAAATTAAAGGTGGAGGCTGGACATTTCAAGATATTTATGAGAAAGAATAAACTTAGTATAAAAAGAATATTCTTGTTCTTTTTCCCTAAATATGACACATAACTCTAAAAACATTCTCTCTTCTAACCCTAATTTTTATGCACTCTTTTTACCACTAACCTCTACTATATAAATGTTTGATTCTCCCATATTAGGGCATGCTCTTTTATGCTATCATCTTCTTACTTCATCATTTCTCTCTCTCACACACAATCTTTCTCTTTTCATCTTTTATAATATTAGGAGTGTTCGTGAATTGGATTTTACGAATTAGACATCAATGCATATCCGATTCATTATTTTTGCGGATTGTAAATTTTCAATTCAATCCAATTCAATCCACAGATTGGTGAATTTAATCCAAATTCAATCCATATGTCTGCGGCTCGGATGTGGATTTAACCCAATCCATATCCAATCCACCATTTTGCATATTGGTTTGTGGATTACAAGTTTTTAATTATGCTCATTCTACGAGCTAATTACATAAAAAAATCTAATATAAAAATAATTTACTACCAATCAAATTTAAAATTAAATAATATTCAAATAAATTAAGTTTTTAAATAAAATTAGAATAATACATTCAAAGTCTCAAAATGTAACACATCGAAAAGAAAAAATCTCATTTGTTTAAATCAATACATAAGAATTAACTAAAATTACATGTTTAGAAAGCTTTGTGCAAACAGTCATCATATGTCTCTCTGAGAACTGAGAAATCATCCATGAAAACTTCCAATGTTTGCTCAATCATATTTGAAAAGATGGACATCATACACCTCTGGAAGGTTGCTGGAGCATTGCATAAACCAAATGACATTTTTATGAAAGCAAAAGTTTCATAAAGGCAGGTGAATGTGGTCTTCTCCTGGTCCTCTAGTGCTATATCAATCTGGTTGTAACCTAAATACCCATTTAGGAAGCAGTAGTATTATTTTCCAGTAAGTCCTGTCCAACATCTAATCAATAAATGGCAGTGAGAAGTGATCATTTCTTGTGGCTTTATTAAGTTTCCTATAGTCCATATAGACTCTCCATCCAGTTATTGTTCTTATGGGGATAAGTTCATTCTTCTCATTTGCTACAACAGTTACTCCACCTTTCTTTAGAACATATTGTATTGGGCTCACCCAAGAACTGTCAGATATCAGATATATGATCCCAACATCCAGCCATTTGATGATATTCTTTTTCACAACTTCCTTCATGATAGGGTTTAGTCTCCTCTATTGCTCTATTAAATTGATGTGACAGTCATCCAGCAGACTCTTGTGCATGTATATGGATGGTCTGATTCCCCTTAATATTGGCTATAGTCCATCCAATTGCCTTTTTGTATTTTCCCAGCACATTTACCAAGCTCATTTCTTTATTTGCATTTAAAGAAGATGAAATGATTACATGAAGTGTATTATTTTTGCCAAAATAAACATATTTTAAGTGTGAAGGTAAAAGTTCCAATTCTAAAATAGGAGGTGATTCAATAGATGAGACTGTTGGTTTCACTTCCCTTTTTGAAAGATCTAGAGATTCAAAGCGTTTGTCATGTCTTAAAGATTGTTTTTCTCCTAATCATGCTATCTGAGTGGCTGCGGCATTCTTTTCTTTAAGTTCTTCAAAAGTAGCAGCTTTGATTTCTTCTTTGCTGTAGTAACTGTTTATCATTTCTGTCACAGCAAGATCTACAACACTCATAAAATTGCAATCTTCAACCTTATCAAGACTCTTCATAGCCTTCAACACATTGAAGGTGACTTGTTGGTCATTCACCCTCATAGTTAACTCTCATTTTTGCACATCAATTAGGGTCTTCCTCATGGCTAAGAAATGTCTATCAAGTATAACTGGTACTTCCTTGTCTGCCTCAAAGTCTAGTACAATAAAATTCACTGGAAAAATGAATTTGTCTACTTTTACCAACACATCTTCAATCTTGCGTTCATGACATGCGCGAGATCTGTCAACAAGTTGTAAAATGACTGTTGTTGGTCTGCATTCACCAACTCTTAATTGCTTAAATATAGATAAGGGCATTAGATTGATACTTGCTCCTAAGTCACAAAGTGCTCTACAATTACAATAGAACATGGTATTGTAAAGCTTATTGAATCTTTCAGTTTTTGAGGAATCTTATTCTGAAGCATATGGTTGCATTCTTGTGTTAAAGCAACAGTTTTAAATTCTCCAATCCTTCTCTTTCTTGCCAAAATATCCTTAAAAAATTTCACATAATTGGGCATTTGTTCTAAGGCTTCCACAAAGGGAATGTTGATATGCAATTGCTTCAGCACTTCTAAGAATTTGTTGAATTGCTTGTCTTGTTTTTGCTTCTGGAATCTTTGTGGAAAAGGGGGTAGATGCCTAAACTATTGCACTACTACGGGGGTACATACTGCTGCTCTTTTGATTGACTCTGGTTTATTACTACTAGTGTTGCAGCTTCTGCTTCAACAGATACTGAATGATTTCTGTATATGGTTGTTGTAGCCTGACTACTTTCACTAGTGTTTTGATAACTAGGTTACTGTGACTTTTTCAACTTGCAGCTCATCTTGGGATGAAATATGTTCCATCTTTTTTCTTCGCATACCAATATGGATATCAACACCTTTCCCAGACCTTAAGTTGATCACCTTGTAATGTTCCTTACCTTCTCTCTTTGGATCGTCTATGCTGCTGGGTAAACTCCCATGGTAGTCTATTACTTAATGTTGTGGCAAGCTGTCTAATTTGATTTTCTAAATTTCTCAATGACACAGTCTGACTTTGGACAACTGCTTCATTATTTACAATGTACTCCTCAATTAGTGTTTCTAGAGAACGAAATTGATCATTGTTGGTGTTTCTTTGCCCTTGATTTTGCTGATGAAAACTAGGTGGTGGAGCAGGTTTGTTCTGTCCATTAGGTGTTGTAGCATCTTAGTTCTGGTTGCTCCATGAAAAGTTTGGGTACTGCTTCCATCCAGAATTGTAAGTATTGTAATATAGATTATTCTGGTTCTGTGTAGTAAAGTTGCCCACATAGCTGACTGAGGTTGGATCTTCTAGGCAATTATCAAATAAATGTCTCTCTCTACAATACACACAAGAAACCTCAACAACTTGATTAACAGTTACTAGAACAATGGTCATAACTTTCACTATATTAGTCAATGATGTTACTTCGGTTGATAATGCTGTAAATGCATCCATATTGTGTACCCTTACTGCTCCTCTTGCTGTAGTTTGTTTAGTTGATGACCACTAATAGTTGTTATTAACAATTCTCTCTAAAATTTCATAGGCTTCATTGTAAGATTTAGATAATAAAGCCTCATTTGCTAAAGTATCGACCATCAATCTAGTGCTTGGATTTAACCCATTATAAAAGGTTTCTAACTGTATGCAGTAGGGAATGCCATGATGAGGACATCTCCTGAGCAACTCTTTAAATCTTTCCCAAGCCTCATATTAGCTTTCATCTTCGAGCTAATGATAAGAAGTGATCTCATTCCGCAATTTTACATTCTTGGTTGGTGGGAAGTACTTCATCAGAAACTTATTAGCCAAGTCATTCTGTGTTGTGATAGAGTCTGGTGTTAAAGTGGTCAACCATTCTCTTGCTCGATTTCTTAAGGAGTAAAGAAAAAAAATATGAGTCTCAATGCATCTTGTGATGCTCCAACTATTTTAAAAGCACCACTTACCTCCAAAAACAACATAAGGTGGAGATGAGGATCTTCTGATGGCAATCCATTGAATTGCCTCACTGTTTGCAATATTTGAAACATCACTAGTTTGAATTCAAAGTTGGCAGCTTGCACCTCAAGTCTGACTATTCTAGGTTGTATAACTTGAGGGGTCAACACAACATAATCTCTAATGACTCTGTATTTATCATCTGCCACGTAAATAATATAGTTAATCCCTGGTTGCCTCTAATTAATTTACCCATTCTGACCTTCTTGAACATTAACAGGTTGTATTAGTCCGTGAGGGTCTAAATTTCTCAAGTCTTGTAAATCATCCATTGCTATAGCAGCTTTTGAATTTCTTTGTTCTCTTCTCAATCTCCTTACAGTTCTTTCAATCTTTGGATCAATTTGAAATTCAACAAGTTTGTATTTGTGCATACAAGAGTGATCTGTTAACAAAGTAAACAAATTGAAATAAAATCAAAGATTAGCACTGTCGAAATTAATTTCACAATTCAAAAATAAACAATCAATCCCCGGCAACAGCGCAAAAAACTTGTTGCACGATTTCTTATGTTATTGGTGTCAATGTGCAAGTGTACACAACAAGTAATATAATGATAAATATTTAAGATCGTCTCCACGGGGGTTGATGTGATTAGCCTTCCTACAACAATCTCAACGGTGCACTCTATGCTCTAAATTAAACAAGATAACTAATAGAACTAAATAACTAAATAAATAAAAACTCAATAATTAAAAACGTAATGAATAAAAGCTGCACGTTAAACACAAAGGTAAAACCAATAAGAATATAGTACTTGAGTGATTAAACTCTGTTGATGGTGTTGATTGTTTTATTCATGTTAAGTTCAGTTGTTGTAGCATATGCTACATCACTGGGCAGAAACCATATTTAACCTCAACAGTAGCATATTGGATATCTTATACCTTTATGCAACCTAACAGTGACCAGTTGTTATGTCAACATAAGATATAACATTACACGTTTAGGTTCTCTTTACCCTACAAGGTGAATCCCTATATCTAGTTCATTACTAATCTTAGATTAAGCATACCATTTTTTGGACTCAAGTTAAACTCAATCTAAGACCAAGTATTGCTCTAATATGTTCCACTAAAATAGGTCATTTTGTAGCTCTTTCTTAACTTGTATTATTAAATGAGTGGTCAGCCAAAACAATGAATGTACATAAATATTATTAAAACAAAATGTTATAGCAAACATGCAGCAACTCATATATTCTGTCAATAAACTATCAAGAAAGTTTAACATTCAATCATTAATAAATTTGGTTAATAATTTGTGAAAGAAAGGAAAATAAACAACCAAGTTCTATCCATCAAATACATTTTCATGATCAAAGAATAACAAAAAAACAAGAAAAGAATGAGAAAGAACAAATTCCAATTGATTCTGCAATTTCTTCCACTGGTGCATCCTTGAGTTTTTGCTCGTGAATTCTGTTTATTCTTTGTTTCTTTTCTGTTATGATCTTGATTGACGGCCTTATCTTTCATTCCTTTGCTTGTGTGCTTTTTTTATAATCACAAATTAGGGTAAACAGAAGCTTAGGGCACGCATTTTCCAGATTAAGAAACTGCATATCACAATCTGCTAAGTGGATCACGTGAAATCTTTTCTATTAATGCTCCAGGATTGCTACAGTAATGCCTACAACATCTGCACGGTTCCAGATTTGCTTCAAGTCTTCTACAGCCACGTTCTTTTGTCCGTTTTGTCAGCCCATTGCAATAACAATCCCTTCCATGAAGTTTAGATTTCCACTTGCCTATAATTAAGCATATATTTTAATTTTTAATTAAAATTAAACTACGATAGATGTTGGTGCAAACTATCAATAAAATGTACTAAAACACATTATTTACTCTCTAAGTAATCTTGATTTAAGCCTAAAAGTACCATGATAGCTCTCATTTTCTAGAGTTATCAGTCTCGATTGCTCACAATGCTCTTCGAGACTCCCCGAATCTTCACAATGTGCTTGACAAAGGAATCGGCTTGTACGGCAATGAAAGTTGTGTACTTACTGTAACAATCGACGACGACCATAATGCTGTGATTTGATGAAGTCCATAAAGACACTTTCCCATGGCCTTGTCGTGAGTGGTAGAGACTCCAATAATCCTGCTGAAAGTTGGTGATCCATCTTATTTTGTTGGCATACAAGACTAGTTCGCACGTATGCCTTGATGTTGTCCCTCATGTGTGGCGAAAAATACGAGGCTTGAACTAGTGCAGTGGTTCACTTGATTCCTGAGTGACCAGTCCACTTAGAGTCGTAACACTCCTTGATAACTTCTTTTCGTAAATTTTCCCACCTTGGCACGAATAACCGATCTCCCTTGGTAAGGTGGATGTCTTTTTCTTGCCAAAATCACCTTGTCTTTCCTTCGAGCACCGTCCCCAATAAGTCTTTCGCTAGCGGATCATGTTAGAGGCTTTCCTTAATGCGTGAGACAAGGTTGGACTTCGATTGGCTCATGTTAAGTGTTGCCAATTTGGCCTTGCGGCTTAGAGCGTCTGCAACGACATTGACTTAACTCGGTTTACACTCAAGCCGATAATCAAATTCCGCAAGAAAATCTTGCCACCGAGCTTGCTTGGGGCTCGACTTGTTTTGCATTTGGAAGTAGCTTGTTGCTACATTGTCGGTCATGATCGTAAAGTGTGAGCAAAGCAAGTAATGTCGCCACACTCGCAAGTAATATATGATTGCAGTCATCTCCTTTTTTTGCATCGTGTAGTGGCGTTCCGTATCATTTAACTTTCGATTCTCGAATGCTATTGGATGGTCTTCTTGCATGAGGACTCTACCAATGGCGAAGTCGAATGCATCCATTTGCACTTTGAAGGGATTGGTGCGGTCTGAAAGAGAGAGGACAGGTTCCTTGAAAATTGCCTTCTTCAACTCTTCGAATACGCGTTGGCACTCTTCGGACTAATGCCACATTCAATTTTTCTTGAGCAAATCTATCAAGGGTGCCACCTTGGGTGAGTAGCCCTTGATGAAGTATCGGTAGTAGTTCACCAACCCAAGGAATGAGTGAAGTTCGAACACTTTCGTGAGAAGTTCGCATTCGAGGATGACCTTCACCTTAGAATTTTCCATCATGAGTTTTCCGCTTGCAATCTTATGGCCTAGGAATTCCATCTCTTGTTAAGCGAATGAGCACTTCTCTATTTTGACGAAATGCTCGTTATCTCAAAGTACTTGGAGATTTTGTCGTAAATATTGGGCATGCTCATCGAGCGTATTATAATAAATGCACTTTAATTTCTCTAATTAAGTGTAATATTTAATTTTTTCCCCTTCGGCATTAATTTTAAATTTTTCTGACTTGTTGTGAATTTTTACGGTGAAGTTAATGCGACTTGATTTTTCCGACATTGTGGGTGAAGGTTGTTAAATGTTACATGTTTATTAAATATGTCGTGTTTGTATTATTTTAAATTTGTCACGATAATAAATCGAACGCGATTAAAGGGTCATGTCGGATTTTATTTTCGTCACGGGCCCGATATTAGTTTAATTTGTATTAAGCTTAAAAAAAGATGCGTTCTATAAATTGAGAAGAAGAGAGAGAGAGGGGGAGAGAAGGAAAAAGAGAGAGATAAACCCGTTTTTTACCCAGATCCAACCCGAAAACCCATGTCCTAGACTCCACTCCAGCCACTGAATCTAGCCACCTCATCGGCCAATCAAGGTACCGATTTGAAGCTTAGAAGCCAGCCATCACTTCCCTGTCGTCCTTGCTGTCGAAAACTAATCGGAACACTGTCGTTGGAAGCTTGAAAACCCATGGCCAAAACCTATCACCATCGCCGTTGATTTCATCAAAATTAGGTTGTGCCACTGGTTGGGCTCCACTCCTCACGTCAACAGCTTCCATTTCCGACCAAACTCGTCGTTTGAAACGGTCAGAATTCCACCGATCGACCGCCACCAAGCTCATGGGATTGGAAGCTTCGATTCACCGCCGTCGCCGCACGTGGGTGGTCACTGACGGCACCATTGGACTCACCGAGATCAGAACTATCGAACCAGTGCTTCCCTTTTGCAGTTGACTAAACTCCGATCACCATTGACCGGAAGCCACTAGGAAAGGAAGCTATTGGGCTAGATAGTTGATCTTCTGAAGTAGTCTTCCCCTGGGAAACAAAGTCTAATCACCCCCAAGAATATCCTCTGGGGTCAGCTGAACAGGCTGACAATCGGCAGAAGATGCTGGGCAAGGCTGCTGGCCTGAAGAGTGAGGCTGATCCGTAACATCAACTGCAGAAGAATGTGAGGTTCGAGTTGATGAACAGGAGAAGGGAAGGCCGCAATACATCTCCATCACCATTCCCCCCCGGGGCTGATTAATTAGGTTAAGGAAAATATGAGGCGACCTCATTAAAAATAATTTAGTAATTTTGGGGATAAATTTGTAATTTCTAAAATCGGTGGATAATTTAGTAATTTTGGACTAATACAGTTAGGTAATTTGAGATTTCGGGGGTAATTTGATAATTTAAGTTGTTAAGGGCATTTTGATAATTTTACGCTCCGAGGGTAATTTCATAATTTCTAACATTGTGGTTATTTTTGGTATCTGAATTGAGGACAATTTGGTAATGGGCTTGGCAGGTGAGTTCACCACTTTTAGCTTGCCTCCTTCCTTGGTCGTCTTGAGACCTAAGCGCTTGGCCTCATCTACAGACACGAAGTAGTGTGTTGCTCCTGTGTCTAGGAATGCACAAACGGGTTGGTTGTTTATGATCGCACTCACGTCTTAAGCTCGCCAAGACGTTGGAGAAAACCCATGCTAAATCGGGGTTCCTCCGCGGACATTGTGGGGTTGCTCTTGAGTTGGGCAGCAAAAGCGTTAAGTGACTTCTTTACCAGACAATCGCGCACCCAATGAAGGGCATTGCATATGAAGCATGGGCTTCGAGGCTTTAGCGACTCTTTCTTATTCTCCCATTTGCCTTGCCCGCTCTTGTGGCTAAGAGGCTTTTTCTGCCTCAAATCTTTGCGGTTGCTGGCCTTGTCCTTGCGACTCTCTCCCCCACCTTTGCCTTGGTTAGGCCTTTTGTCTTTGGATTGAGTGGAGTATTCGATAAGCGACTCTGCGATGGCGATGGTGTCGTCAAATGTTTGAGTGCCATGCCTATCAAGCTCGGTCTTGGCCCAATCTTTAAGGTTGTCTTGGAAGTAGAAGAAGGAGTTCTTGGCGGACATGTTGCTTATCTCGAGCATAAAAGTAGTGAACTCATTGATATAGTCGCGGACACTACCCTTTTGTTTGAGGCAACGTAGGCGCGCTCGCGTTTCTTTTTCCACATTGCTTGGTGCGAATTACTTTCGGAGTTCTTACTTGAAGTCGGCCCAAGTATCGATGGTGCAAATACTTTTACCCATTTCGCCATGCTTCCGACGCCACCATAGTTGTGCGGCGCCTCAAAGATAGGTGGGTGTTGTACCCAACTTTGATGCCTCGTCTTGTACACCCATGACATCGAAGTATTGGTCTAGTTCGAAGAGGAAATTGTCCATGACAATGGCATTGAATGTGCCATCATAGGTGTTGGGCTTTGGGACGTCAATGCATCACGTATCACTCGTACTTATGGATACCGGGCTAGCGGAGAGTGTATGCTTATGCTATGCCCAATCCGAGCAGAATTCATGCACTTCTGCACAGACAGCTCGCAGTTCTTCTTGGATGAAACTGTGGAGTTTCAACAGCTCTTCATGAAAGGCTCGAAACTCCTCTCGAAAGGTGTTGGCTTGTTCTTGATAAGGGTCTTGGTTGCCATAGTGAAGTCAGCGTTTTCTCCTTTGAGATCATCCACTTTTTCCTCCAATCCTTTAAGGGTGTCTTGAGCGGCAGTCATGGCCGTTTTAAGCGTAGCCATGCGAGGCTCCAAGGCATCAACAAATGGGACCTTGGAGTTGCCACAGGACTTGCCTTGAGTGCGTCCTTCTTCGCGACCGCGACTTGGACTCTATGGGACTTACACAACAACAACACCCTCTTGTGATGGGTTAAAAGGGTTGGCCATTGCTCGTGAGCTAACTTGCATGAGTACAAACCTTAGCTCTGATATCACTTGTCACGGGATAAGTGTTTTGCGCAACGAACCCGTGCGGCACTTAGACAACTCTTATCGAAAGTTGCTAAGTAAGCCTTTAAACTTCTCAACTAGCTAAGCCTAGAGGTTTTTGAAGAGTTAAAGAGAAAAGACCCAAAGTATTTACAAGAGAGATTGAGTTGCTTGCTCTAAGCTTGATGCTCAAATGCCAAATGCCATGCCCTATTTATAGGGTGCTTGCCAAGCTCTAGAGCTCTAGAGTATTCTACCAAATTACCTAAATATCTAGATATTTACATGTGCTAGAGATGTGTAGAGAATTCTAGATACGTATAAGCTTGAGATGTGCTAGAGTTAGCAAGAAAATTCTAGAATCGGGCCAAGCTAGCACTCTCGGCCTTGTCTTGGGTCATGGCTTGAAATTGTGGACACTTGGGCTGGGAACTTGGGCGGTCTGCAACAGTATGTTTGGTTCTTACGAACTCACAATCAAACAAAAAAATAGAATGAAATGAGATTGAAATGTAAGCAAATAAGCGTAAGTTCAAATGTTTCTACTACATATGTTATGAGAAGAAAGAAATTAAATAACAACTAATATAGAAGAGAGAGACAACCGCAAGTTGAATAGAGTAAAATTCCACCTTCCCTCAAAGCTCCCTTTGCTCAGTCAAGCCAGCTTTACTTTCAAGGCATATGTTCATCGCTCTCTTGAGCATTGAATTAACACTCGAGACATAGAAAGTTACAATAGTTTATATTACTCCATAAGCCAATCAGTTGAAGGCAAAGGTCCTTAGGCTTCTAGTGACAAAGAGGAAAAACTGCACATCAACGTGGCACGTACCTTGTAAGAAATCTCGTTTTCACTTCATTTCAGTGTTCATTTTTTTCATTGGGTGTTTCTGGCTCTTCTAACACAATTCTTTTCACTATGTTGTGTTAACTGTAGGAGAAAAATCAGTTTTTTAAATTTTTTATAAAAGAACTTTTAGTACTGATTTCATACAATATATAGGAATACGTAATCTAGAAAATCATACATTATCAATCCGAGAAGATAAAAAATTGAAATTAATCCAGGCTTCCCAAATCACGATTTATCACCACGACACTTGTTAGATCACGATCCGTCACCAAATAATCTTCCGGGTTATGACTCAGGTTTGATCTGCACTTGACGTGTAGGCGCTTTTATCACTACTAAAAGCAACTAGTAAGAAAAAATATTCCTCTCACAATTGGAGAGAAAAAATCTTTTTCTCTTTATCTGTATATTGTGGCTCTTTCTCCTTTTGGGAGAAAATAAGCCCTTTTTATATCTCTATCTTGTGGAAACCCTAGACTCCATATTTTTATATTTTTAATTCTATTAAATCAAATTTAAATTAAATTAAAAAAATAATAAAATCAAAAGTAATGTTACTTTTCTTGTCATAAGGGCTCACCTTGTAAAATAACTCAAGGCCCCTTAGATACAAGCACATTATATGAAACATCCCACTAAATAATATATTTAAGCTTTTAACCTAAATAGTTAGTTATCTTGCTGATTAATCCAGTAGCGGTACAATCAATTAAATAAGCTAACCCAGGGATCATATGGGTACATACAATAGTGGTTACAATAATTATGTCTGTAATTAAATTAGCCCAATTATTTAATTCCAAATCTACTCCACTAAAAGATTGGAATTGACCTCCATAATTGTATGTTATTCAGGATAGTGTTCTCGAATAATAATTCGACCCATGCCACATTGATTTCTTTACTGCCAATCTTTTGTATCACATTGTTAATTAAATTGATATCTCAATTGTCCAATCAATTTAATTACATGTTGTTCCTTAATACTTGCTGGTTTTCTCTAATGATCATTTTCAATATATTAAATATGTTGACAGGCCAGAGAATTCTATGATCAAGTGACGAAAACCCATCAAGAGACGTGTTGTATAAATTCTATATTGTTAATCTATAACTCCAATACTCATAATTACTTCCACCAACATACCGGATAATCTTGACTACAAGTATGTGTCGTGCCCATTGGTAACTCAAAATGGAATAAAAATTACAATTATAAAATAATAACTAACTCAAGATAAAGATTACAGTAAAATCAATGCCTATGAGATTTGTCTGACAGTTATTACAAAGTTAATTAAATCTCATATGTGATCATGTTCAATGTAGTCGCACTATATTAATAAATTCATACATGATTAAGACAAATCATTCAATGAATTTATTACAGTCTATACCTAAATAAAATGTCCAACTTTATTTATCGACTACAAACTAAATTTATTTAATCATAAGATAACTTGTATTTATGTTTTCTGCGAATCCATATGGTGATCACATAAATACATATAATATGATTAAATGAATTTTATTCAAAATATTAATGCAACTAAGATACTTAAATAAAATACCTCATTTATTTTATTAATAAGAAAAATTATTTATTACAATTAAATATACACATATGCTTTTAAAGAGTATATTTTTCCAACATTAACTTGATTACAACATAGTGTGGGCATTGTTAATTAGTGGTCCTAATTTAACGTAAATAAGTGCGTCATTAATTTGGATCCAATCCTTAATGCAATTACTTTAGGACTTCCAATTCATTTTTTTTAATTATGTTAATAGTGATCAAGTCATTCATTTATAACCTTTATCACTAGTCAAACGTTCTTATCACCACTAATCTAAATGTGATTATAATATCTATACCGTAGTTTCCTGGTTCCAATTATTTTATCGTTTGGTACAAAATGGGGTATAAAAAATTTTTAGCAGAAACACAAGTGGTCAAAACAATAAAGACAAAACTGTCATTAATTCTCCACAATTTGAAAAAGAGAGAATGCCATATTACAAATTTACAATTGATGATCATTAGAATTTACTCACTTGTTCTGGTCACTAATTTGGAGTGGGGATTAGACATAACAGCAACTTTATGACATTTAACAAAGTGTCAACTAAAACAATGTTATTTTAATTCTCTTTCACTCTGCAAGTAGACATATTATAATAGTAAATTATTAATTTATAAGATATAGCTGCCCAAAAAAAAAGTTTAATTAGGCAGTTTTTTTTTCCTAATACATTTATTAGGTAAGTTTAACATATCAAAAATGAAGCACTGACATAAAAGTCTTGTTCAGAATTAACAAATGTGTTAAAAAGAAATTGTGCAAAATTTTTAATCTCCATCATTATTGTCAGCCTATTATAGTACGGGCACGAGTTTAAGATTTCTTAAATTCATTGCTGGAGGAATTGCTCAAAACCAAATATTCTAGACATTTACAAAAAGGGACCCGCATGATGTATCATGCATGCCAATTGAAAATTATATTTATCTACGTCTAACAACTAAAAAAATTGACGTAAAAAATGAAAAAAAAAAGTTGACACATAATATTTCTTGAAGTATATCACTATCAAGAACGAAACCAAAATATAATTAGGCAGGTTTACTCCATTAGATAGTGTCTAGGGTCATTTGGCTTGTAAAAGCACCAATTCGAGTTTTATGGGAATTTTTCTTTTACATAAAAAATATGAAATATAAGTAAAATTTCTTTTTAGTTGTGGAAGTAAATTTTTAAATGATAGATTTTTTACGTGCGCTATTATATATATATATTGAAAATTCAAAGCCAATAGTCCAAACTCTATTAACTGAAGAATAATTAGACAGTAAATTATACATGTTGTGTTTTATAAGCTTGAGGATCGCTTTCTACTTCTCGAGAATGGATTGAGCATGTAACTACAAAGCCACTCCGATGTTCTTATGAATGTTTGTTCCTCGAGAATTTATAAGTTTGAAATCTGAATTTCTTTTGATTTAGATGAGATTAAGTCAAAAGATCCTTTCTCAATCCTTTTGCCTGTTATTTATAGATTGGAGAGTGCAGAATTGATAGGAAATTCTAGTTTCATATCTGAATCTCCAACACTCTTTTTCGCTTTTAATTTTAGGCCATTTGATCTAAACCATTGTGCCACTTTTATGGCTTATGACATGAGATTCCATTTAGATTTGCTGCTCATTTGCTTGGTTTCGTGTTTATATCTATTAGACTTTTCCGGAGTTACATAAATGATCACATATTCTCTATGCGGTCTACTGTTGCCTACCGTACTTTTACTTATTTGAGGTTAAGCCCGAATCCTCAAATAAGTAAACCAATTTTGAATATTTTCATTTTGAATAAATTACTGAATCCAACACTTTTTTTTTTTTAACTTAAACCAAGTTTGAATATTTTCTAAGATACTCGGCACGGTGTAAGTAGTTGTATTTTCTGACAGTTGTATAGGGGCCGGGAGGTGCTTATGGCTAAAGGAGGCACGCCACTTGCAGACTTTAAAAAAAAATTGAAATTTCTAAAGGAAATGCTAAAATTAGGTATAAAAATATGATTTGGCACTTGTACAATTAATTTGTAAATTATATATATAAAATAAAAATATAATTTGATGTTTAAGAAATAAAGTCAAAGTGGCCCAATTGTTTTATCTTTATTTTGCTAATTGCTTTTTTATTCTAGCAAAATAGCAAATAACTTTTTAAAAATTTTATAAAGTTTGGACCCGGTTTTTTTTAATTACTTTTTATTTTATTTTTTATTTATAACAGTAGCATCAATTATTAATCAAAATCCCTAAATCAAAATTGCTCTAGATACAAGCAAAATTCACAAGTTTCCGAGTAAGAATGGTAATAGGGTGGGGCGGGCCGGGGTGATAATAGGGAGGCCTACTCCATTAAAAATTTTGCCCTCATTTCTCGTTTCATTCCCAAAAAATTTAATGGG
This sequence comes from Citrus trifoliata, assembly GCA_018350135.1. Classification (NCBI taxonomy): domain Eukaryota; kingdom Viridiplantae; phylum Streptophyta; class Magnoliopsida; order Sapindales; family Rutaceae; genus Citrus; species Citrus trifoliata. Next base: position 11,679,286 of record CM031390.1, read on the forward strand.
GTGACGATAGAAAATCTTCATGTAGGGAATGATTTCTCTATCCCCACCTTATTCCCCATTTATTTATTTTATAATAGGTATGGATTCATAATTTCAGTAAATTAAAAATTAGAGACTTAATTAAAATCAGCACCATATTACAAAGCATTTAAATTATTTAAAAAATCTCAAAAAGTCTGAAATATCGTCAAATGATATCAAACTTACAAAATGTTTAAAGAGAGCAGCACTTTAAGAGAGAAGAAATCATAACAATATTTTAGGGTTGAATAAAAGTTATATTGTACAGTTTTCTTTTAGTTATAGTCTATTTATATTATGTAAAAGTAAAAAGAAAATTTATTAACCAATATTGTAATTAATAAAACAAAAATTGTTCAATAAAAATTAAAAATATTTATAGATAATAGGGATTGGTGTAAGGAGTATGAAACTAAACCCCACCCAATCAAGAATTTAGAGATTATTTTTTCCTTATTCCCTATTGTATTTTCAAAAATTATTTAAAATTAACCTCATTTTAGTTGGCCGTGGGCCCCCATGAGACCCAAAACTGTAGAGGATTTTGTCATCCTTATTTTTTGTGACTACACCACAGTTACATATTTTAAAAAAATCTAAAATCAATCATCTATTAATACTTGAAGTTTGAACTTGCCCTCCCAAGATTTACTCCGAGCTCCACCTTGCATTTACATATATATATATAACCCAAAATTGTAAAATATATATAGATTGTCAAAAAAAAAAAGAAAAAGAAAAAGAAAAAAGATCATATTCATGGCCATAGGCAAAGTACTAATTCGAGCTAAACGCTTTAGTTGATAAGAGATGCGACAAAAAATATCAGTAAAATTAGTATTTTATCAAAGTTTTTTAGAGAATTTCTAATTTTCTCTTTTCCTTGAATTTCATGAATTTTCATGGTCACTAGATGAAGAATATGTGAGAGAAGAATTCTCGAATACAGTATCTAACTTATGAAAAAAAAATTAGAGAAAACGTTTCCCGAATACAGTGAAACGAAAGAGTTTGAGAAATTTTAATTGAAACAAAAAACTAAAAAAGTAAAAAAAAAAATTCTTAAGATAACTATTAGGGGTGCAACTATGTATGGGTCAGGGGGTCACGCCCCACTCAGCTGAAAAACAAATCAAAAAACATTTGCTGATCCTCTCCTCGCAATTCTCCCTTCCTTCCCCGGAATAAAGTTTTAAAGCTGCGGCAGAGGATTTGGTTCATTCTTCTTTAATTTTCAGTAGAAGATTTGGTCAAACACTCAAATATTATAAATAGTAATTTAAAATGCTTACTTTATTTTTTGAACACTAATATTACATTTATAATATATCTACTTTATTAATATTCGGAAGATATATTTGTTCTATACACTTTTATGACAAAGTTTATCTACTCATTTAGGAGGGTAATAAAAATCCCAGTTAAATTGAGGGCAGGTTCATCGCCGATGGGCCATTGGCGTCTAGAATCGCTTTGAGATTTATATATTACCATGCCACTAACTTTTGCTCTTCGAAAATCAATGAACAAACATTGTGTGTGTGTATAAATTGATTTTGGATGTTAACGTATCATGATATAATATTTTTTTTTTTTCTATAAAGCATATCTGAAAATGTCTGCTTTGAGCTTTACGTTGTTATTATCCTCCTTCACATGACAAGTTGGCGTATTAATAATATTTAGGATATATCTTTGAACTAATTAGGAAGATAAAGAAAGAAGAGGGTTAAAGTTTGGTTACTATACAGAATAATAATAATAATATTATTATTATTAAAATAAAAAATTTAATTAATGAGAATTTAAGGATTATGAGGCAAGTTCATTATTACTATTATTGAAAATATTCAGTTTAGACATAGTCATGTTCATTATTGAGTCCTACAATGTTATTATTGGTAAATTAATATATTTTTATTATGCACTCAAATAATTTATTGTCTATTTAATGAATATTATGTAATAAAAAGTTGTTATTGACACATATTTACTTTTCATACGGTTTACAATTTTTACGTGAGATTACAGTGTTGTTCACTCAATGAATTTAAGAGTAAAAGAATTTGAAGCAATCTGCACTTATGTGTCAACATTTAAAAATCTTTTCTTTTTCTGATTTTTCAACATACATCGGGGACTGCCCAATAATGACAATGCCAACATATGTAGGTCGTTGAACAACTCTTCCATTAGTTCATGTCCATGAGTTTAATATTTCTATAATTCCATAGAAATTGTATGATTGTACACAACCAAATTTTAATCAAATTTACAAAAGCGACATGCCAACTAAACATTATATTTGTCTATATCTAACCATGAACAAGTTGATGTATAATATTCTCGGATATCACAATCACGAATTGTCTGTTAGTCATTGGATCAATTAAGTCATTGTATGGTACGAAATATTATGCAAAATTGAATTAATTCATTAATTTTAATTTATTGAATTAAAATTATGAGGAATTCTCGGATATCATAATATTATGCAATATTATGCTAAACATCGCAAATTATGAGGAATTCCACTTCTGAGGAACAAGTTTACATAAAAAATGGGATATGTCCTGTCATAAGTTTTATGACTTGTTTCGCATGAATAGTTTAAAAATAGTACTCTTTATTTTAATTTGAGGCTTTTCCGTTTTGAAGAGTTGACGACAAAAACTTGATGACAAATATAAATTTATTATAAGAAATAATATAAATGGCTAACAAATATATTTCTAATTTATAATATTTTATATCAACTTATTTGTTGATTGATAAGAAGTTAAGAACCCCCATATATATAATTATTTTTAAGTGCAGGCGTTTCTCATTATTTATTTTAATTCGAACATGTTGTTATATTTTACGATTTAATAGAGTTAATTTTTAATACACTCTAAAGCCGTACATTTTAATAAATTTAAAAACTAACTTTATTAAACTCCCTTAAAAGTGTGTCTATATAAAAAAAAAAATGAGGACACCATGTGTGTGTATTGCAATATCGTTTTTGCGAACATTGATGATAAAATTACTTGTTCGTAACTCTGCATTAAAAAAATAATAGAACCTGCTGTGTTTTCACATGCCTCAGCATAACAGTTTCTTCTTTTAAATTTTGGTCAGCCTGCTAAATTGAACCTTCTCTCTCAGTTCCTTCAACGACCAAAATCCACCAAAACTAGCAAATTTCAAACTTTATCACTCATCATTCTCTCTCTGTCAGCTGTATAGGGCTATGAGATCATGTTATAATGTTCATATTGATGCTGAATGTTTTGCCAGCTTGTCCGAATTCCATAAGAGAATGCATTATGCACATTACCGTGCCTTGCCCACCATTAGATCCTAAGCCACAAAATCATTTTGTGAAGTAGCTCGCGTTTCACATATTCTTATCCCTTATCATCAACATTCTTCTCCTCAGGCTTAATTAAATCATCGAAAATTGAGTAACAAACATGATAACACCATCCAAACTTTAGTGGCATGAAGGAACATAGAAGCAAATCGGGATGTTTTAAAATCTACATTATAATTTGCTTAGGCCCCTGAATAAAATTAAAACTTCAAATGAAATAAAGTAGCAAAATAAAGATTGGAGGTCACATGCTTGATATTTGATGTTGTCAAAATTAATTTGCAGTACTGAAATTGATGCTCTAATAAATTTTTCAATGGGATTTCTATATTTATAACAAATTTTCAGTATTGAAACAGGATTAAAATCATAAAGTGTCTTTTAAACAGCAGAGGCAACAAGATCCTACAGAAAAAGGAGGCAAAAAAAAGTTACAAGCTACAGAAACGCAAGTATTCTACTAACCACAGAAACACAAATATTCTACTGGCCAATTCCCACTAAAGTCGAAGCGATTCTAAAATCTCAGCTTGTACTACTACATCATTCCTTCTATGTACATCAATTGTACTTCACCCAGAAATCACATTTCTTTATCAGCCTCAACTCATAAATCTTTTACTTTTAATCAGAGATAATTTTTATATGTTTGGCTTTACAACAACAAATAATTTTCCTTAAATCTTTTCTAATAGACAAGAAAGCACAAAGCACAAAAATTGGCATATTTGGGTCGATATAAACAGCTTTTCTCGAAGCTTTGTCACAAGCAAACCTGAACATAATCGCTTCTCTTGGAAGGCCCCAGAGTAGAAGCAGTGTCCTAATTAGGCTCATCCTCCGACCTCCAATTAAGGCTCCTGTAACAGACAAATAGCATCCTGCAAGAACCCAGGTTCCAAAAAAAAATGATTATAATTAGGCATAAGGCTCCTAATGTTCTTGCAGGAATTATGATGAATATGAGGGTTTAAAAAAAAAACTTTACAACAGCCTCTGGGCAGAGGAAATCAGTTTTCCGGGAATTCTTTAGATTGGTGAAGCTATAGAACCGCAACGATTTGCTGTAGTTTGGAATGTTTTTGCCTTTCATTATAGCATTTGCAAAGGCTCAAGGATATAGAAGAACCTTGGCTACAAATTCAGGGAAGACTTCACTTATAATGAGAACTAATCACCGTTATTTTATTAAATGAGAAAATAGTTATGGAAGAAACAGAAAGAATTACCTGAAAAGAGGGATTTGGAAGACAGTAAAACAAAAATATAAGGAAGAAGAAATTGAAGATATAATGGCTGTATTTCTTTGATGAACCCATCAAAAACGGCTTGAAAATTAAAGAAACTGTAAAATGTTGTGACAGGGGGAATTGAAACTGTAAAATACGCAAGTTAATTCACGGGGCCGGCCATCTTGATTGATCGAACACATAGCACGTGCCGCCAAGTGTGCGTTACATTAGTAGCATCAATTTGCTCTCTTAAATTAGGAAATTGTTTATTTATTTTTACACTAATTAGTGGAGAAAATTTGGTTAAAATATCAGAAAATTTATGAAAATAGCCAAATTTTAGAGAAGTCATTTATAATATAGCTAGCTCTTCATTTCTTTTATTTTTATAGCTAAAAATATCCCATTTTGGATACAAATGGCCCTTTCTAATTTTTTTGTCGATTATACTATTTAGTATATAGTTCAGCACATGCTAGAAATTGTCGAATATCTCATGTGCTTTTTTTTTTAATTCATTATACATGCTCATCTGTTTGTGTATTATTACTTAAACATATATTACTTAAAATAAATTATAAAGTATTAAACGCTTTAATTAAACTTTAATACTAAAGAGCTCACTTTAATGATGTATGAACAGCAGTAGGTTGTTATAAACCTTAAATATTTAATAGTGCAAAGTCATAACCTTATGTCTTGCAGCTAGTTGAAATATCCCCAAGCTAAAAATATGTGTTGGATACTCTTCTTTTTTTTTTTAATGTTACAATTTATATAGATGTATTATTATTTTATGTTTATTGGGACTTTAGATACATTTATTATAATATATTTTATAAATCTACCCAGACTAGTTCAGAAATTTACTTTTAATTATATCCAATCTACTCTCATTAAGGCCATGTTTGGTATTGAGTTAACATAATTGCTGTGAAAAAAAATTATAAGTATAAAATAAAAATTAATAATATATAGTAATTATGACTTAAAAATAATTATTTTAAAAAAATTATAAAGATATTAATAATTATTTTGAAAAAAATTATAAAGATATTATAAGTTTTCCAAATAAAAATGGTGAATCAAATTAATTTAACTTTTAAGTCATAATAGTTAGTGTTTACCAAACACTAAAAGCTATTGTCATACAATCTCATTACCAAACAAGATTAACAATATTAGCAAAAAAATCTACTTTTATTCTATATTAGTATTACTAGTGTCCTCACCGTTATTGAGATTTGAGAGCACAACCCTAGGCTTTCTTACACTATGCTTGCTATAACTTTTTAAGTAGAATTTTTATTAAAAAAAATTAGTTGTTTAGTTATTAATAAAAAATTATTTAAAATTATAAAATTATTTTCATAGATAAATTTCTTAAAGTTATATTGTGAAGTGAGTGAAATTAAATTGTGAAGTAAGTAAAGATATTTTAGACAATTTAATAATAATTTAAAGACATTTTCCAATCTCTATTTTAAAAAGTTTAAATTTAAATCTTTATCAACGTAGACAAAATATCTTATTTATTTCCTTTAAAATTCTATTCAAATTATAACTAAATAATAATATTATAATTTTTAAAAATTATTATGAGATTAAATAAATATTTTTCATGCAATATTTAAATAAATATTTTTCATCCAATATTCATTTACTTAAAATTTTAAAACATAATTATTTCACGCCGCTGAGGCACAGAAAAATATATTTGTTTTGGCCCAGTACATTTCCAAATCCCGGACAGTAACAATTAACAAAACAAACAAAAGGGATTTTAATAAATTTGATGCCTCGTTCACCGAATCTGGCCAATTTTAAATAAAATGAGTGACGTGATCCTGATGATGTGATAAATAAATATTTATTTCAATTTCCGACCCACGTCATTTCTTCACAAGATTTAAACAAAACCCACCCTCTTTTTTTTGTATATTAAATCATCTAATATTTAAAGATTATATTGAATCTCGACTCATCTAGATTCGAGTTAGATAGAACTAAGATAATAAAACTATCCCAACAAATATTTATCATAACTACATTCTTAAATTTCGAACTAATAACAAAACCCACCCTCTTTATAAACTCCACTGTTCAGCCGGGTGTTTGCCCACCGAGCAACCAACCAAAACTCTTTCCCCTTCTGCTTTCATTCTCCAACTCGTTGTCACTGACTCACTGTGTTTTGCTCTTCCTCTCTATATGATATTTAAGAACTATAAAATGTTTGTTTGTTTCTTAAAAAAATGTTTGTTTTTTTGGTATTAGATGATTATAAATATTTATTTAATTTTTTAATTTTTTAAAATTTCTTATTATTGTTTCATTATTTTTTAGTAAATTTTTTAATATTAAACAAATTATTTTTATCTCGACTAATAAAAACTTAAACTCTAAATTTTTGAGAACATAAATTACATTTTTTTAAAATATCAAAATATTTAAAATATATTTTAATTATTTAATATTTCATTTTTTATTAAATAATTTTAAATTATTTATTAAAATTAGTTTATAATTTTTAATAAAAACTCACGTTAATAATTAAATAACTAAAATTATTTTAATAAAAATTTTACTAATAAAAATTCTACCACGCTGCAGAGTCTACTCACCTGCCCGTACTGTTTAATTTTTAAAATTTTTAAAATTTCTGCCCTCGCTATCAATGTTATTTCAATACTGTCACCAAATACGAACATCACATCTTAATAAAGATAATTGGGTGTGTTAGCATTTTGGTCAAATTTACAGTATTATTTCAATACTATTTACGCATATCGCTATCAATACTATCACCAATATTATTTCAATGTTATCATTATCTCTCCAAAATAATGATAATAATTAATTGTTTCATATCATAAATAAAAATTTAATATTGTGTATTTGCGTGCGGTGGCTTTTTGGTCAAAAAGATGATTTCGCCTTTACATTATTTGGATCTATAATGTAATAGGAAAATGAGATTCTTACCACAGTGAGAACCACAGTTAGCACAGAACGCTGCGTTTTGTGCTAACTATTAAATTCTCACAATGGCACGCATGTCACATGACACGCACAGAGCTCACACAACACGCTCAACTGACACAACACTCACCAAATCTTCACCAAACTCATGCATCTCACCTCTCTGTGCTCTCTCTGTTGACTCTCCCCCCCCAACTCACGCATCTCACCATGCTCTCTTTTCACCGTTGACTTTCTCTCTCTCTCCCCATGGTCTCTCCACAGCTGGCGCGGGTCTCCATCGAAAATGCTTCGAACTCATCAAGAGTGGTGGTAAAAGCAATGGTTTCAATCGAGAACGGCATCGCCTCGGCTCGGAAGAAGTAATAGCAGAAGTAATAACAGTAAAATTTGGGGGCTTTTTGTTCCTGTTTGTCCATTAATTAATTGATTTGGAAAAAGAACGGTGTATGTGACAAATGAATAATGGGGACAGTTGGATATGATTAAGGGGATGGTGAACATAACAATGGTTTAAGAAGACCAGGGTTTTGATCGACAAAGTGGATTGAAAAAATCTAGAGCAAAGGTGGTGATGAAGGGGGCCCATAATTGATTTTTGGTTTTAAAGAGTGGCATTCTGATTTTTCAGTTGTGCAAATTAATTTTTTTTTTTTTTGCCAAAATTGTATGAGAACCGACTTTTATTATCAGTTAGGTTGTTTTTCGACAATTACGCCGGTTGAAAGAGGTGCCATGAGAGATGTAATTAATGGGCTAGAGAAAGAGTAGACGGTCAGAATGGAGAGAGTTGTGGGAGAATGTGATCAGATTTGTGGCTTGAGTGAGGTGAGATTTGGGGAGGGAGAACACGTGTGTTGTGAGCCGCGCGTATGTGTGTGAGCTGCGTGTGTGTGAAGTAACATGCATGCACAAAACGCACCGTTTTGTACTAACTGTGGTGCTCAATGTGGTGTGAATATCGGTGTTGAATATAATATGATTTTCAACAAAAAGATAATTTTAGGTTGTCAGATGATAATAACAACCAAAAATATTATCTCTCGCCTGTAACTTGAGGAGATAATAAAAGTTTTTCATTATACTCTACTGTTAGTTTCTCTTCTTTTATTCCTTTGAAATCTTTCGACAAAAATGGGTGGCACTATCTCAACTTTCTTATCAACAGACACAATTCGTTCAATTTTATCTTATGTTGGTGGAGAAGCTAAGTATATATGGGGTCTTAAAGGCAATCTCGATGACTTGCAGACTCAAAAGGAGAACTTGATTGCGAAAAAACAAGATCTGCTGAATAAGGTTAAGCTTGCCGAGCAACAATCCCGAACCAGACGGACGACGACGGTGGAACTTTGGTTTAGAAGAGTGGAAGAAATAGAAACTAGAGTTGAGAATCTGCAAAAAGAAGGAGATCAACAGGTTGATAGACTCTGTCTTGGAGGCTTCTGTTCCAAGGACATGATTTCAAGCTACGACTTCGGCAAAAAAGTGGAGAACTTGAAAGAAAAAGTGATCGAACTGAAGAAAGAGGGAGATGCAATGAAAGAAGTTTATGAGGGGGTACCAGAAGGTGCAGCGGTTGAAAAAGCTGTTGACCGAACAATCGTTGGTCAAGAATCAATACTTGACCGAGTGTGGAGAGGCATCACAGATCAAGAAAAGAATGAGGAAATTATTGGCTTATATGGTATGGGGGGCATCGGCAAAACTACTCTGTTAAAACAAGTCAACAACAAGTTCTGCAGTGAGGAGCATGATTTTGATGTCGTTATCTGGTCGGTTGTATCTAGAGAGCCAAACTTGATGCAGATTCAAGAGGATATTGGGAAAAGGATAGGCTTCTCAACAGATTCATGGCAGAGAAAAAGTTTAGAAGAAAGGGCTTCAGACATCACCAACTCTTTAAAGCATAAGAAGTTTGTATTGTTATTGGATGATATATGGGAGTCCGAAATTGATTTAACAAAATTGGGCGTCCCTCTTCAGACACTAGATTCTGGGTCCAGAATAGTCTTCACAACTCGTTTTGAGGGTACTTGTGGTAAAATGGGAGCCCATAAGAATCGGTACAAAGTGTTTTGTTTGGGAGATGACGATGCCTGGAAATTATTTGAGGGGGTGGTCGGGAGTTACGTTCTTAACAAGCATCCCGACATTCCGAAGTTAGCCGAGCATGTGGCACGTCAGTGTCATGGTTTGCCGCTAGCACTCAAAACAGTTGGTAATGCCATGGCGAGCAAAGTGTACCATGAAGAATGGAAAGAAGCAATTGAGATCCTAAGCGCATCAGCTTCTAAATTCGAAGATATGGAGAAAAAGGTGCTTTCGAGCTTAAAATTCAGCTATGATAGTTTGCCGAAAGATGAACTTCGATCATGTCTCCTGTACTGTTGCTTATTTCCCGAAGACTCTGAAATTCTAAAAACCGAGTTGATAGAGTATTGGAAAAGTGAAGGATTTGTGGATTCTAGCAGCGGGTGGGGGGTTCTTGGTGCTCTCGTTCGTGCATGCTTATTGGAGGAAGGAGGTGATGATGTAAAAATGCACGATATGATCCGTGACATGGCATTATGGATAGCAAATGAAGTAGAGGAGGAGGAGGAGAACTTTTTGGTTCGTGCAGGAGTTGGATTAACTGACGCCCCAAAGATTGAAGAATGGGAAGGGGTCAAAAGGATATCCTTGATGCAGAACAAAATTCAAAGTCTACCACAAATTCCCACTTGTCCGCGTCTCCAGACTTTGCTTCTAAATCGAAATCATATTGCGAAGATCACTGACAGTTTCTTTCAATCTTTGCCTTCGCTTAGAGTTTTGAATCTAAGTGGAAATCATTACCTAACTGAACTACCTGCAGGGATTTCAAGTTTGGTTTCATTACACCATCTTGATTTGTCTTGGACTGGCATAAGTGGGTTGCCGCAAGAGCTCAAGGCATTGGTGAATCTGAGATATTTGAACTTGGAGTATACAAATGAAATGAGTAAAATTCCACAGCAGCTGATATCAAGCTTTTCAAAGTTACAGGTACTCAGGATGCTGCGTTGCGGTCCAAGTCACCCGCCAATAGTGGTAGAAGGCAACGTTCTATCTGCTGATGCTGAATCACTGATGAAGGAAATCCACTGTTTGGAACAATTAAATCTCATCACCTTGTCCTTACATGGTTCGCGTGGTGTTGAAAACTTTCTGAAATTCCCAAAGCTGCAGAATATCACTCAAGCTCTGTCCATCGAAAACTGCAACAGTCTACCGCTCAATTTGTTGCATCTAGCAAACATGGAGCATCTTGAGCACCTAAGCATTTGGGACAGTAATTTGGAAGACTGGAATGTCGACTGCGCGGGAGAGGTACAAAAAATGCGTAAACTTCACTTTGTTACAATATACGAATGCTCAAATGTGAAGGACTTGACGTGGCTTGTTTTTGTTCCAAATCTCAAGAGGCTGCGAATATTTGATTGTGATGACATGGAAGAAATAATCAGTGTTGAAAAATTTGAAAAATTGAGTGAAGTTTCAGATATGATGGGACAGCTTAACTTGTTCTCAGAACTCGAATCTCTGAGTCTAGGATATGCAAGTAATTTGAAGCGCATCTACCACGATCCCTTGCCCTTTCCACAGCTGGAGGAAATTCGCATATCAGAATGCCCAAAGTTGAAGAAGCTCCCGCTCTATTCCAGCAGCGCAAAGGGACGTAAAATTGTCATTTACGGTGAGAAAGAGTGGTGGGAAGAGCTACAATGGGAGGATCAAGCCACTCAAAATGCTCTCTCTCCCTGTTTCGTGCCTTCATGAATAATAAAGTGCAATAAGGCGCAAAAGTGTGAATAAAATTGCACATGAACAATAACAAGCAAGACTTTGAATAAAGTTTCTGCGTGTGCTTAATGATTATCTTGTCTATTCATTTGATTTAATTTAAAAGCTTTCTACGGTAATAAGGCTTTCAAGTTGCTTAACTGAATATGACTTCTTTCTTAAAAAAGTTTATCTATTTCGGAGATTGATTATCTCGAAGCAGAAGTTGCTTAACTGAATATGACTTCTTTCTTAAAAAAGTTTATCTATTTCGGAGATTGATTATCTCGAAGCAGTGAGATTTATGTAATATTGGCATTAAATTTGTGCTACTAATAAAAAATGGTCCATCGGCCTAAATGGCAAATCGTGGCTTGATTTTCTCAGCCCAAAGGCTCCGTATCTCACTTTCGAAAGTAGTTTTAGCAAAATGTAGGTAAAAAATAAAAATATTCTGTAATCTCGATGTAGTTTTTTCAGCAGATTTCACCCATTTGATTGCAAACCAAAGCATCCATTGGATCGATGCATTTATTAAGAAGAGGATCATCTGAAGGCAAAAGATCAAGAATATCATATGAGGCCAGGATAACAATGTTCACTGCCCTCGCCAATAGTACCTTTAGTGCTCTTCTTAATTAGATCATTTCTTGTATTATAGTTAATTTCCTGAATATTTTCAGGTTTATAAAGGGGAATTGATTGATTATTGGATTAGCGAGGGATTTGTAGTTGATTTTGATGAAGGATCCACCGATCCACCATTATCAGTGATCTTCTTCACACATGTTTATTGGAAGAGGTAAATGATAATCATGTCAAATGTAGGAAGTGATTCGGGATATGGCATTGTAGATAGCATGTAAAATAGAGGAGGAGGAGAACTTTTTTGGTTCATGCGGGAGTTTTATTAACTGCAGCACCAAAGATTGAAGAATGGGAAGAGGTTAAAAGGACATCATTGATGGACAATAATATTACGAGTCTATCAGCAATTCCTAATTGTCCTAGTCTCCTAACTTTGCTCCTTTAGAGAATCAAAATTACTATGATCATTTATGGTTTCTTTCAACTTATACCTTCTCTTAACGTTTTGAATCTAGGATTCTGTATTTTTCTGACCAAATTACCTTCTTTAACTGTCATAAAGGAGTTGCTAGAAGAGATGAAGGCCTTGGTAAATCTTAGATATTTGAACTTGGAATATGTAACATCAAAAAATGAGCGCCTGCAACTGCTGCGTAACTTTCTAAAGTTGCAAGCACTCAAAATGCAGGGTTGCAGTAACTATAGTGGAGAAGAAGAAGGTAGAGCTTTATATGAAGATGTCGAACCTTCATTAGTTGCTCTATTTGGAAAACTTGAATCTGCTGAGGATTACATTCGATAGTTGCCCTATTCTTGAAATTCTTTTAACATTACAAAAGTTGTTGATTTGTACAAAATCTCTATGGCTTACAAAAATTTATATTCTAGAAATTTAAATTCTAGAACAATGGGAGGTAAAATTGTTATCAAGGGAAAGGAAGACTGGCAGGACGAGCTACAATCCTACTGAGATAGAGTTTTGAATAAGATTTCTGGTAGGAGCGCTTTTTTTCCGATTGATGTATCTATTTGTGTGTAACATGCAATCTTGTCTTTCATATCAGACACCGTAATGAAGCCAATTTCTTTTTCCAATCCAATCAAGATGGAGAGTAAGCCTCAAAAGCATTGTGAGTTATCTTTACAATTTTCACCCCTTCTTAGTATGTGAAGAAAGATAATAAAGAACAACAAATTAGTAATGAAGAAAAAGAAAATGGCAAGTTCAATATGGTAGAAGTTAATTGTCCATTTAACGTTGCTCAATCAAGTAAGTTTTACCTCCAGTTCTTGAAGATCTGAATTAACAACCAAATAACAAAACAAATAATTGATTTTATTATTCTATGAGTCGAAAATTCAAGGATAACAAGACAAAACCTTTCTGTGAGACACTATTATTCAGGCTTAAATAATAACAATAAAACACTACACCAAGTCTCACATGGCTAATTCTACTCTCTTTTACTTTTTCTTGGTTCTGCAGTAAAATTCAGTTCTAGTTTGAAGGAAATTGTTAACATCAAAACCTACATACTGCCTAAGCGTCTGCTGACATCATATTTCCAGATACACCATAACCAGATCATATAAGACAAAAAATGTAAAAGAAATACAAAATGAGTCACAGAAGAAAATTACCTGCTCTGCAATTTCTCCTGCTAAACCTAGCAGTTAAAATGCTAATTGTTTTGAGCACCTGAATACTCAAAGGATCCCAGCTTGAAATGGCTTTATCTTAGCTTCCTTTAGCTCCATTGCAACACACACACCTCCAGGAAAGGAACAGAACAAAATACATCATCATACCAAATATGAGAGATAAGACGAGGCATTACTCTGTAGCAAGCACCTGATTTCTCTAGAAAATTCCAATTTCTCCATAGGTTCTCCACAATCTGTGTGTGATCCACCTTTAAGGCATTCAATTTTATCATTAAGAGAAGGAAGGGAATTCCTCCCATGCGATGGTAACTCCGTATTTAACACAGGATCAGAGCAAAGCAAGAAGACCAGGGAATTTCATTAGATTAAGAAAAGAATCGCCACTCAATGGAGCATTTAAACCAGAACTCTTGTCAAATTCTTGAAATTTCCTGCTTTCATTAAGAGAACTGAAGGAAGAAAGAAGGGGGGCATAGCCAGAACCAGATTTAAATTCAATCGGGTTTTTTGAAGACTTGTATAACAACAAAGAGAAACTAGTGAATTGACGGATACTGTCAAGCTTCTACTAAGATCCCTTGTACCAAAAACTAACCAATTTAAGCTAACAAACCTGCACGAGCATCTAAAATTCAATACCCATGGAACAGATCTGCCTTCAACTTCACATACCAGCTTCTCTTAACCAATGACCACCATTAGAAATAAGGATTCTTTATTATAAATTCATAATCCATGAAAGAAATCACCAAAAGGCCTAACCTTCTCTGAGTTCCTTCACCCAAAATCCACCAAAACAAGTGAATTTCAAACTCTATCACTTATCACTCTCTATTTCTCAGTTGTTTGGGCCTATGAGGTCAATTTACAACATTCAATCGATGCTGAATATTTTGTCAGCTTGTCCCAACTCCAGATGTGAATGCAATGTTCACATTACATTGTCTTGCCTACCATTTGATTTGAACAATAAAATCTGTCTAAAGTAGTTCATATTTCACACTTTCTTAGTCGTTATCATCAGCATTCATCTCCCATATTCTCAGGTTTAATTCATTGGAAACTGAGTGACAAATATGATAATAGAATCAAAACTTTAGTGGCATGAAGGAACATAGAAGCAACATCGGATGTTTTAAATCTGCAGCATAATTTCCTTAGATCCCTCAAAAAGATTGAAACTTCAAATGAAATAAAGTAGCAGGGTATAGATTGGAAGTCACGTGCTTGATAGTTAATGCTGTCAAAAACAATCTTCAGTAGTGAAACATGATAAAATCATAACGTGTTCTATAACTAGCTGAGGCAAAAAGATCATACAGAAAAAGAAAGCCAAAAACTGTTACAATCTACAGAACGCAAGTATTCTACTAGCCAACTCCCATTAAAATTTGAAGCCCTTCTAAAATCTCAGCCTATACTTCCTTCTATGTACCCCAACTGAATTTCTCCCAGAAATCACATTTCTTCATCGGCCTCAACTCATATATCTTTTACTTTTAATCAGAGATACTTTTTGATATGCTTGGCTTTACAACAACGAATAATTTTCCTTAAATCTTTTCTAATGGACAAGAAAGCACAAAGCACAAAAATTGCCATAGTTGGATAGATAGAAACAGTTTTTCCTGAAGCTTTGTCACAAGAAAACCTGAACATCATCGCTTCTCTTACAAGGCCCCAGAGCAGAAGAAGCGTCCCAATTAGGCTCATCCTCCGAGCTCCAATTAAGGCTCCTGCAACAGACAAATAGCTTCCTGCAAGAACCTGATGTTCCCCCAAAAGAAAAAAAAATGACAAAATGAAAAGCAATGTACTGCTAAGTTCAAGAGAAAAGCTCCTAAAATAAAATTTTGGAGTTTCAGTTTGCCTATGGTCTTATGACTCTTTTTGTACAAAGATCATATTTGGGCATAAGGCTCGTAAAGTTCAAAATAGCAAATAATTGATATGAATATGATTGTTTAAAAAAAAATTACAAAAACCTCTAGGCGGAGGAGATTAGTTTTCTGGGAATTCGTTAGATTGGTGAAGTTATATAGCCGCAGCAATTTACTGTAGCTTGGAATGGTTTTGCCCTTCATTATGGCACTTGTTAAGGCTCCAGGATACAGAAGAACCTTGGCTACAAATTCAGGGAAGACTTGACTTATAATCAACTGGAAGCATGTCACCTCTATAGGTGTTGTACATTTTCCACCTCTACATGGTATCCTGTAAAAACAAACAATACAACATGTATTATACATGTATTTCAAAAGCATTTCTAATGCTATTAAGTTTAGCCAATAAAATCTCTGCAAGACATCTGGGATTCCAACTCCTCATATAAGAAATGAATGTCAAAAAGAAATGTGGGTTGGGTCGGCTTTTACGTCTTATTACTAGAATTGAATAATGCTGCCATTGACAGTAAAATGAATTTCATGTGATAATTGAATCATAAAAGTGACATAAATAATGAAAAATAATCACCATTATTATATAAAATGAGAAAATAATTATGGAAGAAACAAGAAGAATTACCTGAAAAGAGGGATTTGGAAGACAATGAAACAAAAATATAAAGAAGAAGCAATTGAAGATAAAAAGGCTGCCCATTTCTTTGATGAACCCATCAAAAACGGCTTGAAACTGTAAAATGCTGTGATGGAGGGAATTGAAAGTTGAAACAGTAAAATATGCAAGTTAGTTCATGGGGCCATCTTGATTGATTGATTGATTACTTAGTAACTGATAAGTGTCCATTAAATAGTGACATCCGTTTTCTCTCTTAAATTAGGAAATTGTTTATTTGTTTTTTTTTTCAACAATTAGTGGAGAAAATTTGGTGAAAATATCATGAAAATAGCCAAAATTTAGGGGGAAATAGAGCTATCCATAATTTTAGCCAATTTTTCACTTCTTTTAATTTTTATGACAAAAAATACGCCATTTTAGATAGAAACGCCCTTGGTTAGCCCTTTTGTAAGTTACACTATTTAGTGCGGTAGACCCGTACGTGCTTGACATTAGTCGAATATCTTATTTGCATTTTTTTTTATAACTCATTATATGTGCTCATCTTTATGTGCATTATTACCTAAACGTACATTCCTCAAAATGAATTATAAAGTATCAAGCACTTTTAATTAAACCTTAATGCTAATGAGCTCAATTTATAGTCTTTAGACCCTTATCAGTGCAAAGTCTCAAGTCTTGCCCAGACTCTAGTGGCATAGATTATGGGCGATAGGTGCCATCACTCGAATGATTGATGTCGTCGCTCAGGCGATGGCGCCCATTGCTCATGGGCGACGACGTACATTGCTCAGGCAACGAACCATTTTGCTAGGCCCACTACTTGGCCGACAGCCCGCGTTGTCTGGGCGATCATTTTGCTGACAAGTTGTCTTAATTTTCATAGAAAATTGTTGGATGAAATGGTTGCTATTGATTTTCGAAAACTGGCATAATAATCGCAAATAAGTACTAAACGATTATGGAATGTTGCTAAATAATAACTTTAACCAAAAAACCAAAAAAAAAAAACTCTCAGAGGCAATTTAGCAAATATCTTTTGCACCATGATTTTATTCCACTAATTTTGTAAATTTGCCCTCCCATTACAAATCTGAATAAGAATCTACTTTTGTAAAACATGCACGTACTTGAACCCTTAACTTAAAAAATAATTATTTTACGCCGCAGAAGCACAAAAAAATCTATTTATTTTGTCCTTGTACACTTTTTCATTTGTTTTGTCCACTTCCAAATATTAGAGAGAAACAAAAAAAAATTAATAAATTTGATGCCTCGTTCACCGAATTTCTCAATTTTAAATAAAATGAGTGTCCTGTATCAAGAAAATAATAATAATAAGAAAATGAGTATCCTGATCATGTGATAAAAAAATGTTTATTCTAATTTCCCACCCAGATCTTACAGAGAATTTTTCAACCTCAAATAAATATTATCGGTAATGATATGGCATTTACTTCCCCACCAATTTTCTCAATTTAAGAATATGTTTTGGCCAAAATTCATACTTTTCTCCACATGATCTAAAAGCACCTAGAAATCTCCTAATCTTAACTACGGATCTTATTATCTAATATCGTAGACTCATTGGTGTAGCTGGAAAATCATATCAGTAGAGTAAAATTTATAAATAATAGGAGAAAAAGGTTTAGGTTCTTACTTCTCTACTTTCATAATTTTATTAGTTGTATCCATTTACATGTCTTGAGAAGATAGAGCATTAAGAAGATGGTCAAATCATAAAAATTGAAGAGTAGTACACGGTTATAAATATTTTTATCTTACTTTTTAATAACAATTTAATTTTAATCTTTCTAATGTTAGGTTGCACATTTAAACTGAATTAAATTAAATTTCAAATTAGATCACAGACCTTATTTTAATAGGTTCAATTGGATTTTCAACATCTATCAAACAACCAGACTAATAAATTGCGAAGGAATGAGATTTGTGTATGTGATTTTAAAATAAAATTGGAACTTGAATTTATGTATTTAATTAATCCAACAAGACAAATTTGTAATTTCAACTAACCAAATAGAATATGCTATCTGAAATTTTGGACCCAGTGGGGGCAGTTTATCACTTCGTGGCGCTGCTACTACTCGTAGTCCATTCTTATTGAACTTTCAGATATTTTATATTATATGCAAATTATATCATATTCTAAAAAGTGTTTCTAATTGTTTAACATTTTATTTCTGGATAATTTTAAGACATTAAAAAGATATGGAAAACATAATCAATTTTATCAAATAATAAGGAGATTTGGTCATTTTTTTAATAAAAAATGTGTTAAAATACTCTTAGTATTTAAGAAGTTACAATTTCTATTTGGTTCATAAAAACGCATTTTAAAATTATGTAAAATGAAATTAAAGGTCAACGAAACTGGCGTCTGAATTTCGTATAAATTATGATAAGTTTATCTTCAGCATTAATGACATTACAGCGTGGCTAGCATCACCATCCTTCATCTCCAGCATCAAAATTCTGATAACATCAACATCATAATCCCTAGGTTGTCAAACTGATCATCTCAAAATGTCAGTATGGCGTGCTACCATCGTCTTTACTTTCAGCATCAAAATTCTACTATTAAATACTCTTTTTATTTTTTACAATTCTTATCAGATTAAGATTCTTTTGCTATTTGCGTTCTTTAATTATGATTTAATTATTTTTATTTTTAATTCATTAAACATCGGTCATTTAAATTTAACTCAAGAAAAAAATCAGATCACCAAAGAATTTTAATTCGTTCTTATTAAGTATTACAATAAACTTTTCCCAATAATTTATTAAGCAAACCATAATGATCATCTTACACTGAAGAACCAACCCATCTTCAAAACACGAAGAATTTAATACCACTAATTATCCCAATAAAGTTCAATAAAAAAAGAAAGAGATATTTTTATTATTTCTTTTTCTTTCTTTTATTTTTAGTTTCTTGCCTCTTGGGCCTTTCCAAAAACCAACCGAAGTACTTATAAAAAAAACAAAAAAAAAAAGACAACCAAAGTACAAGAGAAAAAACAATAAAATAATTCACAGTTACATGTAGCTTCACACATCCCAATACCATATGCGTCCAATAATTCATCTCCAATAGTTGCCCAAATGTAACCACCAGTTTGTACTTGCATATATATATACGTATATATTTATATATCTGTATATATTCCCCTCTAAAAATGTGGAGCAACCTTCATTTTGATGTTCTAGCCAACATCTTCTCCTTCCTTTTCTCCAGACTCCCTGGCACGTGTCAAATCAGTCTGCAGCCATTGGCACACGTGTACCAAGCTTTACCAGCTTCGCTCCGGGTCTCAACACCGGCGGCTTGCATGGTTCCTGGCTTTGCCTACACGTAACCGTGGCCTGTGTTGCTACGTTCACAACCCGGCTGTCGACAAGTGGCACGTGTTATCCCTCGACTTCTTGCCGGATCCAGTCCGACCGGTTTCCGCACAGATTCTTGATCTCAAAAGAACTTTTATTTTGAATAATCTGCATAAGGACAATCTCATTTAATACAATCAGTGATTTTTCATTTTTTTTCTCTTTAGTTTTAATATGTCTGGTAACTGCATGGCTAAGCAATCCATGCAATTTCATCTTGTCGTATGTTTGAGCTCATTTTTTGTTTCAATTCTAAATATTTGGTATGAATAATGTGATACCGGACAATACTGTTAACTTGTTAATTGCTTAAATCTAATATCTTGTCAAAGTCACTAATAGCATTTCATCATGCAATGAGTTAAACATGGAACAAATGATGACATGCGGTTGTGGAATGTCGTTGATCTCTGGGATTGTGTCCTTATGCTTGCAGGGCAACACAATACTTAAAACATTGAAGACTGTGATGTCCGCAGAAAATTATATGTCAACTTATGCACCAGGCATGATGAAATTAGCCAAAGACAGTGCTTGGAAGTCAAGCAAGTGACAATTTGCTTCTACCAATGACTTCAGATCTCAAACCTGTTTCAAGCAAGGCCAGCCATGTTCAAAATAGTTTAGCCAGACACACCTGTTCACACCCCTCTACTAGATATAACCTAGAGGTACTTGTTTTCTTTACATTCTTTCTATTCGATTGGCATTAGGCTTATCAAGTTCAAGACAGTATTTCACAAAACTTATACCAACTTATTCCTGATTATAGTGAACACAATTAACTTACTTTGGCAACAGTTCTCAAGAGGCTGACATCAACTACCAGTGATGACACTATCAATAAGATGCTTCTGCTGTCTACTAAATATTACTTACTTTGGCAACTGTTCTGAAGAGGATAACATCAACTACTAGTGATGACACTATCAGTGAGCTGCTTCTGCTATCTACTAAATATTACTACTTAACATAGTATTGACAATTCTTTTGTGTGCAGGCCTGTGATAACTCTTTAGATATAAAGGACTTGGACATCAACAATTTGCCCAAAAACCAATAAGATATCATTGTAATGTTTAATTATATATATGTATTAGTTTCCCTTTGAATGGTGCTCTATTGTGATTCTTTCCTCTATGACTGTTAAATAAGCAACGTATTGGCCTTTTGTTATACAAAAGTATGGTACCAACCAGTGTATCCATTAGATGCACTAACTATGAATTACTAGAAATTTTATTACATTAATCATTTTTAGATAGCTACTCATCTCAAACGAAATAAACTGTTCAGGGACACTTGACCCAACATGCATGCGACCGACCTTGGAATAAATTTTTGTCACTCAATATAGACAACTTCTGTGAGGTTAATATTTCTTCAAATTTCAACAAAATCATTGGCCACAGAAATACATACACCTGTTTCCGTTGGCAAGTTAAGCAGACGGGAACAACTTGTGGGCTATGTACACCATTACCTTAAACGAAGCAAAATTATCTTGTGCTTATCAAAGTTTGAAACTAATTCTGTGCTTACCAAGAATCTATTAATAACACATTATACTCATACACCAAACTTTAATCTGAATGAATCAAGTAATTCTATGTTAATCAAAGTTTTTAGACTTATACGACGAGGGTCAAGTTTATATAAAAGCAAATAACACTGAAATATAATCATCATTTACAAACAAATATGATTTATTCAATTATCGCAAACAATAGTTTTATCGGAGTTAATTATATTATTGGTAAACTTGTATAAGCTTTCCTGTTTCAAACATATCTACTTAATTACATTATTCATAGGCAGTGTTACTTTTCTTGTAGAAGTTTCATTTTTTCATACCTTAATAACTATATAACGCTTCGTTTTCCAATAGTTCTAATTCTTCGAATTTGGGTTTTATTCTTCCATAATTATAAATTGATACTGATTCGCACGACTCAAATTAAAGTGGTTAATTACTCTAAAAGTATAAATCTGGCAGTCAATAATTACATAAAATAATTGCAAAAAAAAAGTTGTAAGGAATAGTATAAATTTAAAAATCGCTAAGGTTATGAGATCCAAGCTTGATATTTAAATCATGGCCATAACATTTTTATATATATACTTATTTCAATATTATGTGACTTACTTCTTAATTAACCACTCAATGAATAAAAATGAGAATTAAGTATATATTATGCCACAACTTTATTGGAGTGTTCCCACTACCATATTAGTAGTCAACATTAGGTCTAAACTCTCACATAAATTAACCACTCCACGAATAAACAAGGGGATGAAGTACATAATTGCCACGGCCATATTGGAATGTTTCCACTACCATATTCACGTGTCAATGTTTTGTCTAAACATTTATATACATCCAAGGAAATTTAGATCTGTAAATAAATATAAAATATGGAATGAAAATAATCGGTAGAAAATATAAATTACAAACAATGAACTTAAAATTCACTTGAGAAAGTAATTAAATCCACAATTTGAATCCTTGAACTTACCCATCACCTTAGCTTAGAAAATTAGTCACTCATATTAGTAAACAAAACACTCATTTTATTTAATAAATTTGTAAAAGTATAATACAAGAAAATTTAAAATAAAGAAGAGAAAAAGAAATCTCTTCTTATTAACTACACTTCTTCATAAAATTCACTCTAAATTTACACTAAATTTCTCTAGGAAATTCACCTCTAAAATTCTACACACGGAATTATCAAATCTCTTGCCTTTATATAGGCAAATTCTAGGTTGATCAAGTGTGGGCATTTACATGATATTTTTGGTGAACTTGCAACCACAACCTTTAAATGACCTTTGATAATACAAATACAATCCAAGGGGTCCAAAATTGCAAGTATCTTCATGCATTATAAAACGGTTGATTCAACATAATCAATGGCTATAATGAAATCAAATCGGGATCCTCCATTGGATTTTTTGTTTTTTAATTCAAAGTGGTTGAACCACTAAATTGATAAGTATTAGATCTAGTGTAAAGAGGTGCATGTAAGCTTAGACCAAGGCATGATACCTAGCCTTTCAGAATTAATATTAAATAAAACGGCTACCTATTCTTCCAAAAGTTAAAATTATAATTTTTACTTTTATTTAATTAATGTATACTTTCTAATATTAATCATTGATGAACAATTTTTTATTTCATCACCGTCTAAATTGCTTTTATCTTACACAAATTTGTTTTAAACCTTTAAATAGTGGATTTCTTTATGATAATGTATGTATTTTTACCGCATTGATAGTGGGATTAATGTGAACCATTAGTTTTAAGTATTTTAATCTCAATCGTCCATTTAATATAATGGATAATTAAATCATTAATGAAAATGTAGCATGTAATTTACAAGTTGCTGGTAATTATTTGTTTTTTAATTTTAAATTAATATTAATTTGCGAAAAAGCCACACACACCTCAATGTTTGCTCAAATAGTCATATAGATCCACTTAGTTTCGTAAATGGTAATAAAGACCCCTTAATTTTCATAAATGACTATTATACGTTTTGATTTAAACAACCTAAATAAATATACATATAGTAGTAGGATAAAAATAATAATAAATATCATATGATACAAATAAAATATTAAAATAAGTATAATTAATAAAATAACTTGTATAATGAATTTTTTTAATATTAAGTTATTATTAATCTATCCCGATGGATTTATTAAAATCTACTAATCCAAAAATTGACTTTAAGATAGATATTAATACAGATATAATTAGAAAAGATATTGTAAATAAAACACTATAAATTATTATAAATTGTTGTGAGTGTTAAGTATAACTATTTCAATATTTTATATCATACATCATACTTAAGACGTTGATTTTGTTGAAGTGTTATGTTATTAAACATTAAGCTTTGCATTTATAATGTGCCACAACTTTAATGTAAAATGTAATAAAAAATATAAAGACATTTTTTAGTAGTCAATTGTATTATAATATGATCAAATTACGACAGAATTACCATATTTTCACTATTGAATATGCATATGATTCTTATTGAATACGAAGGTGCATCGTTACGAGTAGCACAATTTCATCACCATCATCATCTTGCATCCATTTAAAAAAAAATGGAAATATAGACCTTAAATAAGCTAATGGAGGAAGACCAACAGTCCTGAAAAGTTGTTCCACAAATTTAAGCCTACGATAATATTTATTTTTAAACTGCCACTTCAAGTAACTTAGGGCATGTTCAGTATCATTTTGTAGCCCTTGTTTTCATTTTTATTTTAATAGTACAAGTGTAATATATGTTTGGCGAGCCTAAATCTTAAATCAAATTATAAAATGTATTAAACATAATCTATTTGACAATAATAAAAGTAAAAATATGTTAAACACGTTTTTTGTAAATTATAAAATAATATTCTACACGTCCTCCAAAGCATAGCAAATAAAATATATTTTACAAACACTACTATAAAAAGACATATAAGACCTGTTTAAGTTAGTAGAGGTGATTTTTCTTTTAGTCATTAAGACATA
This sequence comes from Citrus trifoliata, assembly GCA_018350135.1. NCBI lineage: Eukaryota > Viridiplantae > Streptophyta > Magnoliopsida > Sapindales > Rutaceae > Citrus > Citrus trifoliata. The sequence goes on from CM031390.1 coordinate 11,703,398, forward strand.
TGAATTAATATGCACACACACACACACACACACATTGAGTACTTCTATCTACCCCCATTTACTAATAGAAGGGAAATTAATATCGTAATTACCCTGATATATTATGAATTGATATGTCACATATAAATATCATTGAAAATTAATTTTAGATTAATGAAGTAAACCATATATAGGCATTTAATTAATCTAAGGTCAAATGAAATATATCACATGACATTTCATACAGTAGTCCAATTTTTAACACTTGCATATAGTTTTGTAAGCTAATAAGCTAATGAAATATACCACATGAGAAATTAAAGGGCTATTATTTATATTTCACTATTGGGCAAATATGGATCTTCCAATTCTCTTCTATGGCCATAAATTAGAATAAAAAAATCACATAGTAGAGACTACATCCGTTTGCATGCTCTCAAAATAGATTTTGAAATTAGTTTTGCATGCTTTCAAAATAAATTTTGAAATTAGTTTGGTTACATAATAATCAAATTATTTTATAACATTAATGATATAATTTAAGCACTATTTTAACAATTGTGAGTTTTACATTAAATCTTCAAATTAATTACATATTGTCACTCTTTCTTGTTTTGCTTGAAATTCCTATTTAATAAAATCACGAAAAGTTGATAATGAATGGTTTAGGATACATAGGTAAGATAAACTTTAAAAGTCTAATGAAACATTCATATGAATGTGGGTTTCGTATGCATGTTCATATATTTCATTGAAATCATATATTCTATTGAATTTTGTGTTATTAAATGAAATATGTTATTCAAGTGAAAAATGTGAGAATATTTAAAATTGTAGGGATGGTCATTGAAATTTCTCATATTTCTACCAACTCTACAATCCAATAGTTCGTTCCTTTGTTAACCGGTTATGTTATTTTAAAAATAATTAATAAATCTTATTAATAAATATAATGTATACTGTTAATTAAATCTAATAATTAATATTACTTACACTATTAAAACTGTAAACATAGAGGTACCTTTAAATAGTTTGTAACCACTATATAATTTTATCTATCCTTATTTTTCCCTCTTCTTAGCTGATTTCACCAATATATTTTTAAAAGAAACGTGGCCATCTGTTACTCGTTGGATCACTTGTTTTTAAATCAAATAATTACATCAGATAAAGACAAAACGCACACTATAGTGTTACAGTTACAACATAGACATGGCTGTAGAGGCGCAAAAAAAAATCTCTTTGTTTAGTCACTGTACCCTCTTTCATTCATTTCGTCCACTTCCAAATCCTCGAGAGAAACAACACAAATAAAAAAGATTTTAAGAAATTTTGATGCTTTGTTCGCCGAATCTCTCCACTTTTAAATAAAGTGATTGTCGTGATCCTGAATTGATCATGTGATGCCGAGCGCATCTCATAAAGAATTTATGAACCTCAAATAAATAAATAAATAATATCTGACAATGCATGTGGAGTGAACATGGGAAATTTACAAAACAAACCAAAAAAATTAGGCATTTTTCAATTTTAACCCCTCAAAATTTTTTCTTTCAACATTAGCCAAATCACCAAATTGTGGACGAAATTGCCCTCCTCATTCTCACGTTTCCCTCAAGCAAATTCCTCTCCCTCTCACCAAAATCTCATCACCGGAAGTTGTATAGATCATCGGCGGCGGCGTAGATCGGCAGCGGAGGAAGTTGTCGGCGGCTGAAAGAAACTAAATCACTTTGAAAATCTTCGGAGATCTCCAAAATCAAAGAAAAAAATTGAAAACCCTAGGTGAGTTGTTATTACCGTTCTTGTTGTTGTTGTTATTGTTGATGTTGTTGCTGTTGTTGTTGTTGTTTGGGTTGTTGTTGTTGTTGTTTGGGATGTTTTTGTTGTTGGTGGTGTCTAATGGCGGTGGTGGGTGAGATGCATGTGGGAAAGGGAAGGGAAGAGAAAGAGAAGAGAAAGAGAAGGGGAAGTGAAGGCACGCATCTCGCGCGTGAGGCCGCGGCTGTCGCACGCGAGATGCGCGCGGCGTGCGCATCTCACGCGCGACGCAGCACCTGTCGCATGCGAGATGCGCCGGCGTGCCCATCTCGCACGCGTGGGATGAGCATGCCGCGCGCATCTCGCGTGCGACAGGCGCTGCGTCGTGTGCATCGCGCATGCGATAAGCGCTGCGTCGCGCGCGAGTTGCGCGCAGGCTCGCGCGAGGGAAGCCAAGCGCGCGCGAGTTACACGCAGGCTGGCACGCAGCTGCCTCGCGCGCGCTTGGCTTCCCGTCGCACCAAAAGGCAGTGCGTGGTGTTGCCTTTATTTTTTTTTCTTTCGTTCATAATTTTTTAACATGTAATATTTTTTCTTTTGTTCCTTGATATTGTGTCTTGTGGCTGATAATTAATTCCAAAAGAAGTATTTTGGAATTTTTAGTATGTGAATTGGATTGGTTTGATTTGCTGTAAGATAGAGATATTATTCTAGCTTTTTCCGTTTCTGCTATGCTAGCTGGTTATGTGTCGTGAAGTTATATTTTTATTTTATTTTTTTTTCCTTCTGATAAGAACTCCCTCTTCTGAATTGTTAGATTTTCGCACTGTTCTTAAGACCAAAGAAGGATCACAAGTATCGGTTTCACTGGAATCGCTATCACCACGGTGTTGGATATGCCATACTTGTGCTTGGCATCATCAATGTGTTTAAAGGGTTGGACATTTTGAACCCCGAAAACAAATGGAAATCAGCTTACATTATAGTTATTTCGGTCTTGGGTGGGATTGTTGTGCTGTTGGAAGCAATTACTTGGATCGTAGTCATCTCAAGAAAATCTAGGTCCAGAAAGGCCTAAGATTGATACAGCTACCGGATCGGCAATCAACTAAACACTTTTTAGAAGATTCTGATTTTATGATTATACCTCTTTTGTTGCTAGGTTTATCTACGCCGGCACCTATTTCTTTCTTTCTTCTTTTTTTTCTATTTTTTTTACCCTTTTATCTATCTTTTGTAGTCTGTAGAATGGTTTGCTTTCACTTGTTATTATGTCACTTAGGATGTAAGTAAAGATTGTTTAAACTTTCTCGTACTCTGTCAGTGTGTCTTCAACTAGGAATTATTAAATTTTCATGTTTGTGCTTGTGCATGAAACGATTAGTTACAGGTGATTCATGATTTTTCTTGTATAATTCTATCATCTTACTCACCGCATTATCAGCCTTACTTGACCAAAATCCGCTCCTAAAATATAAACAAATATCTCTTTTTTGTCATTTGCGCAAACATACATTATACATTTCGGCTTGCAAGTGGAAAGCCAACTTTATTACCCACTCATCATACATAAAACCAGCAGATTTATGTGAGACAGGCGCCTGTCCCACTTGCCTGTCTCACATAAAACCAGTGGTAACAAGTGAGACAGGCGCCTGTACCACTTGCCTGTCGTACATATTTTGGTGAGACAGGCAAGTGGGACAGGTGCCTGTCTCACATAAATCTGCTGGTTTTATGTGAGACAGGTGCTTGTCTCACTTGTTCTGGCCTTCTTTTTACTCGATTTTTCAGGGGTTTCAATGATTGATTTTCATTTCTCAACTCAAACTAACCACTTTAATAAGTCACATTTTTTTGTTAATGAAAAATAACAACATTTGCAATAAAAACTCACTTCAATTTTGAACTCAAATGATAAAATCAATAGATTAAAAGTTTAGGTTATGGTAAGAGTATAAACTAACCTTAAGAAGCTCCCCAATTGATAATTATTTTTTCAATTATGTAATGCTTGTTTGATGAAATTTGTTAATTTATTGAGAGTGATGGAGTTTGTTGAGTGATGAAGTTTGTTAAGTTGAAAAGAGAAAAGTGGTGGAAGTGCTGGAATTGAAAAGGAAATAATGGCATGCTTTTGTAAATTTGATGAAAGTGATGAGGGTAATGTAGCCCAAAAATAGGGTGTTTGGCTAGTTATGATAGAAAAAACTTTAAGGGGTTAAAGTTGAAAAACACTTAATTTTTTTGGCTATTTTTGTAAATTTCCCAGTGAACACCGGCCCACTAAGTTTCTCAGGCAGTGCCTCTATTACATTTTCTGTAACAAACAATTGAAGAATATGTTTCGGCCGACATTCATAATTTTCTCCATATGTTTTAAAGCCAATCCCCTCCTCTATGGACTCCACTTTTAAGAAGGATGTTACCCACCAACACCAAGTAAACCAAAAAAAAAAATCTTTTCCGCCTCTGCTTTCATTCTCAATCTCTTTGTCACTTCGTTTTTCTTTTTCTCTATATATGATATTTAATAACTATTAAATGCTTGTTTCGAAGGGTTTGCCTACATTACAACGGTGATACTGGACCATTTCTTTTATCTATTGTGGCGGCTCTACTGTAAATTTTAATAAAGACCTTTCCACCTTTTTTTATTTAAACTTTGTTTCATTAGTATTAACCCAGTTTTCACCTACATCTGTAGGCACATTTCAATTAACACCTTATATATTTAATATTATTTTTATTCTATTTTACACCTGTATCATAATACCCTTCTTTATTATTTTGAAATTGAATAATAGTCATGTTTAATTTAGAACCTTACACTCTTTTTAAAAAAAAAAATTATTAGGATATTTTTCAAATATACTATCAAATTTCATGTAACATTTTACACTCTTTTATTATAAAATTTTTAATAAATATTATCTATAGTACTTTTTACTTACATGTATAACGAATTATGTAATCCCAATAGTTCAAAAAGTATTATAATTTTTATTACTCTTATTTTTATCATATTATTTATTTCAAGTATTCTTATTTTATGAGTGCATTCGGTACGTCATTATTTGTTGTATTAAGTTGTATTGCATTATTTTCTATTACATTAGGTTGTTTTAAACTATAATTTAGTAAAAAAAAATTATCTTTCATGTATAGGAATAAATTTTTTTAATAATATAATGTCAGTCCATACTACATAAAATTAATTCAATACCTATCTGGAGACGATGAATTGTTATTTACAAGAGCGAATCAAAGGGTTAAATAACAATGATAAAAATAAAAGTATGAAAAATTATAACATTTTTGTAATGGAACTATTTGAATTACATAATTTATTGTGAATCTTAGAAAATAGTACCGTAATATTTATTTTAAAAAACTTAAAATAAAAAGAGTGTCAAGTGTTAAATGAAATTTGATAGTGAATGTGAAAAAAAAATCTAATATTTTAAAAAATATAATTAAAAAGGAGTGTGAGTTTTTAAATTAAACATACTAATTATTCAATTTTAAAATAGTAAAGAGGTCCATAAAAAAAAAAAGTTAAAGACAGGCATTGTGATATAAGTGAATATTAGATAAAAAATTTGTAAATATAATATAATATAAGATACTAACAAAAAAATACCTATAGATGTAGGTGGAAATTAATTTAATATTTATGAAACAAATATTAAATAAAAGTAAATGGAGGGTTTGTAACTTTGTATAGAACTTTTAAAAAAAAGACAAAAGAAGTGGTATGACACCACTAGCGCAACGGACGCCATTTAGAATAGTTTATTTGATGATTATAAATATTTTTTTATTTTATAAATTATTTTTAAAATTTTTATTTATTTAATTATTTTTAATAAAAAATTTTTAAAAATAAATAAATTATTTTACTTTTATTAATAAAAATAAAAATTTTAAATTTTTTAAAATAAAAATTCAAAATTTTTTAAGATATTTAAATATTTAAAATATATTTTAGATACTTAACAATCTTATTTTATTTTTATTAAATAATTTAAAAAATATATTTATTAAAATAATTTTATAATTAAATAATTAAACTTTTATTATAAATTTAAAAAAAAATTTAATAAAAAATTAATTTATAAAAATTTTATTAATAAAAAACTTTTTTAAATAAATTTTATTTTAAAAATTATCCTATAAGACAAACCCTGCACTTACCAACCCGTACTGATTAAAACCCCTCACTGACGCCTCTGCTCTCACCATCAATGCTGTCAGCATTGATCAAAGATTCAATACTTGACCGAGTTTGGAGATGCATCACTGATAAAAAAAATAATAATGGAATTATTGGCTTATATGGTATGGGGGGCATCGGCAAAACTACTCTGTTAAAACAAGTCAATAACAAATTCTGCAGTGAGGAGCATGATTTTGATGTCGTTATCTGGTCGGTGGTGTCTAGAGAGCCAAACTTGGAGCAGATTCAAGTGGATATTGGAAAAAGGATAGGCTTCTCAACAGATTCATGGGAGAGAAAAAGTTTTGAAGAAAGGGCTTCAGACATCACCAACACTTTAAAGCATAAGAAGTTTCTATTGTTATTGGATGATATATGGGAGTCCGAAATTGATTTAACCAAATTGGGCGTCCCTCTTCAGACACTAGATTCTGGGTCCAATAATAGTCTTCACAACTCGTTTTGAAGGTACTTGTGGGAAAATGGGAGCCGATAAGAATCGGTTCAAAGTGTCTTATTTGGGAGATGACGATGCCTGGAAATTATTTGAGGTGGTGGTCGGGAGATACGTTCTTGACGAGCTTTCCGACTTTCCGACGCTAGCCAAGGATATGGCACGTCAGTGTCATGGTTTGCCGCTAGCACTCAAAACAGTAGGTTATGCCATGGCGAGCAAAGTGGACCCTGAAGAATGGAAAGAAGCAATTGAGATCCTAAGCGCATCAGCTTCTAAATTCGAAGGTATGGAGAAAAAGGTGCTTTCGAGCTTAAAGTTCAGCTATGATAGTTTGCCGAAAGATGAACTTCGATCTTGTCTCCTGTACTGTTGCTTATTTCCCGAAGACTCTGAAATTCTAATTACCGAGTTGATAGAGTATTGGAAAAGTGAAGGATTTGTGGATTCTAGGGGCGGGTGGGGGGTTCTTGGTGCTCTCGTTCGTGCATGCTTATTGGAGGAAGGAGGCGATGGTGTAAAAATGCACGATATGATCCGTGACATGGCATTATGGATAGCAAATGAAATAGAGAAGGAGGAGGAGAACTTTTTGGTTCGTGCAGGAGTTGGATTAACTGACGCCCCAAAGATTGAAGAATGGGAAGGGGTCAAAAGGATATCCTTGATGGAGAACAAAATTCAAAGTCTACCACAAATTCCCACTTGTCCGCGTCTCCAGACTTTGCTTCTAAATCGAAATCATATTGCGAAGATCACTGACAGTTTCTTTCAATCTTTGCCTTCGCTTAGAGTTTTGAATCTAAGTGGAAATCATTCCCTAACTGAACTACCTGTAGGGATTTCAAGTTTGGTTTCATTACACCATCTTGATCTGTCTTATACTCCCCTAACTGAACTTCCTGTAGGGATTTCAAGTTTGGTTTCATTACACCATCTTGATCTGTCTTCTACTGAAGTACGTGGGTTGCCGCAAGAGCTCAAGGCATTGGTGAATCTGAGATATTTGAACTTGGAGTATACACGTAAAATGTCTAGAATTCCAGAGCAATTGATATCAAGCTTTCCAAAGTTACAGGTGCTCAGGATGCTGAGTTGCGGTTCTGAGATATTTCCAATAGTGGAAGAAGGCAACGTTCTATCCGATGGTGCTGAACCATTGATTAAGGAAATCCACTGTTTGGAACAATTAAATCTCATCACCTTGTCCTTGCGTGGTTCGCGTGGCGTTGAAAACTTTTTGAAATTCCCAAAGCTGCAGAATATCACTCAAGCTCTGTCCATCGAACACTGCAACAGTCTACCGCTCAATTTGTTGCATCTAGCAAACATGGAGCATCTTGAGAAGCTATACATCGAGGAAAGTAATTTGGAAGACTGGAATGTCGACTGCGCGGGCGAGGTACAAAAAATGCGTAAACTTCACTTTGTTACAATATACGAATGCTCAAATGTGAAGGACTTTACGTGGCTTGTTTTTGTTCCAAATCTCAAGTGGCTACGATTATGTTATTGTGATGACATGGAAGAAATAATCAGTGTTGAAAAATTGAGTGAAGTTTCGGAGATGATGGGAGAGCTTAACTTGTTCTCAGAACTCGAACTTCCGGTAATAAGAAATGCAAGTAATTTGGAGCGCATCTACCGCGTTCCCTTGCCCTTTCCACAGCTGAAGGTAATTGACATATCGGAATGCCCAAAGTTGAAGAAGCTCCCGCTCAATTCCAGCAGCGCAAAGGGACGTAAAATTGTCATTTACGGGGAGAAAGAATGGTGGGAAGAGCTACAATGGGAGGATCAAGCCACTCAAAATGCTTCTCTCCCTGTTTCCTACCTGATGAATAATAAAGTGCAATAAGGCGCAAAAGTGTGAATAAAATTTCTGCGTGTGCTTAATGTTAGGCACTATTATTCAGGCTTAAATAATAACAATAAAATACTACACCGTGTCTGCTTTCTTTTACTTTTCTTGGTTCTGTTGTAAAATTCAGTTCTATTTGAAGGAAATTATTAACATCAAAACTAAATACTTCGTGAGCATCTACTGACAACATACTCCAGATGACACCATAACCATATCATATAAAGCAAGAAATGTGAAATAAATACAAAATGAATCACAGGAGGAAATTACCACACTCTGCGGTCTCTCCTGCTAAACCCTGCAGTTAGAATGCCATTTGTCGTGAGCACCTGAATCCCCAAAGGACTCCCAGCTGCAAGTGGCTTTGACTTAGCTTGCTTTAGCTCCATTGCACATACTCACTCACATGGAGGAAATGAACAGAACAAGAAACCTCATCATGCCGAATATGATAGATAAGACAAGGCATTACATTGTAGGAAGCTCCCGATTTCTCTAAAAAACTCTGCAGGTTCTCCGCAATCAAGGCATGCTCCATCTTTAACAGATCACTTCTACCATTAAGAGAAGGAAGAGAGTTCCTCTCTCGTGACAGTAAATCCTTACTTAACACAGGATTGGAGCCAACCAAGAAGGGAAGGCAATTTCGTTAGATTAAGAACCGAATCACCATCCAAAATAGTAGCATTTGAACCAGAACTCTTGTTAAATTCTTGAAATCTCCTGCTTTCATCAGTCTGTAAGAGAAATGAAGATGAGAATAATAGCCAGAAGGATTAAATTCATTCTGGTCTTTTGAAGACTTCTATAACAACTAAGAGAACCCAGTGTACCGCCTACAGATACTGTCAGGCTTCTATCAAATATCCCAAACACCAAAAACCAACCAAATTAAGCTAACAAACCTGCATGAATATCTAAATTTCAATGCACATGAAACAAACTCCGTCTTCAATCCACCAAAACTAGCAAATTTCAAACTTCATCACTCATCATTCTCTCTCTGTCAGCTGTATGAGGCTATGAGATCATGTTATAATGTTCATATTGATGCTGAATGTTTTGCCAGCTTGTCTGAATTCCGTAAGAGAATGCAATGTGCACATTATTGTGCCTTGCCCACCATCAGATTCTAAACCACAAAATCATTGTGTGAAGTAGCTGACGTTTCGCACATTCTTATCCCTTATCATCAATATTCTTCTCCTCAAGCTTAGATCATGGAAATTTGAGGGACAAACATGATAACATGGTAACACCATCTAAACTTTAGGGGCATAAAGTAACATAGAAGCAACATGGGATGTTTTAAAATCTATTATAATTTGCTTAGGCCCCTGAATAAAATTAAAACTTGAAATGAAATAAAGTAGCAAAATAAAGATTGGAGGTCGCATGCTTGATATTTGATGCTGTCAAAATTAATTTGCAGTGCTGAAATTGCTGCTCCAATAAATTTTTCAATGGGATTTCTATATTTACAACAAATTTCAGTATTGAAACAGGATTAAAATCATAAAGTGTCTTTTAAACAGCAGAGGCAACAAGATCCTACAGAAAAAGAAGGCAAAAAGTAGTTACAAGCTACAGAAACGCAAATATTCTACTGGCCAACTCCCACTAAATTCGAAGCGATTCTAAAATCTCAGTACTACATCATTCCTTCTATGTGGCCCAACTGTACTTCACCCATAAATCACATTTCTTCATCAGAGATAATTTTACTTCTAATCAGAGATAATTTTTTATATGCATGGCTTTACAGTAATGAATAATTTTCCTTAAATCTTTTCTAACAGACAAGAAAGCACAAAGCACAAAAATTGATATAAACAACTTTTCTCGAAGCTTTTTCATAAGAAAACCTGAACATGATTGCTTCTCTTAGAAGGCCCCCTAGCTTCCTGCAAGAACCTGGTGTTCCCAAAAAAAACAAAGGATTATAATTAGGCATTAGGCTCCCAATGTTCTTGCAGGAATTATGATGAATATGAGGGTTTCAAAAAAGAAAAAAAAATATTACGACAACCCTAGGCGGAGGAAATCAGTTTTCTAGGAATTAGTTAGATTGGTGAAGTTATAGAACCGCAGCAATTTGCTGTAGTTTGGAATGTTTTTGCCTTTCATTATAGCATTTTCAAAGGCTCAAGGATATAGAAGAACCTTGGCTACAAATTCAGGGATGATTTCACTTATAATGAGAAATAATCACCATTATTATATACAATGAGAAAACAGTTATGGAAGAAATAGAAAGAATTACCCGAAACGAAGGATTTGGAAGACAATGAGGCAAAAGTATAAAGAAGAAGAAATTGGAGATATAATGGCTGCCTATTTCTTTGATGAACCCATAAAAAACGGCTTGAAAATTAAAGAAATTGTAAAATGCTGTAACGGAGGAATTGAAACTGTAAAAGATGCAAGTTAATTCATGAGGCTGGCTAGAGCTGGCAAAATTTGACACGACCTGATTACCCGACACGAACACGACATAAATAAATGGGTATGTATCGTCAAATTTAACACGATTATTAAATGAGTTGGGTCCGGGTCAACACAATTTTTTTCCGTGTCGGGTTAGGGTTAAAATTCTTGACCTATTTATCCGATCAATGACCCGATTATATTTTCTATTTTAAAATAATTTACATATTCTTATTATTAAAACTCAAATATTAGAGATGATTTTCTTTTTTTTTAATTCTTTAAAAGGGTGAATATAAATACAATGTTTTATTTATAAAATTTTAAATATATTTAGAGCTTCAATAGTGTAAATGTGTAAAAATTGATAGAAATGTATATTTTATAATATTGACATATAATATTATATATATGTATATATAATTAAACCTCAATAGTGTAAATGTATAATATATTGGTAGATATGTATATTTTATAATATTGATAAATTATGTATGTATGTATGTACATACGTATGTATGATAGTGTGTAAATATTTGATGTAACTTTTGTTCAATATATAGATATTAAACGAGTTATTGGGTAACTCGATTATTTTTCCGTGTCGGGTTTGGATCTCAATATTTCGACATGATTACTAAATGGGTCGGGTTTAAGTCGACTTAAATTTGATACGACACGAACACGACCCGATGACCCGTTTTATCAGCTCTAGGGCTGGGCATCTTGATTGATTGAACACCTACACGTGACAAGTGTGCGATAATCGTTATATTTTCAATTTTAGGCAGTTTTTCATTTCTTTTATTTTTATAGTAAAAAAAAAACGCCATTTTAGATACAAATGCCCTTGACTAGCCCTTTTGTAAGTTACATTGTTTGGTGCGATAGTCCCGCACGTGCTTGACATTTGCCGAATATCTTATGCGCATTTTGTTTCCCCTCTAACTCATTGTGTGTGCTCATCTTTATGTGCGTTATTACCTAAACTTATATACCAATCAAAATAAATCATAAAGTATCAAACGCTTTTAAATTATTTTTAATATTAAAGAACTCACTTTAATGATGTTTAATTGGTAGTAGCCCTTTATAGTCTTTAAAACTTTAGCAGTGCAAAGTCACAAGCTTGGTCCAGAATCTAATGGCGTGGATTATAGGCGATGGGCGCCATCACCTGGGCAACGACGTACATCGCTTGGGCGACAAGCCAATTTACTAGGCTCATCGCAAACAGCCTTCGTCGCCTGGGCGATGGCCAAATCCATCCAATAAACTTTCAGCTCATGTTTGATAGCCTAAAAAAAGTAGTTATGGTGACCATCACACATCACATTTTACTGACAAGCTGTCTTAATTTTCATAGAAAATTGTTCCTTCTGATTTTCCAATACTGGACTAATACTTGCAGATTATTAAACGATTATGGAATGGCAGCAAACCGGCGCCGCGGAGGGGGGCCCGCCCGGGGCTGTTGTGCTGATTTGGGAGGGGTAATAAACCCTCTGAGGCAATTTAGCAAACATATTATGTGCCATGATTTTAGACCAGTAATTTTGTCAATAATTGCTAATTCACAATCCCATTACAAATCTAATAATCTACTGCATACACGCTCTTGATGACTTGGATTCTCAAAAAATAACCATTTTACGCCGCTAAGGCGCAGAAAAATCAATTGTTTTGTCCCTGTACACTTTTTCATTCGTTTTATCCACTTCCAAATAAAACAGATTCTAGTAAATGCGATAAATAAATGTTTATTTCAATTTCCAACCCAAATCTCATAAAGAATTTCTCACTCAAATAAATAAATAAATATTATCTGGTAATAGTATGACATTTACTTTGAAGTCAACACTGGTCCACTATTTTCTCAATTTTCCATTTTTTGAGGACACCATTTTCTCAATTGAAGAACATGTTCTGGCCAAAATTCACACTTATCTCCACATGATGTAATAGCACAAAGAATTCTCCTGACCTTAATTACGGATCTTATTATGTTTATTGAAATCCAATATTGTAGACTCATTGATGTAGCTAGAAAATCATATTAATAGAGTAAAATTTATAAATAATCAAAGAAAAGAGTTCACGGTCTTACTTCATTACTTTTATAATCTTATTAGTATATCTACTTACATGTCTTTAGAAAATACAGTTTTAAGAGGATATTTTTATTTTTCTTCGTAATAATAGATTTAATTTTCATCTTTCTAATGTGAAGTTGTATATTTTGAGTAAATCAGATTAAATTTCAAATTAGATGACAGACCCTATTTTAATAGATTCAATTGGATTTTGGACATCTAATTAAACAACTGGACTAATAAATTGCAAATGAATGAGATTTATATGTGATTTTAAAATAAAATTTGAACTCAAATCTATGTATTTAATTAATCCAACAGGACAAATTTATAATTTCCACCAACTAAATAAAATATGTTATCAGAAACTTTGAACCAAGTAGGGGCAGTTCATCACTTCGTCGGCCTGCTACTACTTAATACTCCGTTTTCATTCAACTTTGACATCTTTTATATTATATACAAACTAGATTTGTCATGCAAGTATTTGACTGAAGAAATCTCATTGGAAATCGGACAACTTCAAGAAATTCATTTATTGAATTTGTCTCATAATTGCTTGTCGGTTTATAAACCAAAAAGGTATTCCAAATTAAAAGTGGTAGAGAGCCTAGACTTTTCTTACAACAGATTAAGTGGTAGAATTCCTCCTTAATAGGCTGAGCTCAATTTTTTTATCTTTCAAGATGTCATACAACAACTTGTCCAACCTGATACCAGACAAAGAGCAGTTTGCCACATTCAATGAAGGCAGTTATGGAGGAAATCTGCATCTTTGTGGTCCAACAGTTAATAAGAGTTGCGGAGGAAATACCAGCAATAGAATCCAATCGAGGAGCAGATGAAGATGAATATGCAATTGATATGGTGTCATTCAGTTGGAGTTTCGATTCATCATATGTCACATTCATCATGGGGTTTTTCGCCATACTTTGGATAAACTCATACTGGCGCAGAATGTGGATCTATTACAATCATGTATTCAGTATCAATGATTGTGCTAGGCCATACGCGTGATGTGCTTTTCTGCTAAGACTAGTTCATAAATGTGATTTCATCAAAATTAGTCTATACACATCTTTCCCTTGGCTTTTGTTGGTTCCAACTCTGGACTTTTATTCATATCATTACTTTATGTAGTTTCCCCAAAAGGCTTCTGATGATTAATGCAGTTTATATTATTATTATTATTATTACTACTACTACTACAATAATGATATAATAAATAAATTTTTTTTGAGTCGTAAAAGTGAGAAATACTAAAAAGATCTTTATTACATCATTAATGTTCGATCAAGAATTTCCTCCTCCGAACTTGCAGTCTGTGGAGAAGACTATCAATGTCGAAATTCTCCGGATCGGCACTATTTGCTGTTTCTCCATTGAATAGTGCGTCTTACTACAACAAGGTGAAACACAGCCCAGTGTTCTGATTGGGCCCAATGCGAAAAACATAAAACCCAAATTTTTGTTAACTTTGGGCCTGCTCAAATACCATGCCCAATTGTGTCTAGTTGTAACAAAAGCGGCGAGATGTTCATGCCCAAACCCGCAAGATTGTTTTAATATTTAAAATTTAACATGATTCTAGAATTTTTTTAAATAAAAAATAAACCACCAAGATTCTAGTGAATAACAAATGTATACATATACACGTGCTGTGTAGACCGGGCCAATTCTTGTGGAATTCTACAACAACCATCCTGATTCTTGAATTGCCGCGAAAATTCCGCAAGCGATGAACCCTCTCTTACGCACCACTCATTATCTATCACAATTATCAAAATAAAGACGAGGACGAAGACTATTAATCACTGAGAGTGATTTTCTCAATATTTGTCAATCACTACTAAGATTCATTGTCAATCAATAATACCAATTGACACAAAGATTGATTGTCTTTTTTTTTTCGAGCATATTAGTGTTTGAATACATTATTTTATATATATAATTCAATGTAAACTCAATCATACTCTTAAATTATTTTTATAAATTCTCAATATCAGCCTTTGATTTTTATTCGAGTTTTGATTCAAATTAATGCAAGGATACAAAAAGACTCAAGAGCTTCAGATATCAATTCTATGATATTAACTTATTATTTCAGTGTACACCGCAAATTTATGAGTAATTTATTAAAATGTCTAAACATGTATGAAAAATAGTTGATTATTGATTTTCACAAATTTCAATATATCAAATATCCTATCGAGTTATTAATTCCAAAGCACGTTATTTAAGAATCAATGGTAGAATAAGTTATTTGATAATTTCAAACCCAAATTTACGCTTAAATTCTTTAAATTATCTCAATCAACTTTTTTTTTCTTAGCTGCCCATCTATATCAACTATTGGAAAAAATAGAATTGACGACTACTTGTATGTTGGCCTAATTTGAAAGTCAGTCAACATTTATTTTCCATGTAATGTTAATGAAGCATTTCCCTCATTGGTCCAACATTGCAACATGTGGAATTTCAGACTTACAATTCTTCATTAGTGATTACGGAGACCAAAATTGATTGTCTTAAGTGTCAATCACTATAAAAATTGGTTGGCAGTCAATATTAAAAATTGATTGTCATTTCAATATATGCCACAATTTTATGAGTAATTTACTAAAATCTTTAAATATGTATGAAAATTAGTTGATTATTAATTATCACAAATTTCAATATATCAAACATCCTATCAAACTATTAATTCCAAAGCATGTTATTTAAGGATCGATGATGAAATAAATTATTTGAATATTTCAAAACCAAACTCATGCTTGCGCTTTAACTCAATGATTGCATGTGTGTAATAAATCTGTATTTATATAAAAAATTTGCGTATTTAAATTGCACCTCTCTGTATGTCGTGCATCATATAAAATGCCATTTCAATGTGATCCACACTTTTATGAGTAAATGTCTAAACCTTATCACTAAATTTTTCTTGATTGTTGCAAGTATTAGATTTTTCTATAAAAAAAAAAATTCTACATTAAGTGAAACAATTGGGAGAAAAAATTAGAGAAGACAATGGGAGAAGGAATTTTTTATACAACATTTTCATCAATAAAAATCATATTCACACTAATCAATTCTCCATTCTTTTTTGTATTAACAGACTCCCACATCCTACAAAACTTAACCCTTATCATCCAACTATCTTTATTATTATTCAACTCATAAAGAAAATAGTACTCCATGAAGCATATAATACTAAAAATTCAAATAAGTCAAAAAATAAAAACACAATAATATTTCTAAAGAGGATGTTGGTTAAATACTTAAAAAAACTCAAATATAATCAATCTTAAATGCTTAATGTTTATAGAGTTTGAAGAAGCCAAAAGACAATAAACAAAAGGTTGTATAATTAAATATGAGATTATGACATTAAAATTATGCCCTAATTGCATTGGTGAGTGAAGATGAAGGAACATGTTTTCGTAAATTAATTAGTTGATGCATTTTAAGCCACTAAAGTTTAGTTGTTGGCTTAATAAAATAAATGAATGTTTCAAGACTTATAATTAATTATTATTAATGGTTACATATTGTTGAATTTAAATAGAAAGAGGAAGAGATATGTAATATTTTGTAATCTAATAATTATTTTCTATTTTTAATATTTTGTAATGTAATTATTTTTTAATATCAACCAATATATTAGATAATAGAGAATATAAAAAGATGAGAAATAATGATACCACAAATCTTAAATACTTAATGTTTATAGAGTTTGAAGAAGGTAAAATGCACTAAACAAAAGGTTGCATAATTAAATATAGAATTATGACATTAAAATTAGGCCCTAATGGGATTATGACATTAAAATTATGGCTTGCGAAAAACCCAAACATAACAAATTTTAAATACTTAATATTTATAGAGTTTTAAGAAGCTAAAAGGCAATAAACAAAATGTTGCATAATTAAATATAAGATTATGGCATTAAAATTATGGCTTGCAAAAATTCCGCAAGCGAAGAACCCTCTCTTACGCACCACTCATCCTCTATCACAAGGATCAAAACAAAGATGAGGACGAAGACTATTAATTACCGAGAGTAATTTTCCCAATATTTGTCGATCACTACTAAGATTCATTGTCAATCAATAATATCAATTGACACAAAGATTCATTGTCTTTTTTTTTTTTTTAGAATATCAGTGCTTGAATATATTATTTGATATATATAATTCAATGTAAACTCAATCATACTCTTAAGTTTTTTATATAAATTCTCAATATCAGTCTTTGATTTTAATTAGAGCTTTGATTCAAATTAATGCAAGGATACAAAGGGACTCAAGAGCATCAGGTATCATTTCTTGTTATTAACTTATTATTTCGGTGTACACACAAATTTATGAGTAATTTATTAAAATATCTAAACATGTATGAAAAATAGTTGATTATTGATTTTCACAAATTTTAATATATCAAACATCCTATCGAGTTATTAATTCTAAAGCACATTATTTAAAAATCAATACTAAAATAAATTATTTGATAATTTCAAACCCAAACTTATGCTTAATTTCAAATCCAAACTTATTATTCTGATAATTTGCTAAAATATTCTTTTACCTAAGAAAACAAACTCATTGACATAATAAAAGGAGTTTTACTGATAAAATAATAATTATTTAATTATTAGAAAGCGCTAGAGTTAGATTTTTTTAAGGAGAACATGTAGAGATTCATGGAGGAGAAGAGGAGAAAAAGACACATAATAAAACATAAAAAATTTCAATTTACTTATACCTGAATTCATTGTATGATGAATAGATTGTAGGTACAAAAGTATAATTATGTGATTTTTTTAATATAAAAAGTTCAATTCATTATTGCTTATGTGATATAGAGCAAATGAATCTTAAGGTAACCAGGAAGTAGCTTCAATGAGAATGCGAAGCTTCTCTTATTGATTGCAATTGATTGATTACATGTTTAATTAAAAAAATTCAAAAGGATGTAGAGGTGAGGGTTTTGAAGAAAGAGGAAAACAATTACTTCAATAATCTGTAAATACAGAAGAAATTAGGGGGTCCAGTTAAAAAAAGACAAAAAGAAGGGTATGGTGGACCCATTGCACCGTAACTCAATCCAATAAATTAATTGTTTCATCCCATAAATAAAAATTAATATTGTGTATTTGTTTGCGGTAGCATTTTGGTCAAAAAGATGATTTCGCCTTTACAGTATTTGGATCTGTAGTATAATTTTCAGCAAAATGATAATTTTAGGTGGTCAGGTAACAATAACCACAAATCTTATCTCTCGCCTATAACTTGATGCGATAATAAAAGTTTTTCATTATACTCTATTTTTAGTTTCTCTTCTTCTTTTATTGCTTTGAAATCTTTCAACAAAAATGGGTGGCGTCATCTCAACCTTCTTATCAACGGACACAATTCGTTCAATTTTATCTTACGTTGGTGGAGAAGCTAAATACATATGGGGTCTTAAAGATAATCTTGATGAATTGCGGACTCAAAAGGAGAATTTGATTGCCAAAAAAGAAGGCATGCTGAATAAGGTTAAGCTTGCTGAACAACAACAACAACAACCTCGAGGACGGTGGAACTTTGACAAATTGTAAAATATGCAAGTTAGTTCATGGGGCCATCTTGATTGATTGATTGTTTACATATTAATTGACAAGTGTCTGTTACATATTGACATCAGTTTTCTCTCTTAAATAAGAAATTATTTATTTGTTTTTTTTCAGTAATTAGTGGAGAAAATTTGGTGAAAATATCATGAAAATAGCCAAAATTTAGGAGCTATCTATAATTTTAGCCAGTTTTTCACTTCTTTTAATTTTTATAGCAAAAAAATACATCATTTTAGATAGAAATGCCCTTGGTTAGCCCTTTTGTAAGTTACACTATTTAATTCGGTAGACTCGCATGTGCTTGACATTTGACAAATATCTTATCTGCAATTTTTTTTTATAACTCATTAGATGTGCTCATCTTTATGTGCATTATTACATAAATGTACATTCCTCAAAATGAATTATAAAGTATCAAACGCTTTTAATTAAACCTTAATGCTAATGAGCTCAATTTATAGTCTTTAGATCCTTAGCAGTGCAAAGTCACAAGCCTTGCCTAGACTCTAGTGGCATAGATTATGGGTAATAGGTGCCATCACTCGAATGATTGATGTTTGTTGCTTAGGCGATGGCACCCACTGTTGGTGGGCGACGACGTACATTGCTCAGGCGACGAACTATTTTGCTAGGCCCATCATGGTCATGACCTTAGCGGTTTTTAAATTTAAATATCAAGCATGAATCTCATAACCTTAACAATTTTTAAATTTATAAATAATTTTAAGTTTCACTTAATATAGCCAGTTTTTTAATTTATAAATACTTTTAAGTTTCACTTAATATAGCCAAAAAAAAAGGCACTTAGGAAATCTTGGTACGGTTCAGATTTGATAGCTAGGCACGCCCCTGGTCAAATGTTTTCCCTTCTTGCATTTGAATAATATTATATTCTTGTTGTAGCGTCAATTATATTTTAAAATTTAAATAATTTAATTTGGGACCAATTGACTATATGATCCACATAGTTGAAATATGCTAATAATCATCACTTTAATATAAAATAAATACAAATGCACGGGACCTATCACCGGTGCTCTTAAGTCAAAGGTTATTATTACTTAATATTCAATTTAGACATAGTCATGTTCATTATTGAGTCCTACAATGTTATTATTGGTAAATTAATATATTTTTATTATGCACTCAAATAATTTATTGTCTATTTAATGAATATTATGTAATAAAAAGTTGTTATTGACACATATTTACTTTTCATAGTGAGGCAAAATATTAAAATACTTGTAATCCTTATTTTACTAGTGAAATATTATTATTATTATTATTAAAATAAAAAAATTTAATTAATGATAATTTAAAGATTATGAGGCAAGTTCATTATTACTATTATTGAAAATATTCAATTTAGACATAGTCATGTTCATTATTGAGTCCTACAATGTTATTATTGGTAAATTAATATATTTTTATTATGCACTCAAATAATTTATTGTCTATTTAATGAATATTATGTAATAAAAAGTTGTTATTGACACATATTTACTTTTCATACGGTGAGATTACAGTGTTGTTCACTCAATGAATTTAAGAGTAAAAGAATTTGAAGCAATCTGCACTTATGTGTCAACATTTAAAAATCTTTTCTTTTTCTGATTTTTCAACATACATCGGGGACTGCCCAATAATGACAATGCCAACATATGTAGGTCGTTGAACAACTCTTCCATTAGTTCATGTCCATGAGTTTAATATTTCTATAATTCCATAGAAATTGTATGATTGTACACAACCAAATTTTAATCAAATTTACAAAAGCGACATGCCAACTAAACATTATATTTGTCTATATCTAACCATGAACAAGTTGATGTATAATATTCTCGGATATCACAATCACGAATTGTCTGTTAGTCATTGGATCAATTAAGTCATTGTATGGTACGAAATATTATGCAAAATTGAATTAATTCATTAATTTTAATTTATTGAATTAAAATTATGAGGAATTCTCGGATATCATAATATTATGCAATATTATGCTAAACATCGCAAATTATGAGGAATTCCACTTCTGAGGAACAAGTTTACATAAAAAATGGGATATGTCCTGTCATAAGTTTTATGACTTGTTTCGCATGAATAGTTTAAAAATAGTACTCTTTATTTTAATTTGAGGCTTTTCCGATCTGAAGAGTTGACGACAAAAACCTGAAAACAAATATAAATTTATTATAAGAAATAATATAAATGGCTAACAAATGTATTTCTAATTTATAATATTTTATATCAACTTATTTGTTGATTGATAAGAAGTTAAGAACCCATATATATATATAATTATTTTTAAGTACAGGCGTTTCTCATTATTTATTTTAATTCGAACATGTTGTTATCTCTTGCGATTTAATAAAGTTAATTTTTAATACACTATAGAGTCGTACATTTTAATAAATTTAAAAACTAACTTTATTAAACTCCCTTAAAAGTGTGTCTATATAAAAAAAAAAAATGAGGACACCATGTGTGTGTATTGCAATATCGTTTTTGCGAACATTGATGATAAAATTACTTGTTCGTAACTCTGCATTAAAAAAATAATAGAACCTGCTGTGTTTTCACATGCCTCAGCATAACAGTTTCTTCTTTTAAATTTTGGTCAGCCTGCTAAATTGAACCTTCTCTCTCAGTTCCTTCAACGACCAAAATCCACCAAAACTAGCAAATTTCAAACTTTATCACTCATCATTCTCTCTCTGTCAGCTGTATAGGGCTATGAGATCATGTTATAATGTTCATATTGATGCTGAATGTTTTGCCAGCTTGTCCGAATTCCATAAGAGAATGCATTATGCACATTACCGTGCCTTGCCCACCATTAGATCCTAAGCCACAAAATCATTTTGTGAAGTAGCTCGCGTTTCACATATTCTTATCCCTTATCATCAACATTCTTCTCCTCAGGCTTAATTAAATCATCGAAAATTGAGTAACAAACATGATAACACCATCCAAACTTTAGTGGCATGAAGGAACATAGAAGCAAATCGGGATGTTTTAAAATCTACATTATAATTTGCTTAGGCCCCTGAATAAAATTAAAACTTCAAATGAAATAAAGTAGCAAAATAAAGATTGGAGGTCACATGCTTGATATTTGATGTTGTCAAAATTAATTTGCAGTACTGAAATTGATGCTCTAATAAATTTTTCAATGGGATTTCTATATTTATAACAAATTTTCAGTATTGAAACAGGATTAAAATCATAAAGTGTCTTTTAAACAGCAGAGGCAACAAGATCCTACAGAAAAAGGAGGCAAAAAAAAGTTACAAGCTACAGAAACGCAAGTATTCTACTAACCACAGAAACACAAATATTCTACTGGCCAATTCCCACTAAAGTCGAAGCGATTCTAAAATCTCAGCTTGTACTACTACATCATTCCTTCTATGTACATCAATTGTACTTCACCCAGAAATCACATTTCTTTATCAGCCTCAACTCATAAATCTTTTACTTTTAATCAGAGATAATTTTTATATGTTTGGCTTTACAACAACAAATAATTTTCCTTAAATCTTTTCTAATAGACAAGAAAGCACAAAGCACAAAAATTGGCATATTTGGGTCGATATAAACAGCTTTTCTCGAAGCTTTGTCACAAGCAAACCTGAACATAATCGCTTCTCTTGGAAGGCCCCAGAGTAGAAGCAGTGTCCTAATTAGGCTCATCCTCCGACCTCCAATTAAGGCTCCTGTAACAGACAAATAGCATCCTGCAAGAACCCAGGTTCCAAAAAAAAATGATTATAATTAGGCATAAGGCTCCTAATGTTCTTGCAGGAATTATGATGAATATGAGGGTTTAAAAAAAAAACTTTACAACAGCCTCTGGGCAGAGGAAATCAGTTTTCCGGGAATTCTTTAGATTGGTGAAGCTATAGAACCGCAACGATTTGCTGTAGTTTGGAATGTTTTTGCCTTTCATTATAGCATTTGCAAAGGCTCAAGGATATAGAAGAACCTTGGCTACAAATTCAGGGAAGACTTCACTTATAATGAGAACTAATCACCGTTATTTTATTAAATGAGAAAATAGTTATGGAAGAAACAGAAAGAATTACCTGAAAAGAGGGATTTGGAAGACAGTAAAACAAAAATATAAGGAAGAAGAAATTGAAGATATAATGGCTGTATTTCTTTGATGAACCCATCAAAAACGGCTTGAAAATTAAAGAAACTGTAAAATGTTGTGACAGGGGGAATTGAAACTGTAAAATACGCAAGTTAATTCACGGGGCCGGCCATCTTGATTGATCGAACACATAGCACGTGCCGCCAAGTGTGCGTTACATTAGTAGCATCAATTTGCTCTCTTAAATTAGGAAATTGTTTATTTATTTTTACACTAATTAGTGGAGAAAATTTGGTTAAAATATCAGAAAATTTATGAAAATAGCCAAATTTTAGAGAAGTCATTTATAATATAGCTAGCTCTTCATTTCTTTTATTTTTATAGCTAAAAATATCCCATTTTGGATACAAATGGCCCTTTCTAATTTTTTTGTCGATTATACTATTTAGTATATAGTTCAGCACATACTAGACATTTTGTCGAATATCTCATGTGCTTTTTTTTAATTCATTATACATGCTCATCTGTTTGTGTATTATTACTTAAAATAAATTATAAAGTATTAAACGCTTTAATTAAACTTTAATGTTAAAGAGCTCACTTTAATGATGTATGAACAGCAGTAGCTTGTTATAAACCTTAAACATTTAATAGTGCAAAGTCATAACCTTATGTCTTGCAGCTAGTTGAAATAATTGCAAAGTCATACTTTCTTTCCGGTGAACGAATGAATAAATAATAATAAAAATAATTCCTGCAAGAACATTAGGAGCCTGTAGGCAAAGTCATACTTTCTTTCCTCCCACCAAGTAAAAAAAAATTAAGAAGAGAAAGAAAATATAAATTATTTTATTTTATTTATATTTATCTTTAAATATAATTATAACATAATAAGATTTTTATTAGATTAATGAACGGCAATTCATTATATTTTTTGTAACAAACAATTGAAGAATATATTGGGACTGAAATTCACAATTTTCACCACATGATTTAAAGCACACATAATTCATAATTTTCTCCACACGATTGAAAACCAACCCTCTTTATGGACTCCACTTTTGAGAAGGACGTTACCCACCAACACGAGTAATCCAGAAAAAAATAACCCTCTTTCCCCTTCTGCTTTTATTCTCAATCTCTTTGTCACTTTTTTTCCCCCTCTCTCCATGATATTTAAATGATTATAAATATTTCTTTGATTTTATAAATTATTTTCAAATTTTTTTATTGTACTTAGTTATTTTTTAATAAATTTTTTAAAACTAAATAAATTATTTTATTTCTACTAATAAAATTTTAAATTTTAAAATTTTAAAAGTAGAGATTAAATTTTTAAGATATTAAAATATCTTTTAGATATTTAAATTTTAAAATTTTAAAAGTAGAGATTAAATTTTTTAAGATATTAAAATATTTAAAAAATCTTTTAAATATTTAACAATTTTATTTTTATTAAATAATTTTAAAAATTTATTTATTAAAATAATTTTATAATTTTTAATAAAATTTTCTATTAACAATTAAATCGTAAAAATTTTTAATAAAAAATTTTATTAATAAAAATGTTTTAAATAAATTTTATTTAAAATTTTATACCAAACGAATCATAAGGCAAAAACACTGCACTTACCTATCCATACTGATTCAACCCCCTCGCCGACACCTCTGCTCTCACCATCAAGGCATCAACACTTAATAATGACAATTGGTTGTGTTAGCATTTTGGTCAAAAGGCGGGACCCCCCGCCCCACAAAACAAACAAAAAAAATTTATGATAATAATTAACATTCATAAATAAAAATTAAAAATGGGTGTGTTAGCATTTTCGTCAAAAGCGGATTTGGCCTTCACATTAATTGGAATTTTGGATCTATAATATGATTTTCACCGAAAAGATAATTTTGCCGCTAATTATTTGGGTAGTCAGAAAAATGTTATCTCTCACCTATAACTTGAGGAGATAATAATAAAAGTCTTTCATCATACTCTACTGTTAGTTTCTCTTCTTCATTTTTTTCCCCTTTGAAGTCTTTCAACAAAAATGGGTGGCATCATCTCAACCTTCTTCTCAGCGGACACAATTCGTCCAATTTTATTTTACGTCGGTGGACAAGCAAAGTATATATGGGGTCTTAAAGGTAATCTCGATGACTTGCAAACTGAAACGGAGAACTTGATTGCGAAAAAACTAGATCTACTGAATAAGGTTAGGCTTGCCGAACAACAACAGCCTCGTGCCCAACGGACGAGCACGGTGAAACTCTGGTTCGAAAGGGTGGATCGAAGTGTAACTAAAGTTGAGAGGCTGCAACAAGAAAGAGATCAAGAGATTGACAGATTGTGTCTTGGAGGCTTCTGTTCCAAGGACTTGATTTCAAGCTACGACTTCGGCAAAAAGGTGGAGAAGTTGAAGGAAGAAGTGATCAAATTGAGGGAAAAAGGAGAAGCAATGAAAGAAGTTTATGAGGGGGTACCAGAAGGTGCAGCGGTTGCAATAGCTATTGACCGAACAATTGTTGGTCAAGAACCAATACTTGACCGAGTTTGGAGATGCATCACTGATCAAAAAAAGAATAGTGGAATTATTGGCTTATATGGTATGGGGGGCATCGGCAAAACTACTCTGTTAAAACAAGTCAACAACAAATTCTGCAGTGAGGAGCATGATTTTGATGTCGTTATCTGGTCGGTTGTATCTAGAGAGCCAAACTTGAAGCAGATTCAAGAGGATATTGGGAAAAGGATAGGCTTCTCAACAGATTCATGGCAGAGAAAAAGTTTTGAAGAAAGGGTTTCAGACATCACCAATACTTTAAAGCATAAGAAGTTTGTATTGTTATTGGATGATATATGGGAGTCCGAAATTGATTTAACCAAATTGGGCGTCCCTCTTCAGACACTAGATTCTGGGTCCAGAATAGTCTTCACAACTCGTTTTGAGGGTACTTGTGGTAAAATGGGAGCCCATAACAATCGGTACAAAGTGCTTTGTTTGGGAGATGACGATGCCTGGAAATTATTTGAGGGGGTGGTCGGGAGATACGTTCTTAACAAGCATCCCGACATTCCGAAGTTAGCCGAGGATGTGGCACGTCAGTGTCATGGTTTGCCGCTAGCACTCAAAACAGTAGGTAATGCCATGGCGAGCAAAGTGTACCCTGAAGAATGGAAAGAAGCAATTGAGATCCTAAGCGCATCAGCTTCTAAATTCGAAGATATGGAGAAAAAGGTGCTTTCGAGCTTAAAGTTCAGCTATGATAGTTTGCCGAAAGATGAACTTCGATCTTGTCTCCTGTACTGTTGTTTATTTCCCGAAGACTATGAAATTGAAAAAACCGACTTGATGGAGTATTGGAAAAGTGAAGGATTTGTGGATTCCAGCAGCGGGTGGGGGGTTCTTGGTGCTCTCGTTCGTGCATGCTTATTGGAGGAAGCAGGTGATCGTGTAAAAATGCACGATATGATCCGTGACATGGCATTATGGATAGCAAATGAAGTAGAGGAGGAGGAGGAGAACTTTTTGGTTCGTGCAGGAATTGGATTAACTGACGCCCCAAAGATTGAAGAATGGGAAGGGGTCAAAAGGATATCCTTGATGAGGAACAAAATTCGAAGTCTACCACAAATTCCCACTTGTCCGCGTCTGCAAACATTGCTTCTGGCGAGTAATCGTATTAAGGAGATCACTGAGAGTTTCTTTCAATCTTTGCCTTCACTTAGAGTTTTGAGTCTAAGAAGAAATCGTTCCCTGACTGAACTTCCTGTGGGGATTTCAAGTCTGGTTTCATTACACCATCTTGATCTGTCTTTTACTAAAGTACGTGGATTGCCGCAAGAGCTCAAGGCATTGGTGAATCTGAGATATTTGAACTTGGAGCGTACACGTCAAATGTGTAAAATTCCACAGCAATTGATATCCACCTTTTCAAAGTTACAGGTACTCAGGATGCTGCGTTGCGGTTCAAAACACCGGCCAATAGTGGAAGAAGGCAACGTTCTATCTGATGATGCTGAATCATTGATGAAGGAAATCCACTGTTTGGAACAATTAAATCTCATCACCTTGTCCTTACATGGTTCGCGTGGTGTTGAAAACTTTTTGAAATTCCCAAAGCTGCAGAATATCACTCAAGCTCTGTCCATCGAACACTGCAACAGTCTACCGCTAAATTTGTTGCATCTAGCAAACACGGAGCATCTTGAGAAGTTATATATCGAGGATAGTAATTTGGAAGACTGGAATGTCGACTGCGCGGGAGAGGTACAAAAAATGCGTAAACTTCACTTGGTTGAGATATACAAATGCTCAAATGTGAAGGACTTGACGTGGCTTGTTTTTGTTCCAAATCTCAAGTGGCTGCAAATAGTTCAATGTGATGACATGGAAGAAATAATCAGTGTTGAAAAATTTGAAAAATTGAGTGAAGTTTCAGAGATGATGGGAGAGCTTAACTTGTTCTCAGAACTCGAATATCTGAGTCTAGGAAATGCAAGTAATTTGAAGCGCATCTACCGCGATCCCTTGCCCTTTCCACAGCTGGAGCGAATTTCCATATTCGAATGCCCAAAGTTGAAGAAGCTCCCGCTCAATTCCAGCAGCGCAAAGGGACGTAAAATGGTCATTTACGGGGAGAAAGAATGGTGGGAAGAGCTACAATGGGAGGATCAAGCCACTCAAAATGCTTTCTCTTCCTGTTTCCCACCTTATGGAGAATAAAGTGTGAATAAAATTGCTGCGTGTGCTTAATGATTATCTTGTCTATCCATCTCATTTAATTTAAAAGCTTTCTACGGTGTTGCGCGTGTCACTTGTCATTCTTCTGTACTGCTGTTTCCTATTTCCAGTTAATAAAACTTTTTTGTTCTTAGAAATGGTTTGCTCGCAAGCGAGGTTGTCAATTTTCCTATATTATGATTAATATATTCTATTTACTTTCTTACTATTTTCATTGCACCTAATAGTTGCCTGGTAGTATAATTTTTTAATATTATTTTTATTCATATTTATTATAAATTAAATAAATATATGAATAAAAATTAAAATTAAAATGAAGTATTAAACCAAGAAATATATATTTTGATGTGAATAAAAAATAAATATTTTTTACTTATTTATTTTATATATTCATTATAAAAAAATATTTATAAATAAAAAGTACAAAAAAAATTATTATTAATTTTTTTTCACATCAAAACATATATTTCTTGTTTTTAATACTTAATTTTTTATTCAAATCATCATATATATGATTTATTTAACTTATAATAAATATGAATAAAAATATATTTGTAAATAAAAGTAATATTGTAAATTATGATGTTAAAAATTATTGGTCATTATAAAAATAATATGGGATAAATGGTGAATCCTAGATATTGTTTTCTATTTTCAGCTAAAAAATTTCTTTGTTCTAAGAATTGCTTTGCTAGTAATAAGACTTGCAAGGTGCTTATCTGAATATGACTTCTTTCTTAAAAAAGTTACTATCTATTTCAGAGATTGATTATCTCGAAGTAGTCAGATTTATGTAATGTTGATATTAAAAAAATATGTGCTACTGATAAAAAAATTCGGCCTAAATGACAAATTGTGGCTCGATTTTCTCAGCCTAAAGGCTCCCTCTCTATCTCACTTTCGAAAGTAGTTTTAGCAAAATGCAGGTAAAAAATTAAAATATTCTGCAATCTCTACATAGCTTTTTCAACAGATTTCACCCATTTGACTGCAGACCAAAGCATCCGTTGGATCGATGCATTTATTAAGAAGAGGATCATCCGGAGGCAAAAGATCAAGAATATCATCTGAGGCTAGGATAACAATGTTCACTGCCCTTGCTAGTAGTACCTGTAGTGCTCTTCTTAACAAGTTTGTCGCTCCTTCCACGTCCTTTCTGTTCAAAGCATCAAGTGCAGGAATTAATGTGTGTTCCATTGTTGCTTTTATTTGGTAGCACAATTTCAAAACCCTGAATATAAAAGGGGAGGTAACAAATCATCATCTACACCTCCAGAAGAAGAAAGATGTAAAAAAAAAAGGTTTGTTTGATGGTAACCCATGCTGACATGCTATACGAATGATGCTTAAGTTCAGATGCTTCTACTACCTATCTTATGTGAAGAAAGATATACAAGAGAGACAACATCAAGTTGAATAGAGTAAAATTTCATCTTCTCTCAAAGCTCTCTTTGTTCACCGCTCTCTTGAGCATTGAATTAACACTTGAGACAGGAAGTTAAATAAGTTTATATTACTCTATAAGCCAAACGGTTCAAGGCATAAGTCTTCAGAAGCTGTACATTAACGTGGCACATCACCTTGTGAGATACCACGTTGTCATTTCTTTTTATTGTTCCTTTTTCTTCATTGTTTATTTCAGGCTTTGCCAACACAATTCTTTTCTGTACACATTTCATTTAACAGTCTTAAAAAAAGACATAAACACTACAATAACGGTAGAGAAATACCCTTGATTAAATGATCTTATAGATGTCAGCTTGGTGTTGTACTCTGAATCAATCAACCAGGCATCCAATTTCCAAAGGTAAGGTCATGATTCCTATGTGAAAATTTTAGAATCATTCAAATAATAACGTTAAGATAGTGCGCCGTGTGTTCTGTAACCAATATCTATTTTATTTCTCTGGATTCTAAAGTTTAATTCAATACTTCTTTCAAGTAATAAATTAGTATCATAATATGAACACAAGTGCATGCCAAAAATGTCATAAAACTTATTAGTATCATAATATTCTACTATTCATACCATGTCAAGGACAATGTGAAACAAGTGCCATACAAGTCACACAGAAGTAAATTACCTCAAGCTGCGGTTTCTTCTGGAAAAACCCAGAATATTATGAGGTTTATAAAGGGGAATATTATGAGGTAGTACAAACCTTGGCAAGAGATTGATTATTGGATTAATAATAGATTTAATTTTCATATTTCTAATGTTAAGTTGCAGATTTGGACTAAATCAGATTAAATTTTAAATTAGATCACCGACCTTATTTTAATAGATTCAATTGGATTTTGGACATCTAATTAAACAACTGGAATAATAAATTGCAAATGAATGAGATTTATATGTGATTTTAAAATAAAATTTGAACTCAAATCTATGTATTCAATTAATCCAACAGGACAAATTTATAATTTCCACCAACTAAATAAAATATGTTATCAGAAACTTTTGGATCAAGTCGGGGCAGTGTATCACTTCGTGGGTCTGCTACTACTTATACTCTTATAGTCCATTCTCATTTCAACTTTCACATCTTTTATATTATGTACAAATTGGATTATATTCTAAAAAGTGTTTCTAATTGTTTAACGTTTTATTTCTGGGTATATTTAGAGATTAAAAAATATGGGAAACATAATCAATTTTATCAAATAAAAAGGAGTATTGTTCATTTTTTCATAAAGAACGTTTTAAAATACTTTTGGTATTTAAGAAGTAACATTTTTTATTTTTGTTTCATAAAAAAGCAATCAAAATTATATTAAATAAAATTAAAGATTAAAAAAACTAACATCTGAATTTCGTGTAAATTATAATAAGTTTGTCTCCAGCATGAGTAACATTAAAGCTTGGCTAGCACCATCATATTTTATCTCCAGCATCAAAATTCTGATAACATCAACATCATAATTCCAAGGTTGTCAAAACTAATCATCTCAAAATGTCATTATACTTATAGCGTGCTGACATCATCTTTACTTTGAGCATCAAAATTCTTTCATTTAATACACTTTTATTTTATACATTTTTTATCAAATTAAAATCGTTTGTGATCTAAATTCTCTTGAACTTTTAAAAATCTTATGCCACCTCTTCTTTAGTAATAGTAGTATATGATTATGATTTAATTATTTTATTTTTTAATTTATCAAACACCAATCACTTAAATTTAACCCAAGAAAAAATTAGAACATCAGAAAATTTTAATTGATTCTTATTAAGTACTAGAATTAACTTCTCCCAATGATAATTTATTAAGCAAACCATAATGATCATCTTACACTAAAGAACCAACCCATCTTCAAGACACAAGAATTTAGTACAAATAGTTATCCCAATAAAGTTTAACGAAAAAGGGAAGAGATATTTTTATTATTTCTTTTACTTTCTTAGTGGCTCTGCTACTACCTATAGTCCATTCTTATTCAACATTCAGATCTTTTATATTATATGCAAATTAAAATAATTCTAAAAAGTGTATCCAACTGGTTAACATACTATTTCTAGATAATAATCAATTTTATCAAATAAAAAGGAGTTTTGGTCATTCATTTGGCTCCGTTGCCACTTTTACGTTAGAAAAGCTTTTGTCTTTGCTGACTTAGTTACTGTAAAATGTTGTTCAGCCCCTTATACTCTATTTTATTTATAATTTATTTGTAAGAATTATAAAAATTTCTACTTACCTACACTATCAAAATTCAATTTATCTCCTCACAATTTTTTTCATTTACTATTTTTTTTCTAAGTATTAAAAGAGTTTCTATTTACAACCACGACATATTAATCAGCATAACACACAAATATTAATAAAAATATAAAAATATCCTTAAATTAATACTAAAAATGCTTTCCTCTCTTTTTTATAATATCATATTATAATAATTAATACTTTCATGATAAAAGAATTAAAAAAATAAAAATAAATTCCCTTTGAATCCATCCCTCTCTAATATCATTTTCTCTTCATTAGCAACATTTATCGACAATTGAAGCCACCATCAGACTCATCAAACAGAGAGAGTGAGAGAGGGGAAGAAGAAACGGGGAAAAAATATATGAGGCATTTACAATTTTATAGAGTGTTTATTCAATAGGGATTTATATATAGTTGCTAAGGGGTTTCATCAGACACAGGAAGTTGATTACACTGAAAGTTATTCTTAGCCTAGCAGTACTTAACAAGTGAATAATCAGACAAGTGGATGTTAATAATGCCTTCCCCTAGTAGTACTTAACAAATGAATAATCAGACAAGTGGATGTTAATAATGCATTCCTTAATGGCATTTCAGTTGAAGAAGTTTACATGGCACAACCTGAGGGGTTTGTGGATCCTACTAAACCCCAACACATCTGCAAATTAAAAAGGATTATATATGACTTGAAGCAAGCTCCCAAGCTTGGTTTGACAAATTCAAAGATGCAATGATTACTCAATGGCATTTTCAACACTCAAAATCAGATAAGTCTCTCTTCTATAAATGGATCAATGGTCATGTAATTCTAGTTCTGGTTTATGTTGATGATATCATACTCATTGGTTCCAATTCTTACTTAATTCAGCCAGTCATTCAAGACATGCATCACACCTTTGCTTTAAAAGACTTGGGAGCTCTCAACTATTCTCTAAGAATTGAAGTGGTTAAATTAGCAAATGGCATTTATCTGTCTCAAGCAAAATATATTGCTAATATATTGGCAAACATGATATGGTTCATTGTAGTCCATTATATATTCCTATGTCTACCATGAAATACTAACTAGGCAAACCCAAGAGGGAGGGTGAATTGGGATTCTAAAAATTATTCAATTTTAAAGCAAAACTCAATACAAAACTAACACAATTATAAAGTGATAACAGATAAATCAATCACAATATAAAAAGATGAGGGAAGAGAGAGCAAACACAATGATTTTTACGTGGTTCGGCAATTCCCGCCTACGTCCACGCCTCTAAGCTCACCGGGCTTGAGGATTTCACTAAGCTAGCCACCCAAGGCTTCAAACACTTACAATTGACTTCCAAGGTGTCAATAGACCTTTTACACCAAGAGATTATTCTCAATCTCTTAACCCAAGTGTATCCCAACACTTACAATCACTCAAAGTAAAAGATTACAAATTGTTTTTCTCTCACACAATATTTAAGATTACAAATCAATGCCCAAAGTGTGAATAGATGAAGAGAGAATGTGTTTAAAGCTCTATGATGATTGTGTTCTCAGATGTAAGCTCAGTGGTTGTGTTGTGATCAACCTTGTTTGAATTTGAATGAGCTTATTTATAGTTGGAGCTGAAAAACTAGCCGTTATTCACTTTTCGCTCACTGTCGGCTCGCCGTTAATGGATGTCGGCTCACCGTTTGTCTGGACAATGTGACCGTTGGACTGGATTTTCAAATTGTCGGCTCGCAGTTAACTGATGTCGAATCGCCGTTAGTGTCCAGAGAATTCTGTTTGTTATCGGCGAACCGTTAACACAATGTCGGATCGCCGTTAGTGTCCAGAGACTGATCTTCACTTCTGCTTGTTGTCGGCATACCGTTAACTAGAAGTCAGAACTTCTGCTCGTTGTCGGCTAACCGTTAGCCAGAAGTCGGATCGCCGTTAGTGTCCAGAGACTGAATTTCAATTCTGCTCCTTGCCGGCGAACCGTTAACTAGAAGTCGGATCTTCTGTTCGTTATCGGCTAACCGTTAACCAGAAGTCGGATCGCCGTTAGTGTCCAGAGACTACAGTAACTGGTTTTGCAAAATTTCCGTTTGGCTACAAAACTTTGTAACTTTATACTATGGCTCAAAGGCTTTATGAAAACTTGTCAATTAATTTATTCACATGATTTCAAGCAATACTTGTTATCATTTACAAAATCATAAAGCTTTTTCAATTTGAAATCATTGATCAAAATATAATGTCTTAAAATAAGAATGATTGAGAAATATATGAAAACTATTTTGAACTCTTTAAAAGACTAATATATTTTAATCATGTTTGTTATCATCAAAATCAATTAAAGAAATATTTAAGGTAACAATCTCCCCCTTTTTTATGATGACAAACTGTTCAAGAAAATATGTGTTCAATATTGCTCCCCCTAAATATGTGCTCCCCCTAATTAAAATATTTACCCAAAAATATGCCCTTTATTTATTTTTTTTTAAATTCATAGAAACAGATTAAAAACCAGAATCGATTGAGCACATAACAGATTTAGCTGGAAACATATTATCTCCCACTTCATCATAAAAAAGAAATGAACGTAAAGAGAATAAAAAAATTAAGAATTTCGGCAGAGCTTCCCCTGAAAAATGAACATATCCTCAACAAAGACAAACAATTAATAACACTTCCATATAAATTTTCACTTTTCAACCAACCTCCATTCCAACAATCAAACACATTTTCAATAACATGAAGAGCAACAAATATCCATATCATCAAAATCAAAATCAATCACAAATGAAATCCAATTATCCAACAAAAAACATTATAAAAGCATCACACACATAATTAAAATCTAAATATCATAATAAACTACATGGAATGCAGAATGTTTGTGCGAAAATCAAAGGGACAGAAAAACTAAGACGGTGGCTGAGAAGAGGAACTGTCAGGGTCGTAGCCAAAGTAGCCAAGAATACGACGCTGCCCAGCCAGTAACTCCATCTGCTGATATGAAATTTGCTGCCTAAATGTCGCAAAGTCAGATTGAAGCTGCTGTTGCTGGTGAGACAGAACATCCACTCTGTCGAGAAGCTACTGGAAACGATCCTCAGGAACAGCCGATGCTGCAAGAGGCATAGTAGGATCAGCGGCCTCGTCATCCTGTGAGGACGCTGCGGCTGTGGGAGGAGCTGCTGCTGTTGCTGCTGGAGTGGCTGCTGCTCGGCGAGGGGCGCGTGGTCGAGTGCCAAGACGAAAGTCTGGTAACTCCTCTTCGGAATAAACATCGTTAAGCATGCGGTTATCATCTGGAGCCACCAACGTATCCGCATTCTTAGAGGAGGATACCTTGACCCACTGGCCTTGCTTCAAATGGAAGCCAATTCTCGAGATTATTTCCCTTCCCAACTTTTTAGTCTCCACAAAAACGAGTTCAGTCAAAGGAACATGAAAGTGTCAGAGAATTTTACTAATAATACTTCCATAAGGAAGTGATCTATTTGACACAGCAGTAGTGGACAGCATGTGACGCACAATCGTGAATGAGAGATGTACTTGCCTTCCTTGGATGAGGGAGTCAAGTAAACCAATATCCAACCTAGTTACCTCATCTGCATGTCCATGCCTAGGTGTAATCATGTGCTGGAGAATACTATGAAGGATACGAACTTGAAAAGGTAACAATTGAGATCGAAAGGGCAACGAGCATATATCATCAGAGAGGTCACGACGTCTACAGACATTCCTAACACCCTCATTATGTCTAAATTGATTAAAGTGAAGCTCTTTCCTAGCCGTGTATATGTTTAGCCCTTCACAAGATATACCAAGAATACGATCAAGTTCAAACGTATCAAATTCAATCCTAACACCTCCAACATGAGCTACAACTCTATCCTTTCGATTAGCAGAAATCTCCATATTACAATAGAACACCCTCACTAAGTTTTCAAAAATACGTTCTTCAATGCCTAAAGTTTCATCCCATTGTCTAAGCATTAGAGGCAATGATCTACCACAAATAGTAATATCGGAGAAATCATCAATGTCCATATAGAAAAAGGGAGTTACTGGTTTTCCCATGAATTTCTCGTGAAATCGTTGAGTCAACTGACCATTGGGAAAATGCAGGTTGTCAAAGTCTTGAGTGAGAGGTCTGGAGGAGCTGGGATTGCTTGGAGCAACCTGCTTGGTTCGGGCACGTCTTGGTCGTGAAGCCATAGATAATTTTGGACAAAACTTGGGTTGGAGGAAATGAGTTTGAGAGATGAGAGAGTGATTGAAAGTTGAAATGTGATTGAATAGAAAAGAAATTTGGGTCAAAATTGAATAACTGTGGTTCGACTAATTCTAGGGTTTCAAGATGGGATTTTCAAATTTTGACGAAAAAGAGGGTTTTTGATCGGTTAGAAAGATGCTAGAGATGATAGAGATTGTTTGTAAGGCTTTGATTTGGTGGAAAATGGCAAGAAAAGTGATGGATTTGAGAGAGAGAGAAACTGGTGCAGTCGCGGGTTAGAGTGAGAGAGAGAAAAGGCAGACGAAATGAAGGGAGGAAGACGAAGGACTGTTCAATAACGCGCGATAACGGCAAGCCGTTATGGAGATATCGGCAAACCGACAGCGTCCATAGAGTTCCCAAGAAACTTCATAAAATCGGCAAGCCGTTAGTCCGTTATCGGCTAGCCGATAATGTCCAAAATTCTAGCCATAGTCTCTGTCCGAAAATGGTTAACCGTTTATTGAAATAAAGGCAATCCGTTTTCTACAACTTATGATTTTGCACATTTATTTTATTATTAGGCCAACAATCAAAATATTTTAAGATCATTTCATTGATCCAAATTGTTTTAAGTGCCAATTTAATGCATAATTCATGAACATATATTCAATCACTTAATCAAACATATTTGTAAATACACATACACCACATGTATATTACGATTGAGTATTCCATAGATATTTAAGCATCAATTCATAAATCAACCAATGTTAATAAACTCAATATCATGAGTAGAGATGTTAATGTGAAAATTTCATCATCCCAAGTTCATGCCGAATTTTTGAAAATTGTTCTTCGCAAAGAGGTTTTGTAAAAATATCGGCAAGTTGATTTTCCGTAGAAATAAACTCTAATGCAATATCTCCCTTTTGAACATGATCTCTCAAGAAATGATGTCTTATTTCTATATGCTTGGTTCGAGAGTGTTGAATGGAATTCTTTGAAAGATTTATAGCACTAGTATTATCAAACTTAATAGGAATTTGTTCAAGATTAATGCCATAATCTCTAAGTGTTTGTTTCATCCAAAGTGCTTGTGCACAACAGCTTCCAGCAGATATATATTCAGCCTCAGTAGTAGAAAGTGCAACAGAATTTTGTTTCTTACTAAACCATGAAACAAGTGTGTGACCTAAGATATGGCAAGTTCCACTAGTGCTTTTTCTATCAACTTTATAACTGGCAAAATCCGCATCCGAAAAGCATGTTAGATCTATATGAGTTCCTCTAGGATACCAAAGTCCAATAGCTATGGTTCCACTCAAATAACAAAAAATTCTTTTAACAGCAAGTAAATGTGATTCCTTGGGACATGATTGAAATCTTGCACACAAACATACACTAAACATGATATCGGGTCTACACTCAGTCAAATAAAGTAAGGATCCGATCATACCTCGATACATCTTGATGTCCACTTCTTTGCCCTTTTCATCTTTGTCGAGCTTGGTGGTTGTGCTCATTGGTGTATTTTTGGTCTTTGAGTCGTCAATGCCAAATCGTTTGAGTAGATCTCTCACATACTTGGCTTGATTTATGAATATTCTTTCCTCATTTTGTTTTATTTGCAGCCCAAGAAAATACTTTAACTCTCCCATCATACTCATTTCAAATTCACTGCTCATACAAGATGAAAACTCTTTGCACAGCAATTCATTAGTAGAGCCAAAAATAATATCATCAACATAAATTTGAACAACAAGTATGTCTTTATTCTTATGTTTAATAAAAAGAGTGGTATCCGCTTTACCCATGGAGAAATCATTTTCTAACAAGAAATTTTTAAGCCTATCATACCATACTCTAGGTGCTTGTTTTAATCCATACAAAGCTTTAAACAACTAATACACATGATTTGGAAATTTTTCATTTTCAAAACCAGGGGGTTGTTTTGCATACACTTCTTCCATGATATAACCATTTAAGAAAGCATTTTTCACATCCGTTTGAAATAGAATTAAATCTTTATGACAAGCAAAGGCCAATAACATTCTAATAGATTCTAGTCTAGCTACGAGTGCAAAAGTTTCATCAAAATCAATTCCTTCTTCTTGGTTGTAACCTTAAGCCACTAATCTAACTTTATTTCTTACAACCACACCGGATTCATCCATTTTATTTCTAAATACCCATTTAGTACCTATGACAGATTGATGTTCCGGTTTAGGAACTAATTCCCACACATTGTTTCTTTCAAATTGATTTAACTCCTCTTGCATTGCCATAATCCAAAATTCATCATTTTCAGCATCCGCAAAAGATTTGGGTTCAATTTGAGAGATAAATGCATTATGTTCACAGGTGTTCTTAAGAGATGATCTAGTAGTAATACCTCGTGAGGGATCTCCTAAAATTATATCTATAGGATGAGAAGAGACATACATCCACTCCTTGGGGAGTGTTTGGGAATTACCTTCTTGTTGCTCCATCTCCAGCTCTATATTTGTTTGCTCTTCTTGTCTATCCTCTTGATTTTCTTGTGATGCATTCTCTTGAGTCTCTTTTGATGATTCTTCTTGTACATCTCCATCTGCATCATCATTAACAACTCCTTTCTCCGCAGAGGAGGGGTTAGATTCATCAAATATAACATGCATGGATTCTTCCACAACTAAAGTTCTTTTATTGTATACTCTATAAGCTTTGCTTGAATTTGAATACCCAAGAAAGATGCCAACATCAGATTTTGGATCATATTTACCAAGATTATCTTTTGTGTTTAGAACAAAATATTTGCATCCAAAAACTTTGAAATAACCAATGTTGGGTTTTCTACCTTTCCAAAGCTCATAGGGAGTTTTGTTGAGATGAGGTCTAATTAACACCCGATTTAAAACATAGCAAGCGGTGTTGACGGCTTCGGCCCAAAAATATTTAGGTAAAGCATTTTCATTTAACATGGTTCTAGCCATTTCTTGAATAGACATATTCTTTCTCTCAACAACTCCATTTTGTTGTGGAGTCCTAGGTGATGAAAATTGATGCTCAATGCCAAGATTATTGCAAAAGTTCTCAAATGCATGATTTTCAAATTCTCCTCCATGATCACTCTTAATGCATATAATATCATGTCCTTTTTCATTTTGTAATTTCTTATAAAGCACTTTAAAAGCATCAAGTGCATCATCCTTATTGGCTAAGAATAATACCCATGTATATCTAGAAAAATCATCTACTATCACAAATGCATAATACTTGCCATTTAGACTAGCATGTCTAGATGGTCCAAAAAGATCTATGTGAAGGAGTTCAAGTGGTTTTGAAGTAGAAATATGATTTTTATTTTTGAAAGAGATTTTGATTTGTTTTCCAAATTGACACGCTTCACAAATCTTATCCTTTTGAAAACCAATTTTCGGAAGACCTTTAACTAAATCATTTTTCGAAATATTTGAAATCAAATCCATACTTACATGTCCTAATCTTCTATGCCATAGCCAACTATCATCATGTATTGCGGAAAAGCATTTATCAAGAGTAGATGCACATTATATGTTAATGATATAAACATTACCACATCTATTACCAACAAATAAGATTTTGCCATCACATGAGTTCTCAATAACACAACTAAGTTTGTCAAAGATAACTTTATAACCTTTGTCATATAATTGACTAATGCTAATTAAGTTGTGTTTCAAGTTCTCAACCAAACATACATTCTCAATTAGAGTTGAGGAGACATTACCAACATTTCCAATTCCAAGAATTTTTCCTTTTGAGTTGTCTCCAAAAGATACGTCTCCACCATTTTCAATTTTGGTGAAGCTTGAGAACCATGCATAGTTTCCGGTCATGTGCCTTGAGCAACCACTGTCCAAGTACCATTTATTGTTCTTCTTCTTTAAGTCCTACAAAGAAAAATTTCAAGTTTTAGGTACCCAAAACTTTTGGGTCCTTGAGAGTTAACAATGGTTTCTTTTAGAACCCAAATGCATTTTACACCATAATATGCATTCCTTTTCACGGGACATCTATATTTCATGTGATCATTTTGATTACAATCATGACATACAATCTTATGATCATTTGTGGAGGTAGCTTTAACAAAATAATTCTTATAATACTTTTACTTCAAGTTAGGCTTATATCCAAGCCCTCCTTTATCAAAAATGCATTTTTGTGAATTAAGCATATTGTCCAACATCTTTTGCCCATTTGTAAATTTCAAAATAATTTCATTTAATTCATTACTCTTTTTCTTAAGGATTTCGTTCTCATTTTTCAGCTCATCTATGTGTGATTCTAAATGCTCATGTAAGATCCTAGGTTTCTCATTTGATAATGCAATTTCATCATGCAATGTTTTGTTCCCTACTTCTAGGCATATAATTCTAGCATTTAGAGATTCATTTTCGTTTTTAAGCTTTGCCATTTCTTTTTTAAGACATACATTCTTTTTACCAATCTTCATCAACTCATTATATAAATCTTTCAAAGCATCATACAATTCATCATAGGTGGGATCACTTACCTCATTGAGATCATCATCCCCTCCTATTGCCATGAGTGATAGGTTCGATATTTCTTGTGATCCTTCTTCATCACTTGATTCTTCCTCACTATCATCCCAAGTTGCAACCATTGCTTTCTTCTTGAGTTTGTTGATAAGTGGGCACTCGGATCTTATGTGTCCAGGCTTCTTACATTCATAGCATGTGATTGCCTCCTTCTTCTCTCTATAGTTCTTGAAGTTTCTAAAATTTTTCCGCTATATAGTTTTCTTGAAGAATTTTCTAAACCTCCTTGCTAGCATGGCTAGCTCTTCATCATCCGGTTCACTCTCCCCATCACTCTCATGTTTTGAAGTTTTGAGAGCAATACTTTTCTTCTTCTCTTCATGTCCTTTTTCTGCAGCTAAATCCTCTTCATATAAAATAAGAGAACCAATTAGATCATCAAGAGGTAAAGTATTTAAATCTTTAACCTCTTCAATGTCAGTTCTTTTGGGTCTTCATTCTTTTGGAAGTGACCTAATGATTTTCTTAACTTTCTCACTATTTGAGAAGGTCTTCCCCAAGGCACCTAGAGTGTTCACTACGTCTGTGAATCTAGTATACATAGAATACACATTCTCATTTTGTTTGGAACAGCTCATATTGACGAGTGTATCTACTGATTTTAGACTCTTTAACTTGATTTGTCCATTCATAGACAACTTCAAGTTTATTCCATATTTCTTGTGCACTTTCGCAACTAGATACTCTATGAAATTCTTTCTTATCAAGGGCAAAAAACAAAGCATTCATGGCCTTGAAGTTTAGAGACATCTTTCTGTTCTCTAACTAATTCCATTGACTCGACGGTTTAGGAATATCATCTCCCACTTCATTTTTAAAAGTAGGTATGAACGGACCATCACAAACAACTTCCCAAATTTC
Organism: Citrus trifoliata; assembly: GCA_018350135.1. Lineage (NCBI taxonomy): Eukaryota > Viridiplantae > Streptophyta > Magnoliopsida > Sapindales > Rutaceae > Citrus > Citrus trifoliata. The sequence continues at coordinate 11,743,981 of CM031390.1, forward strand.
ATAGTCTAAGGCTTGCAAATAGATTCTCATTCTAATTTTTCAATAAGCATAGTCATTACCATAAAAAAATGGTAGTCTAGTTGTAAATTGTCCTTCTCTAAAGGTTGAGTCATTTAGGGTTGCCATGGATCTTTTACTCTTAGACGATTAAGTCCTAACAAGAGAACCAAACTCTGATACCAATTGAAATACTAACTAGGCAAACCCAAGAGGGGGGGTGAATTGGGATTTTAAAAATTATTCAATTTTAAAGCAAAACTCAATGCAAAACTAACACAATTATAAAGTGATAACAGATAAATCAATCACAATATAAAAAGATAAGGGAAGAGAGAGCAAACACAATGATTTTTACGTGGTTCGGCAATTCCCGCCTACGTCCACGCCTCCAAGCTCACCGGGCTTGAGAATTTCACTAAGCTAGCCACCCAAGGCTTCAAACGCTTACAATTGACTTCCAAGGTGTCAATAGACTTTTTACACCAAGAGATTATTGCCAATCTCTTAACCCAAGTGTATCCCAACACTTACAATCACTCAAAGTAAAATATTACAAATTGTTTTTCTCTCACACAATATTTAAGATTACAAATCAATGCCCAAAGTGTGAATAGATGAAGAGAGAATGTGTTTAAAGCTCTATGATGATTGTGTTCTCAGATGTAAGCTCAGTGGTTGTGTTGTGATCAACCTTGTTTGAATTTGAATGAGCTTATTTATAGTTGGAGCTGAAAAACTAGCCGTTATTCACTTTTCGCTCACTGTCGGCTCGCCGTTAATGGATGTCGGCTCACCGTTTGTCTGGACAATGTGACCGTTGGACTGGATTTTCAAATTGTCGGCTCGCCGTTAACTGATGTCGGATCGCCGTTAGTGTCCAGAGAATTCTGTTTGTTATCGGCGAACCGTTAACACAATGTCGGATCGCCGTTAGTGTCCAGAGACTGATCTTCACTTCTGCTTGTTGTCGGCGTACCGTTAACTAGAAGTCAGAACTTCTGCTCATTGTCGGCTAACCGTTAGCCAGAAGTCGGATCGCCGTTAGTGTCCAGAGACTGAATTTCAATTCTGCTCCTTGCCGGCGAATCGTTAACTAGAAGTCGGATTTTCTGTTCGTTATCTACAGTGATTGCTACAGTGAAATTATTTTTTAAATTTATAATTTGACCCCAAAACTATATAAAATTATATTATGGCCCAAAACGTTATGAAAGTTTACAAATAGGTCCAATTTCAGAATTTCTAAATAATGCTTTGTTAATCTCAAAACTTTTTGAAATTATAATATAGCCCAAAATGCTATGACACTTGTCAAATAAGTCCTTCTCCAAAATTTCAAGCAATACTTGTTGATTTCAAAGTTTTTAAAAATTCTTTCAATTAAATCATAAACTTAAAAAACAACCAATTTCATAAAATCATTTTTTCATAAAACCTTTATAATGTAAAAATAATGATTTATTTAAAATGTATAAAAATAATAATTTGAGTTTAAAAGATTAATCATTCTTAATCTTGTTTGTTATCATCAAAATCAACATTATGGAAACATATATGTTAACAATCTCCCCCTTTTTGATGATGACAAATGTTTCATGTATTTAAAAAATGATTGCACAAATTACTCCCCCTAAACATAAGCTTCTCTTACAATTTAGCTAAATTAACAAATTTAAATACATGCATTCTTCTCCCCCTCATCATCAAAAAGAAAACTTAGTGGAAAAGAAAAAGAGTGGAAACGTTGTTACCCATATAGTTTGAGTAGAAATTTCGATAGAATCTCCCTCTAACAATAAGCATCACTTCAAATACAAGTTTAGTAATATCACTCCCAAAATATCATAAATCATCATACACACCATGTAATCAAATCATCATCATATCTCAAAATCATCACTATAATCATATATTAATCATCAAAACAATATTCAAAAGTCCATATTATTCTCTTCTTTTTGATAACATCAAAATGATATATTACTTTGTCTCCCCCTTTGGACAACAAAAAAGTTCAAAATGTATATTATCCAAAATCATATTATATGCTTCCCCTAAATATATGGCCAATTTTAAATTTTAACCAAAATGATTTTATCCGAAATCATGTCACATTTATCTTCCCCTTCATGGTAAAAAAAGAAAAGATAGATAGATACAATCGAAACAAGATCATAAAAAAAAATGATTCGATGAATATATTACTCATTTTGTGCGAGCAAAAATTTTGGCAAAGGTTCCTCGTAAAATGAAACAAATCCTCAAATACAAAATAAAATCAAAACACTTCCAAATATGCTAAATATACCAACAACGCCATCAAGCATCAGTTCACACATAAATATTTATCCAACAGCAAAAGCATCACATAAAAATATACATCATCAAAATCATATAGAAGTAGTAATGTATACCAAAAAATATAAATATCAACACACAAGGAAACAAAATATTAAATGTATGTGCGAATATAAGAGTCAAAAACTAAGTAGGTGGTGAAGATGTGAAATTATGGCTCAATTTGGTTGGGGAAGGACAAAATTTCGATCAACATAGAGGAAATCCGTTCGGCTGCCTTTAGGGTTTGGATTTCTAAAGATGAAGAGAAATGATTTTATTGGTGTGATTTGGCAAGAAAATGAAGAAAAATAAAGGATTGAAGAAGGAGAAAGTTTTGACTGTGCAACAATGGCAGAAACGATAAGAGGGCAAATGAAGAAGGAGAAGAAACCCTTGGAACAATTTTATATTTCAAGAAAACGGCGAGTCTTTTTCTGTAAACGGTGAGGGAGTAACTTTCAGAGAGCATTTAATGGAAAAAACGGTGAAAGGCTAGTCCTTAACGATAAAGGGGTAAATTCCAGTGAGCTTTATGTTTTTAAACGGTTTACCGTTTGCCGAAAACAGTAAGGGAGTAAGGTTTAAATCATCAGAGCCTAGTTTCTGGAATTAAACGGTACACCGTTTATTGAGAAACGGTTATCCATTTACTTCATCTATAATTCCGCACATTTAATTTAATTTTTGGCCAGCAAATAATACATTCCAAAATCATTTAATTGATCCAAAAATGTTTTATAAGCCATGTTAATGCATGAGACACAAATGTATATAAGACCAAACATATGAAATCGTATCAAACAATAATGTCAATTTTATACATGAATGATGATATAACACAATTAATGGCATACGAATTCACACATATATAAGAGATGGACAATGATGATAGACAATTAAGAAGATGAAATCAAAGACCATACAATCATCAAAATCAAACAAAGGCATCATGATAAATCACTCAATGTCATACACAATGATAATTCCATCATGTAAACATACAAGCATATTTTCGCAAATTCATTTATCATAATTCATTCAACAAAATTAATATGGCAAGAATTGTTATCAAAACAATTAAATCATCTTGCCTCATCTTTTTCTCTTTGATCATACTTAAGTGATTATCCTCACAAGCTTTCATCAAGGAACTCTCTACCATTCCTTGATTGTGGTACCTACAAAGAAAACATTCACGCTGTGCCCTTTGGTACCCAAATACTCTTGGGTCCTTGAGTGTTAGCAATTGTTCCTTTTGGAACCCAAACACATTTTACTCCATAATATACTTTTCTTTAAATAGGACAACCAAGCTTCATGTGACCGTTTTAATTACAATAATGACATACAACTTGATTGTTAGTAGATGTACTCTTCACAAAGCAGTTCTTATAATACTTTTGTTTCAAATGTGGCTTATAACCAAGTCCTCCTTTACCAAACACACATTTTTGTGAATTAATCAAGTTATCCAACATCTTTTGTCCATTCGTAAATCTTAAAACAATCTCATTTAACTCATTGCTCTTCTTCTTAAGCATTTCATTTTCCTTTTTCAAGTCATCTATGTGATATTCTAGATGCTCATGTAAAGTGCTAGGTTTCTCATTTGATAATGCAACTCTATCATGCAATGTTTTATTCTCTAATTCTAGGCATGTAATTTTTGCACATAGAGATTCATTTTCATTTTTGAGCTCTACCATTTTCTTTTTAAGACATGCATTCTTTTTACCAATTTTTATCCAATTATTATGCAATTCTTTAAAAGCATCATATAATTCATCATAAGTAAAAAGATCATTTACCTCATCAAGTTCATCATCCGATTCATCTCCAATTGCCATGAGAGCTAGATTTTTCATTTCTTGATGCTCTTCATCATCACTTGTTTCCTCATCGCTATCATCCCATGTGGCTACCATTGCTTTCTTCTTGAACTTGTTGAAAAGAGGGCATTCCGTTCTTATATGGCCAGGCTTCTTGCACTCATAATATTTGATTACTTCCTTCTTCTCCTTTCGGTTTTTGAGGTCTCTAAATTTTCTTCGCTCACCGAATTTCTTAAAAACTTTTCTGAACCTCCTAGCCAGCATATCCATCTCCTCCTTATCCAGCTCGCTTTTCTCATCACTCTCATGTTTCAAGACTTTAAGAGCAATGCTTTTCTTCTTCTCCTCATTGCCTCTTTCGGCTGCCAAGTCTTCCTCATAAGAAATAAGATAACCAATTAAATCATCAATAGGTAAGATATTTAAATCTTTAGCTTCCTCAATGGCAGTCATTTTTTGTCTCCATTCCTTAGGTAACGACCTAATGATTTTCTTAACTTTCTCGCTATTTGAAAAGGTCTTTCCTAGGGCTCCTAGAGTATTCACTATGTCCGTAAATCTAGTATACATATAATATACACTCTCATTTTGTTCCATTTGGAACAATTCATATTGCCGAGTGTACCTACTAATTTTAGACTCTTTCACTTGATTCGTGCCTTCATAAACAACTTCAAGTTTGTGCCAAATTTCATTAGCACTTTCACACCTAGACACTCTATGAAACTCTTTCTTATCTAGTGCACAAAACATGGCATTCATGGCTTTGGAATTTAGAGAATCTTTTCTCTTTTCCAATTCATTCCATTCCCGTAAAGGTTTTGGAATATCTTCCCCAACTTCGTTTTTAGTTAAAGGCATAAATGGACAATCACAAACAATTTCCCAAATTTCATAATCTAAAGCTTGTAAATAAATTCTCATCCTAGTTTTCCAATATGGGTAGTCATTACCGTCAAAGAACGATGGTTTAATTGTGGATTATCATTCCCTAAAGGTTGAGTCACTATAGGTTGCCATGGATCTTTAACTCTAGACGGTTAAGTCTACACAAGAGCACCTTGCTCTGATACCAAATGAAATACTAACTAGGCAACCCAAGAGGGGGGTGAATTGGAATTTTAAAATTTAAACTAAGCAAACCACATAACAATTTAATCTGTTGCCTTAATCAAATTGAAAACAATAAATTCAATCATGCACAATATTAAAAGAGTAAGGGAAGAGAAAACAAACACAATGATTTTTACGTGGATCGGCAATCCCCGCCTACGTCCACGCCTCCAAGCTCACCGGACTTGAGGATTTCACTAAGCTAGCCTCCCAAGGCTTCAAACGCTTACAATTGACTTTCCAAAGTGTCAATGGACCTTTACAACAAGAGATTATTCCCAATCTCTTAACCCAAATGTATCCCAACACTTACGATCTTTTAACTTGATTTTACAAAAAAAGATTACAAATGAATCTCTCACACACAATGTGTTTGATCACAAATGAAAGCTCAATGTGTGAATGAATGAGATGAATACAAGAATTTAAAGCTCAATGAAAGTTGTATTCTCAATATTTTGCTCAATGATGATCGTTGGAATTCTTCTTGTTTGAATTGGATTGAGCTTATTTATAGTTGAAGTTAAAAAACTAGCAGTGATAGACTGTCTGCTCGAAAACAGTTCACCGTTAACCATTAACGGTTAACCGTTTAGGCCGGTCAAAGTTACCGTTGGGCTAATTTTCAAATAAACGGTTTGCCGTTTAGGATCCTTCTCCAAAATTTCAAGCAATACTTGTTGATTTCAAAGTTTTTAAAAACTCTTTCAATTAAATCATAAACTTAAAAAACAACCAATTTCATAAAATCATTTTTCCATTAAATATAAAACCTTTATAATGTAAAAATAATGATTTATTTAAAATGTATAAAAATAATAATTTGAGTTTAAAAGATTAATCATTCTTAATCGTGTTTGTTATCATCAAAATCAATATTATGAAAACATATATGTTAACAATAGTCACTACCTCACAAAAGACTCAGGTGACATTATTACAAATGTGTCTCAGTGCAGAAAAGACTCAGGTGACATTATTGCAAATGTGTCTCAGTGCAGAAGTATCTTAGGTGCATTGCAATATGTTATTCTTACAAGGCCTGACATAACATATTTAGTTAATAAACTAAGTTCGTTTTTATTTAGTCCTCGAACACAACATTGGGAGGCTTGCAAAAGGTTGCTAAGGTACTTAAAAAGAACTTTACATCTTGGACTGCATTATCACACAAATGGAGCTATGCAGATACATTGTTTCACAGATTCTAATTGGGCTTGTGATAGGGATGACAGGAAATCAGTTGCTAGTTTTGCAGTCTATTTAGGTCCCAATTTAGTCTCATGGTCATTCAAGAAACAAGCAGTGGTATCAAGGTCAAGTATAGAAGTAGAATATAGAGCATTAGCTCATGCTACTTCAGAGGTCACGTGGATACAATCTCTTCTTAGTGAGTTACAAATTAAACTTAGCACCACTCCCATAATATGGTGTGATAATCAAGAAGTTATTGCCTTAGCATACAATCTAGTTTATTATACCAAAACCAAACATGTTGAGCTAGATATACACATCATTCGAGACAAAGTTGCAGCTAAGAGCATTGAGGTTAGTTATGTGCCCAATGAAGGTCAACCAGTTGATGTATTAACAAAAGCTCTCACTTTTAAGCAGTTTCATTGCTTGCGAAGCAAGCTGAATGTCTATCCTGGACATTTCAGCTTGAGGGGGGATGTTAGTGATATTGAATTACAAGCAAAGCAGAGCACAAAATCATTATATGATTGACCACAACTGATTCACTCATTAAGCTAACTTGGCAAGTTAGTTATACAGCTCACCTCGCATGTATCAAATTTCGCGTGTGTATAACAGATTGTATGAATCATTTAGCTTGCTATATAAATATGTAATGTGTACTTAGTTTTCAGTTAGTTAATTACAAAGGAATCTTATATTTGCTTCTATACAAATTCTCTTTACTTTTCTTTTATTTTCTTGCTAAACAACACTTTCTTTAGAATTCTTTCATGAAAGGCAATGAGACAAAAATGTAAAGAAGAAGAAATTGAAGATAGGGTAGGGCTATTGGCTGTCTAAAATTTATTTTGGACAGTGATGTGATCTTTAAAAAAAATTACATAATTTTATTCTTAGGTTATGTTTATCTCTTTGAGTTGTTATTATAGTTCATCTTGATTAAATAAAAGTAGTTGTTGTATTAACATAATTCTAATGAACATAGGTTTTATTGTGCTTCTAATCTTTAGGTCCAACTTCTGTAAGATAGTATTTAAACCAGCATCAATGTCAATAATAGCAGGCTGAAATATTTTCTTTGGAGACTGAATAGTTGTATTGGGAGATATGTCCCTCAAACTACCAAAAACATATTTATTAAAGCTTAGTTTCCTCGAATTTACCCATTTATCACTTGTTCTTTATATTTCGTTTGATTTCCTGTTGCAATAATTTGTGTCTGTAAGACTATAACAGATGTTGTACAAATTTTAATGTACTCGCAAGCGTACGAATCTATTGTAGAATAGATTAATGGTGACGAGTGTCAATCCCACGAGTAGGTGGATTTTAATTATATGTAGAATTAATTTTGTAAATGGGTGGTTGGAATTGTGGTGGAAGTGATTTAAATTATCCTAAAATTGGAATTGAAATGGCGATAATAAATTCTAAAATTGGAATTGCAATGGCGAGAATAAATTGAAGAGAAATCTATTGAAATGACGTACTTGGGTATCTGGATCCGTATCAACATGCATCATGGGCTAAATAATCCTTATTAATGCCAATTAAATCATGAGGGGGGAATCCGCACCTCATGAACCACGCTCTAATCAATATGGTGCTAAGGGCTTATCGTGCCAAATAATAATAATCTTATACTAGGGAGCCGGTGAAACCAATGCGGTACTAGACAAAATTAGTATTATTTGTCGACAAGAAGTCAAAACATCCACAACAACTAGAGGGGAAGAGAAAATAAATTTACCAAATACAGCCCATGACACATGTTGAGACTTCACATTCAACCCAAGCTTTAAAGGAAATTAGCTACTCATAATTGAACTAGGGGCAAAATGGAAATTTATTAAAATACGTAGAAAATACAAGATAGAGAAAGAATTACAGAAAATGGATCCTAAAAATGGATTCAGATATATCAAATTAGGGGGGAGGCCCCCTTTTTATAGATACATGGATTAAATCATGGCCATCAGATTAAAAACAATTTGGACGCTCAGGATTGCGCCACGTCATCAGTCAACAGTACGCGGTTTGACCACGCGGATGAACAGTAACACGATTTGACCCGGGTGAACAGTGACGCAGTTTGGTTGAAAATAATCCTGTGTGATGCATGTACCGTACGTTAGATTTTTAGTCCACTAATATGCTGCCACGTCACCATCCACAGTACATAAGAATTTTAGACCAACAGGATCGTGACACCTCATCAGTCAATGCCACATCATCGGTCAATCCCACCTTATCGATCCGCCTATGTGAACAGTGTCATGAACAGTAACGTAGATAGTACCGTACACGTGAATAGTACTGTATATGTGAATAGTGTCATTTTTCCTTTTATGCTCCTCCTAAGGTTTTCGACCGTCCTAAGTTCAAAAGTGATGTCCGTTTTGCCGTCTGATCTCTCGTTTATTGTGAAATGACCATGATACCCCTAAAATACATAAAATACTTAATTAAAATCAAACACACATATTAAATTGCAAGAATCTTAAATACATAAAAGTAAGGGTTGTTAGTAAAACTTGAAATGTAAAATGATAATTTTCTCCTTTATAAATATACATTTTCTAACACTCAACACACCCCCCAACCAGCTTATTGTTAGTCCCTAGCAAATAAAGCGAATAAAATTCAAATTTAAAATGATTTTTTTTTAGAAACACTCGTGTTTATTCAATCAGATTAATGATAGCAATCAAATAAAAGTATAAGTATTATCTCCAGTCTAAAGCAACATCACACCCACATCAACTATCCACATGAATCAGCCCAGTAGACTTTGTTATAACTACTTTCAAGAATGACATGTCAAACCCCAAAATCTCACTAGAAGTAGTGACACTCTCACAAAGAAATTAAAACCAATAAAAATAGTCATTCCAATGAATGGTAATTAAGAGAGAAAATAATAAAGAAATGATATCACATGCTCTCATCAAGATGAAATAAATATGCCCTCAGCTTAGAAATAATACGATCTCAAGTCAAACAAAAATACTAGTCAACCCACTTTATTTATCTTTTTTTTTTATCCATCACTACATCTTTTTAGCCCATATAACTAGCTTCTACTTCAAACTATAGTTCCCTAAAATCAAGAAGGACTTTCATTAGGACGTAATGTAGGCTAGGGACATGGTTAACAAAGAAGGGAAATAAGGAAACAAAGTGTATGTTTGAGAAAAATGTAGAGAACTTTTTTTTTTTGGAAGTTGCAAGGTGGATTTCACCTATTATTGTTATTTTTATTCTTTTGAAACAACAATTTTTTTCTTTTTTGTTTTTTTTAGCAACAACAATTTTTTTTTAACTAGGCATAACTTCACTGTACAAAATGTTTATTTACATTTTTCTCAAACATAAATAGGTGATGGAATTTGTAAGATATTGGGTAATACTCCAAATCGGAGTGGGTCAAGATGATAAGTTTAACAAAAAAAAGTTTTTTTTTAAAGGCTCAAAAGGGTTAACTATGGATACTTAATAAAATGGATGGTTAGAAAGGCTCAAACTGATCAAAGATGACCTTTCCATCGTCTTTTAGGGCTCTAAATAATCTTCCATATCTACTAGTTAGATGGGCCTCCAAATGTAGCAACACACATTTTTTTTTATTTTATAATTTTTTAAGGGTTAACTCAAAAGAAATCTAGAGATCGTGTATAAAATAATAAACTGCTAAGCTGTATAAAGAGTGGGCAAAAGGGTTACTCTCCAAGAAAAATAATAGGCTCAAAAACTCACTTGGCACTTATTTATGACATGTTCATTCCTTCAAGCAACTCATATTTGTCTCCGACATCAACATGTAGAGTAGCAAACATAATGTAACATCACTTAAGACCAAAGATAATACAAATACTAAAATTTGAAATTAATCATGTCATCCAATGTTTAAACAAATCACACATTTTTTTTCAAACAACATCCTACCCCCCAACCTATTCAAAACATGAAAGGAAAATATGCATGCAGAAATGTGAAAATGATGCAGAAAAATTAATTAGAAAAAGAAATATTTTTTTTTAATTAAGAAGATGCGTTTCTAGAGGCACTACACTCCATATTCAGTCATCTTCGACTCAAATATTTGAATATATTTATAAAGGAGAAATTAAAAAGAAGAAGAAAAATGAACATCAAAACTTAATAAAGAAAAAGAAAATGTCTTAATTTTTTTTTGAAATATTTTTTTTAGGCGATGAAGATGCGTTTCTAGAGTCACTACACTCCATATTCAGCCATCTTCAACACAAAAAGTTAGCAACAGTTAGTTTCTACAACAAAAAATTAGTAAAAACTTAACCAAGATTCTACAATTGTCGACTATTCCCTCCCCCCAACAAGAACGAAACATTGTCCTCAATGTTTTAAAAGAAAGAGGTAGAGTTTAGAAGACATCACCTGGGTGGTGCAACACAGAAGAAAATATTTACATGCGGAGAGTTAAATCTAATTTGTACTTCTTACTGCGGCTACTGTTACCATCACAAAGGTCCAACACAAAGGTCCAGGGGTCTGGCTCCGGTTTATAAGCTTGTAACATATCAAGTAGCTCATTAGCAGTGTGAGCACAAATAAAAAGTTTTTTCGCATTAGAGGGAATGAAATAGTTTTTTATTGCATAGTTAAAAAATGCGATAAAGCCATCATAAAAGTTATTGACATTTAACAAACCGATGAGTTTCTGGTGAATGTGCAGATGGGCCCAAGATGCTAGTGTGATAAGTGCTTCTAGTGTTGCAAGATCTCCTGGAAGGAAAATAAAAGTATCAACATGATTAAGCATTTCAGTTATTCTTTCTTGCATACCTAAGACGACTAACTCTTCTCCAGTCGATGAGTCAGACAAACTGCCCAAAGGTTTTAGGACTCTTGGGATGATGCCTAACACTTGACTTCCTCTGATAAAAGCAGCTTTTGAGACCATTTTTGATAACCCTCGGTTACCTCCTCCATACACCAAGTGTAATTTTCTCGCTACTATGCTTCGACCAAGATCGATGGCTGTCTCAACGAACTCTTTATGTTTGCCATAGGTAAATCTATAAAGCACACAAATGTTCTTGAATTGTCTGTTGGGAGTAGCTGCCATTGTGATACTTCTCAAAAATAATTTGTGAGTGCTTGACAAAAAAGAAATCACATTTAAGAATCTTGGTGACAGTGGATCACAGTTGTGTATAAGGTAACGTGTCAGTGTCAAATAACGTGTAAAGCACTTGGCTCGCGAATCAAAAAGGAAACAATAAAAATGAAAAAGAAAACAGTAATAAAATTATTAAAGATAATAATGCACACAATAAAACAATAGTGAAATAAAATAACAGTAAAGTAAAAGGATATTTACAGGTAGTTGCGACTGTGGCTCACATCTTCCTCTGGTTTTACGTCCAGAAACGGATTGAACGCCCTCTATGGGTAGAGGATGGGCTTCCCATCCAGTTTTCGTATAAACTGGCAAACAGGGTCGTTTATAGTCAGATTCCCAATACTATATCGTGCATGCTCTTTCTGGAATAATGACCATAACTGGAGAATCGCTCCTTGCACATATCCACTGGGATGCGTTTTAAGAGACAAGAGGATATCATCTAATGACTCCTTATTCAAGTCATCCCTAATGAATTGAATCTTATCGTCCCTGTTATCAACATCATTCCTAAAGAATATGGGTTTTTATCGCAACTCATTCTGGCACACTTATGACAAGCAACAGAAATTCTTCGAGCTCGTCGTTTTCTTGCATAATTTCCTTTACCACAACCAGGCATGTATGCAATAAATTTTGGAGGTAACTCACCTGCCAATCGTATTTTCGCCTCAATTAACCAACGGATATCAGCAGGTATGTTATTCCTCATGAGCAATCGCATGCGTTCAGACCAAACTTTATAGATCGTAAGGAGGGCATTCTGAGGAAGTGAAGGGAATCGCTTATGAAGCTTCGCTAGAATCTCGTTTCTATATGTACCTTTGCCTCAGAATATCAGTTATTATGGGAAACTGAAGTAACCGACTTGATTGTCACGGAGTACCGTTATCCGCCACTTTACCGGAGTAATAAACTAAAGCACACAAACAGAAAAACAAATTAAAACACACAAAGAAAATTAAAATCGTCCTCTTATTGAATTTACCACAAACTCCAATTGGATGTCGTAAACACTTCTCTCAATGTCTCTGAGTTGGCTTTCTAAACCTCAACATAGGCTACTAACTCTGGTGGTTGTAGAGCCCATATACGATGTGTTTTACAAAATTTAATCTGCCTTTTGAGATGAGTTTTGACACGTTGAAGTGGTTTAAGAATGTTCAGGAGGAACGGTCTAAGTAAGGTACTCATGATTAAAAATAATAAGAGAAAAGTTAATACTTAAACAAACACACTCATGCAAAAATAATTTCAATTAGCAAAAGAATAATATAAAGAAAGAAAAAAAATATCAAATCACCGAAAAGAAAAAAAATCAATTCAAATCTGGTGGGTCACTCAAATTTATTTCGGTGTCTTCTCCATGTGGTTGGTACTCTAGATATGGTTTTAATCTTTGACCATTAACTTTAAACGTGACACCGTTTTTTGGGTTCTTAATTTCAATTGCCTCATGTGGAAAAACAGTATGAACAATAAAGGGACCAGACCAACGAGAGCGTAACTTACCTGGGAATAGGTGCAAACGAGAATTGAACAAAAGCACTTTCTGACCTGGAGTGAAAGATTTTCTCGTAATTTGCTTGTCATGGAAGACTTTCATCCGTTGCTTGTAAATCTTGGCATTTTCGTATGCGTCATTGCGAATTTCTTCAAGTTCTGCCAGTTGTAATCTTCTTTCTGAGCTGGCTTGCTGCATGTCAAAGTTGAATTTCTTGATGGCCTAATACGCACGATGCTCGAGTTCCACATGTAGGTGGCAAGTTTTTCCATACACTACCCTGTAGAGTGACATCCCAATCGGGGTCTTGAAAGTCGTTCTATACGCCCATAATGCATCATCAAGTCTTAATGACCAATCTTTTATGTCCGGCCTCACCGTCTTTTCTAATATGTGCTTTATTTCTCGATTGGAGATCTCAACTTGGCCACTGGTTTGCGGATGATATGGGGTTGCCACTTTGTGTGTGATTGAATACTTTGCCAAAAGAGCTTTGAATACTTTGTTATAAAAGTGGGCACCACCATCACTGATTATTGCTCGAGGGAATCCAAAGCGTGAGACAATATTGCTTTTCAAAAATCCTATCACCACCTTGTGATCATTGGTTCTACATGGAATCGCTTCTACCCATTTCGATACATAGTCAACAGCAACCAATATGTATTGATGGCCAAAGAAGGGGGAAAGAGTCCCATGAAGTCGATACCCCATACGTAAAAAATTTCAACCACTAAAATTGGATTTAGTGGCATCATGTTCCTTTGTGTAATGCTCTCCATTCGTTGACACCTATCACATGAAGAATAGAAAGTGTAAGTGTCTCGAAATATAGTTGGCCAATAGAAACCACATTGTAAAACTTTAGTAGCTGTTTTCTTAGCACTGAAATGGCCTCCACAAGCTTATTCATGGTAGAATGAAAGGATATTCTGAATTTCACTTTCTGGGACACATCGTCTAACAATTTGATATGCACAATACTTGAACAAATACGAGTCATCCCAAAAGAAATTCTTTATTTCCGCAAAGAATTTAACCTTGTCTTGCTTGGTCAAATGCTCTAGAAGTTGACATGTAACAAGATAATTAACTATATCAGCATACCAAGGTAATACTTCCACACTCATCAATTGTTCATCTGGGAATGACTCATTCAATGGTAATGATTCCATAATTGTGTCAAAATGGAGACGAGAGAGATGGTCAGCTACAACATTCTCTGTGCCTTTCTTATCTTTAAATTCCAAGTCGAACTCCTGCAAAAGTAACACCCAACGAATTAGTCTAGCTTTTGTATCTTTCTTTGTGAGAAGATATTTAAGAGCAGCATGATCTGTGAACACAATTATTTTACAACCAATGAGATAAGATCGAAATTTTTCCAATGCAAACACTACTGCTAGCATTTCTTTTTCAGTAGTTGAATAGTTCAATTGTGCATCATTCAATGTCATACTAGCATAGTAAATAACATAGGGAATTCGATCAAATCTTTGTCCTAATACTGCTCGCTACTGCATAATCAGATGCATCACACATGAGATCAAATGATAAACTCCAGTTTGGGGGCTGAATGATGGATGATAATGTCAACAAATGCTTTAATTTTTCAAACGCCACAAGACATGAATCATCAAAGACGAAAGGTACATCCTTAGCAAGTAGATTGCATAAGGTTTTAGAAATTTTGCTAAAATCTTTAATGAAACGTCTATAAAAACCAGCATGCCCAAGGAAAGATCTTACTTCTCTGACTGTTTTGGGTGGAGGAAGATTAGAAATGAGATCCACCTTGGCTTTGTCAACCTCAATACCTTTGCTCGAAATGATGTGACCGAGAACAATACCTTGTTTTACCATAAAATGACACTTCTCTCAATTTAAAACTAAATTCTTCTCGATACATTTCTGGAGAACTAATGTTAGATGATGTAAACATTGATCAAACGAGTCACCAAAGACAGAAAAATCATCCATAAAGACTTCAAGGAATCGTTCAACCATATCAGAAAAAATGCTCAATATGCATCGTTGAAATGTAGAAGGTGCATTACATAATCCAAATGGCATTCTCCTATATGCAAATGTGCCAAAAGGGCAAGTGAAAGTAGTTTTCTCTTGATCTTTTGGTGTTATGGGAATCTGATTATATCCTGAGTAGCCATCTAGAAAGCAATAAAATTCATGGCCTGCCAATCTATCAAGCATTTGATCGATAAATGGCAAAGGAAAATGGTCTTTACGTGTGACAGAATTCAACTTTCTATAATGAATGCATACACGTCATCCTGTAGTCACTCTAGTGGGTATCAATTCATTATCAGCATTCGTAACTACTGTGACTCCTGACTTTTTGGGGACAACTTGTACAGGACTGACCCATGAACTATCAGAAATGGGGTAAATGATACCTGCATCTAATAGCTTAAGGATTTCAGTTCTAACAACTTCTTTCATATTAGGATTTAACCGACGTTGCATTTCCCTAGTAGATTTAGCATTTTCATCGAGGTGAATGTAATGCATGCAGTCTACTTGGTTTATACTTTTTATGTCCGCTATGGTCCATCCTAATGCCCCTTTGTGCTCTTTTAAAATATCCAACAACTTACCTTTTTGTTCGTCATTTAGGGATGATGAGATGATTACCGGTAGAGTGCTTTCTTCTCCCAAAAATGCATATTCCAAAGTGTTGGGTAATGGTTTGAGCTCAAGTTTCGGTGGTGAGTCTGATGATGGGATGAGTTTCTTCTCTGATGGTGCTAGTTGTTCAACTCTTGACTGTCATTTATTAGTGTCCATGGATGGTGTTGAGTCAAGTAAGGTGTTGACCTCTTCAACCGATCTGTCAATATCAAAATCCAAACCAAAGTGAGCTAAACATGTTTGTAAAGGATCATCACTAATGTTTGAAAGAAAAGTATTATCAACTATTGTTTCTATTAAATCCACATCAACAATTCCATCATCTGCATTGTGAGGTTGTTTGGCAATGTTGAAAATGTTTAGCTTCATAGTCATGTTGCCGAAGGACAACTGCATATTTTCAGTCCTGCATTGAATATGAGCACCTGCAGTTGCCAAGAAAGGTTGGCCTAGAATAATATGGATGTGCTTCCTTGAATCTTGTATTGGTTGAGTGTCAATTATAATGAAATCAACAGGAAAATAAAACTTGTCTACTTGGATAAGCACGTCCTCCACAATACCATGAGGTATTTTCGTGGACCGATCTGTAAGTTGTAACACCACTGGAGTTGGGTGTAATTCTCCCAGTCCAAGTTTCACAAATACAGAGTAAGGCAACAAATTTACACTAGCTCCTAAATCCAACAAAGCATTCTCAATTGTGTGGTTCCCTATACTACATGAGATAGTGGAGGAGCCTGGGTCTTTGCATTTTAAAGGAATTTTATGTTGGAGTATAGAACTAACGTTTTCTGTTAAAAATGCCTTCTTTTGAACATGCATATTTCTCTTTTTAGTACAAAGGTCTTTAAGAAACTTGGCATAAGATGGAACTTGTTTAATAGCATCAAGTAAAGGGATGTTAACACTTACCTGTTTGAAGATTTCAAGAATCTCACCTGTGGATTTTCTCTTCTTGCCTTTAGCTAACCTCTGTGGAAATGGAGCTTTGGGAACGTATTCTCGTGGGTTGGTTTCTTCTTTTTCCTCCGGTGATGAGTCATCAACATTCACAGGTACAATTTGATTTTCTTTTGTCACCGGCATCTCTACTTTGTTGTTGACTTCTTTTCCTTTTCGCAAGGTCATGACTGCTTTGACCTCTCCATGCTGTTGTGGTGAACTGGTACTTGCTTCATATACTCTTTTAGGATTAGGCACTGGTTGACTTGGAAACTTGCCTTTCTCAACGGTCATTGCCAAGGTCTGAACTGAAGAAGCAAGTTGTCCCACCATCTTCTCCAGGCTTGAAACTGATTGAGCTTGTGAGTTGAAGCCTGCTCTCAACTCATTTCGTAGTCCATCAATGGTGCGGTTTTGTTGCTCAATCGCAGAGTGAGTAAGATTCTTGAGATTCTGGAATGAATCCTCCCATGGTCTGGGTTGAGAGTAGTTTTTGTTCTGATTGTATGGTCTGAATGGTGGCTGAGAGGCTTGAGGATTTTGAGGAATTGGTGGAGCTGGAGCTGCTGGTCCATTCTGTTGGAATCCTTGAGACAATGAAAAATTGGGGTGGTATCTCCATCCATGGTTATATGTGTTAGAGTATGGGTTGTAATTTGATGGCTTTCTCATTATACCTATGACATTGGCTTGATCTGAGTATGAGTCATGGTCATGTGGTTCTGTTGATTTAGCAGTCGATAATGATGCTATTTGTCGAGCAAGACCTTCAACCATCTCCTTGACTTCTTTGATTTCTGAACTTGACTCGCCAATGTAAACCTCATTTACTCTCTTAATTCTTCTAGTATTCCTGAGTGATCGACTCCGTTGTTGGGAATTATCCGCTTATTGCTGGAATAATTTCCAAATTTCTGATGCACTTTTTGACATTAGCTCTCCTCCACTTGTTGCCATTATCCATTCTTGCACATTTGGCAATAATCCCTCCAAAAAGTATTGGCATTGGTGTCATTTCTCGTACCCATGATGTGGACACTTCAAGAGTAGCCCATTAAATCGCTCCCACGTTTCGAAAAATGCTCGTCCTCTCTCTGCGTAAACTCTGAGATTTCCTGCAAATAGCATTGGTTTTATGCACTGGGAAATATTTATTCAAAATTTTGTTACCATTTGTTCCCATGATGAAATGCTATTGGCAGGCAATGTATTTAACCATGAACGAGCTCTATCCTTTAAAGAAAATGGGAATAATCTAAGTTTAACATCATCATCTGAAAAATTCTCATATTTAAATGTTTGACAAATAGCATGAAAATCATTCAAATAATTATATGGATCCTCATTTTCTAGGCCATAAAATGTGAGGAGACAATTTAGCACACTAGGTTTTAATTCAAAGCTCCTAGCAGCTACATTTGGGTATCTTATACATGATGTGCTTAAATTAGCTAAGGGACTAAAATAGTCCTTAAATGGCCTCTCCTGTGGTGCTTGTAAATCCATTCCAAATTTAATTTTAAAGTGCTTTTGTGTGCGAAGTGTTTTTTCTAATTCAAGGTCTATAGGTTCAAGATTAGGAAATAATGACCTACGACCATGCATGCAAGGAACACAAAAATAAATAGGAACAAAACGAATAAAAATAAAGAAAAAGGAGAAATTACAATACTAACCTTATTGCGCTGTTACAACCTTTCTATAAAAACACACTAAAATAAATACGTGAAATAAATTAACTACAAGTAAATTAATAAGATAAAAAAATTACAAAGAAAAATAAATTGAAAATTAAATTACAGAATTTTAAAGAAGAGAGAAAATAAATGAATAAAATTCTTAGCTCAAAATGTAAATTCACTCTTTTTTTTCTTTTTTTTAAAAAAAATTACAAGAAAATAATTAAAAGAAATTATTCACAAAAATTAATTCTATAAATTAAAATTACTTACCTCCCCGGCAACGGCGCCAAAAACTTGTTGTGCAAATTTTAATGTACTCGCAAGCGCACGAATCTATTGTAGAATAGATTAATGGTGACGAGTGTCGATCCCACGAGGAGATGGATTTTAATTATATGTAGAATTAATTTTGTAAATGGGTGGTTGGAATTGTGGTGGAAGTGATTTAAATTATCCTAAAATTGGAATTGAAATGCGATAATAAATTCTAAAATTGGAATTGCGGATGGCGAGAATAAATTGAAAAGAAATCTATTGAAATGACGTACTTAGGTATCTGGATCCGTATCAACATGCATCATGGGCTAAATAATCCTACTAATGCCAATTAAACATGAGGGGGGAATCCCACCTCATGAACCACGCTTTAATCAATATGGTGCTAAGGGCTATCGTGTCAAATAATAATAACATTGTACTAGGGAGCCGGTGAAACCAAGGCGGTACTAAATAAGATTAGTATTATTTGTCGATGAGAAGTCAAAACATCCACAAAAACTAGAGGGGAAGAGAAAATAAATTTACCAAATACAGCCCATGACACATGTTGAGACTTCACATTCAACCCAATCTTGAAAGGAAATTAGCCACTCATAATTGAACTAGGGGCAAAATGAAAATTTATTAAAATACGAAGAAAATACAAGATGGAGAAGGAATTACAGAAAATGGATCCCAAAAATAGATTCATAGATATCAAATTAGGGGGGGGAGGCCCCCTTTTTATAGGACGAGTTATGGTACCTCTGGTGCCTAACTACTCTCTATGCAACCAAGCTCATCCTACCCATCGCCCCCACTTTGTCTCATCTTCTTAATCCAGACAAAGCTACCTCTCTCATCTGGACATTACTTGAATGGTTTTCACCAATTCCATGGTGGAGACACAAGCTCCAACACTTGTCAGAGATCTACAACCTTGATCGTATGCCATTACCTGAAGCTCAAATGTGGACATCCGTGTTCATAATTCACAGGCCTTATTTCCAACACCCAGATACACAGTTCTTTTGGACACAGGATCAGGTATACGAATGGTTCACTGCACCACACCCTTCCATCATTGAAAATGAGATTCAGTCTACCTTACATAACTACCTCCACCAGTTAAACCACCAAACTCCGCCACATAAGGATATCGTTCACACATCCTTAGGCCCACAACATGACCTCATCATGATCCCTACTCCATCAACCAGATCCAAGCCACCATCCACAGGAATCCTTATCAAAGAAGAAAGGCCAGACTACACTGACTTTCTCTTCCAGGACTCTCAGGACCCTTGGGAAGAATTTCTTCCTCTCAGCCAACACCTTCATCAATTCCCCCAACCAACCATGGATGAACCTGAACCCTCCGACCCAGGACCATCAACCCGACCTTCCAAAAAATCACCTCGGCCTTCTAAAGTAGACAAAGCCACCCAGACTTCCCCTAGGTATGCTTCACAGTGTACTCCACGAGCCGCTCATTGCCCTAATCCACCATGCCGTGGTCCCTCCTGTCAACATCTTAAACGCCCGAAGCTTCCAAGCAACTTTTTCCGCAAACCGCACCACTCCGGTGATACAGATCCCGATGCAACGGAAAGTTCCTCCGAAGATGACTACATGAACCTCCACTCTCCATAAAAGTTATTTGTCTTATTATGATTTGTCTTCTTGTTATCATTATGTCTTGTTTTGTCTTGTTGTAATCATGGTTGCTTTTGCTTTTGCTTTTGCTTTTGCTTTTGTCAAAGTCATGCTTTATTAAAGCATCTTTGTCCCTTTGTAATAATTAAAGGTGTGTAATCATGTGTAATCATGTAACTTTACTTTTACTTTAAAGATAGGGGCCCTGTCCTATCTTTCTGAGATTCCTCCTCTATATAAGGAATTCTCATCTGCTTGTACCATATAGAATGTAACATATAGAAGTTTGCTAAGAAATAAACTCGTGTGTTTTTCTCTCACCATGAACTTCTAAACTTCTCTCTCTCTCTGCAAATGAAGTCTTAAAGAAAAGAAAAGGAATAAGGGTTTTTAAATTTGTTCATTTTGAAACTTAAGAGAGTATGCTCTGCACTTGCCTTTAGCAAGGATCCTGTGCATCAGAAAGCTTTCGTAGTTTTCTTATCTGGTTTGGTACCCTATTTTGACTAACGAAAGTCTGTTTTGGGTTGTATAATCCGACAAGAAAATGAAAGTTTTCCTGATTTCCCTATTTGGTATCAGAGCCTAAACCCTTTTTAAATTCCTCAAAGTGGTATAATTTAAGTCTTTATTCCTGTTTTGATCTTTAGTCTTCAGGCGCAGAGAGAACTCATCCCTCATGGCTTCTACCTCATCAACTCCTGTTACTCTTTCTTCTACGCTTTCTTTGCCTAAATCTTGCACTTCCCATACTGCTAATAAAATAGAAAACCTTGTTGAATACTCTTATATTCCCGAATCCGCTCAAATCAGTGAATCCACTTACCCTCTTATTAGCCCTTACCATTTGTACAAACGACCCAACTCCTTTACCCGCAGCATCCGTACACTTATCTCTACCAAACGGCCTCATCCTAAAGAATATATCCAGTCTTCTCGTCTGGATCAGTGTGCTCTCAAAGCCACCTCTGCTGAGCAATATGTTACACTCGAAATTCCTTCAGAACTCATTTCAAATTGGAAACGTGAAGGATACACTCATCTTCATCTAGGCGGCATCCGCCTCATCCTTACCCTACATGGGCGCAAAGGTTTACCTGTTACCGCTCGTGTTGCTCTCTTGGATACTCGGTTTAAACAGTTCCAAGATGCCGTAATCGGTACTGTCCTCACCACCCTACATGCTGGCAGTGTCTTACTCACCTTTTATCCAAACTTCAACCTTTCTCTTCAAGATCCTAATCTACCTACAACCCTGAAAGTTCAAGTCCAGATCCAAGGTGCTGAACAAATCTCCACTGCTAAAATCGCCACCTTACACCATCAACTGGTCTATCGGCTTCAGAATCATGCCTTAGACCTACCCACTCCAGAACACCACTCTGACACTCTCATGGTGTTAGCTGAATCTGACCAAATTCCAACCATCATTCAGATCCCCAGGCAAATTCCTCGCCATGAGCTCCTTAAGCTTATGCCTCTTGAATGGATCTCAAACTATGAGCAGTTCCATAACAATACAGCCCCAGTTCAGACATCTGAAAGTATGTTTGAAAGGAGACCCGATGGCACGGTCAGAATGACTTTTAAACCGCCTCCCAGTGCTCCTCAAGAGCCTCCTCGGCTCTCTTTCACTTATTCCTCCATGATCACAGCTGTTCAGACAGCTCAAGAAGATTTGCCTATTACAGGATTCAATTCCGACGGTTTCCCTGTTTATCCAGCCAAGCAAAATGGACATTTCCTTTGGGATGTCCCTGGCTCCGGCCACTGTGACCCAGATTGTCCCTGCTGGGATGATTGGGACGAGGATGATGATTATGTACCCAAAAAGAAAAAGAAACCTAAGAAAAAATCTCATGCCTTGTGTCACCACAGTACTCCTAAACCACCACAAGATCCTCCTCCTCCATCAGCTCCTTTACCTCTCTATAAAAAGGAACTCCAATGGCTTGCAAAGCGTTGCACTCCAAAAAATTCTTTCCCTGTTTCAGCTCCCTCTCCACCTCTGAGTTGTATGATGTTTTCATCTGCTTCCTCAGATTATTCTTCCTCTTTTCCTCCATTAGACACCCACACTGATTCACAACGAAATGTTGTGTCTAAACCTTTTGTTCCATCACCCATCACTTCATCAGGTCACCTTGAACCACCCAAACCTTTTGAGTCAGTCCTCAACTGGCAAACCCAAAATGCCAGAGCCCAGAATGATACTTTGTTGAACATTAATTCCAAAGTTGAAAAGATCAGTTTACGAACTGAACACCTTGAAACGAAGGTTGACTCCATCTCTGCACAACTGCAGCAGATCCACCAGAACCTCCAGTCCAGAATTGTTCAACTTGATTCTGAGTTGCGAACTATGCTTGCCCAACGTTACCAAGGTCCAGAATTTGATCAAAAAGAAAGGGAGATCAGACGATTAAAAGCTGAGCTTGCTCAAATTGAATCTGACAAACAAAAACCTTCCCTTTTTACTTCCTCACCTCCTATCCCTTCGATTGGTCCAACCTATCATCCATTTGCCTCAATGCTTTCTCCCATCCGACAGTATGAGCCTTCTAAGCTGTTTGGTATGACTCATACCCTTTTTCGAGACAACCCATTACCACCACCTAAACCAAAACCAAAGCCTAAACCTCAACCACGACCCGTCACAATCAATCCTTCCTCCACTATTATCCCTGACCAACAATCACCAGGCTATACACCAGCCTCACCATCACCTCCTGAACCATCCAAATCCCAACCTTCTACTAAATCCAAGGATAAAGAACCTATGCACCAATTCAGTGCCCAAACCATTGACCACCCATCTTCCACTGATGACCAAACTTCTGATTCAAATCTAGCCGTTTCAGATAGCCATACTGAGACTGAAACAGAATCTTCAGCATCCACTAGTGACTCTGAAAAATCTTATGCTGATATCACCAGAATCCTGATGGCTCAACCAGACCCACAGACCTCTCGGACTGAACCATATGTTGATATCCCTTCTGATGTTGAAGAAGAGATGCCTGAATCTTCTGCTACCAACCAGCCTCCTCCGGCCCAAACCACTTCATCCAGTCAAAAATCATCAAATGGTCCCTGGTTTACCTTTGATGATATCCCATCCTACAAATGGCGTGATCGTCTTAATGAAATGTCTGCCTGGATTGATCTCCAAATGCTCAGATCAGGAGCCACTACTGAATCAGTCCTTAGAGAATTTGCTACTCGTTTTACGGGTGCTCTAAGAGATTGGTTTGACTCTCTTGGTCAATACAGACAATTGCAGTTTGTTCAATTACCAGAAGTCTCTAGTGCTCTTGCCATTCTTCATGATCAGTTTTTAGGAGACCCAGCTGCAGCCTTTGAAGCTGCACGCCGAGACTATCTCAGCATGAAATGTTGCTCCCTTGATGCTAAGGATCTTGATTTCCATTACAAGCGCATGTCCCTGTTATTTTATAAGCTTAATGGATTCAATGAGCCTACCCTAAAGCATGTCTTCCTGGCTTCCCTTCCAGAAGAACTCCAACCAGACATCCAGCGGCAGCTCACCGCCTCCAATCTTGTCATTGACAATATCTCTCTTGGCAAAATTTTCCAACTCGCCAAAACTTGTCTTGACAAGCTCTGTGAACAGAAACAGTTCTTCAAAGACTTGTTGAAAGACAAAGAACCATTCAGAAGTGCCTGCAAAAAGCCTTATCTGCAAATCAAATGCAAACAGAAGAAGGATTGTGATTGCAGTCCCAAAAAGAAAAGGCATTTTCGAAAGTTCAGATCTCCAGAATTTTCATCCAGACCCCGCAGATCCAGAAAACCTTACAGATTCTTCAGAAAGCGGTCTTCTTCTTCCAAAGACTCCAAACGAAGAAAATCCAGCAGATGTTTTATCTGCAGGAAAAAATGTCATTTTGCCAAAGACTGTCCCAACAAAAGAACCAAGTCCATTCGTCTTGTAGAACATCTTCAGGCTACTACAGACTATTCTCCACAACAAGATGAACTGGAATATTATTTCTCTGAACAAGATGAACCCAATGATGAAACAGTGTTCGCACTCCAACAATCTTCTGATGATTCCGACAGTGATCAGTCCCAAGTCATTTTCCACCAACAGCTCTTGTCCCTTGACACTACGGTTCCTATACCCTCCATCAAAGTCCAAATTCTGCCTTCAAAATTCCAAAGGCCCATTCCAGCAATTGGTCTCATCGATACTGGTGCACAGCGCAGTATGATCAACCCTCATATTCTCCCACCAGACTCTTGGACCCAATCCGAAGAATATTTCAAAGCTGTTAATGGCAACCTGTTCACCACTTCTTTGGTTACCAAAAAGCCCATTGGTATCCAGATTTTCCCTAATTGTGTCATTTGGACCAAAGTCATTGGTTCAACTCTTCCTAATAAAGATATTTTGTTAGGATTTGACATCCTTCACCAGATCAAACACCTTCAAATCATTCCTCATGGAATCCGAGTCAAGTCCATGTTCAAACCATTCACAGATGTCTTGAAACTTTACAATCTGTCTGAAACCCCTCCATCATATCAGGATGTTTCTACCAAGCTTTTAAGTTTCTGTCCAGAGTCTCATTCTGAGTTCACCCATCCAAATCCTTTGTGGAAAAATCAGTCTTTCTTTGTTAAGTTACCCTTCAAACTTAATGAAGACATTAATCCCACCAAAGCTACTCACCCAGGAATGAGTCCATCTGACTTACTCCTAGCCCAACACGAATGTTCTCAATTGTTAGCCCAAGGGTTAATTGAGCCCACAACCTCTCCATGGGCTTGCCAAGCCTTTTATGTTGAAAAGCATTCTGAAATTGTTCGAGGAAAGAAACGCTTAGTCATTGACTACCAGCCCTTAAACATGTTTTTGCAAGATGACAAATTTCCCTTACCTCGCCGACAAAGCATGTTTACTTTTCTCAAAAATGCCCAGATCTTTTCAAAATTTGATTTAAAATCAGGTTTTTGGCAATTAGGCATTGAACCCTCTGAGAGATATAAAACAGCCTTTTGCATTCCTAATGCCCATTTCCAATGGACGGTCCTACCCTTTGGTCTCAAAACTGCCCCATCCATTTTCCAAAAATCCATGATCAAAATCTTTCAGCCTCTCCTGTCTAATGCATTGATTTACATTGATGATATTTTACTTTTTTCAGGATCACATGATGACCATCACCGACTGCTCAACCAGTTCTATGATATTGTCCAAAGTCATGGCATCATGCTATCTGCCAAGAAAAGCACCATTGCCACAGATACCATCGAATTTCTTGGTATGATCATAAAAGATGGCCATTACCAGCCGGGAAAGCACATTGCCCAAGAGTTGCTCCACTTTCCAGATCAGCAACTTTCCAAAAAGCAAGTCCAGCAATTTCTTGGAATCATCAATTACATCAGAGACTTTATCCCACATGTGGACCACTACACTCGTCACCTCTCAGCTTTATTGAAGAAAAAGCCTCCTGAGTGGAATGATGACCACACAAATGCTGTCACTACTCTCAAGAAGATTGCGCAAAATCCGCCTCCTTTAAAGTTGATTGCAGATGGAAAGCGCATACTACAGACAGACGCAAGTGATGAATCATGGGGTGCCATTCTCCTTGAAGAACTCAATGGAAAAGAACACTTTATCGCCTACGCTAGTGGACATTTTTCTGACACACAGCAGCACTACCATAGCGTGTTCAAAGAGATCTTAGCGGTAAAGTATGGCATCAAAAAGTTCGAGTACCATCTCATTGGCCACCACTTCCTCATCCGAATGGACAGCTCAGCCTTCCCCAATATTCTCAATTTCAAAGGCAAAACTGTTCCAGAAAAGATGTTACTTCGGTTAAAGGATTGGTTTTCCAAATATGATTTTTCAGTCAAGCATATAAAGGGATCCCAGAACCTTATCCCTGATTTGCTATCCAGACTCTCAAAACCAGAGACACCTCCCATTCTGTTTTCCACCACATACCATTTTCCAATCATTGCCATGGCTACATCTTTACCTCCCGAAGCTCTTACCAAAAAACCCTTTCCCTTGAATAAAACATTCTCCTCTGTTTTCGCCATCCAAGAGTTTGCAAGAAAAGCTGTTTTTCGTTTTTTCATGAAAGCTTACCTTATGGCTGATACCTTTCCATTTTCTACTTTTCACCCTGAAAATCTGTTTCTTACAGGTTTAACCCTTGACCCATCCAGAGAAATCACTGAAGACGAGTTATGGTACCTCTGGTGCCTAACTACTCTCTATGCAACCAAGCTCATCCTACCCATCGCCCCCACTTTGTCTCATCTTCTTAAATCATGGCCATCGGATTAAAAACAGTTTGGACGCTCAGAATTGTGCCACGTCATCAGTCAACAATCCACGGTTTGACCACACGGATGAACAGTAACACAGTTTGACCCGAATGAACTGTAACGCGGTTTGGTTGAAAATAATCCTGTGTGATGCATGCACCGTATGTGAGATTTTTCGTCCACTGATATGCTGCCACGTCACCATCAACAGTATATAAGAATTTTAGTCCAACAGGATCGTGACACCTCATCAGTCAATGCCACGTTATCAGTCAATGCCACATCATCGATCCGTCTATGTGAACAGTGTCGTGAACAGTAACGTAGACAGTACCGTACCCGTGAATAATACCGTACATGTGAATAGTGTCATTTTTCCTTTTATGCTCCTCCTAAGGTTTTCGACCGTCCTGAGTTCAAAAGTAATGTTTGTTTTTCCGTCTGATCTCTCTTTTATTGTGAAATGACTATAATGCCCCTAAAATACATAAATTACTTAATTAAAATAAAACACGTAATTAAATCACAAGAATGTTAAATATATAAAAGTAAGGGTTGTTAGTAAGACTTGAAGTGTAAAATTACGGTTTTCTCCTTTATAAATATGCATTTTCTAACACTCAACAAAGACCAATGGCAGGAATCGGTCTCTGGAATTTGGAGGGTAAGATGTGGAGTTTTACGGAAGGGATAGGGATGGTAGTGTCTAGAGATAAAAGTTGTTGGTGAAAAACAGTCTGAAACTCATCATTTTTAGAATTATCAGATGAGTTTTGCAGTGCGAACACTGTTTCATCAGTGGGCTCCTCCTGTTCTGAGAAGTAGAACTCAATTTCATCTTTGTGAGGAGAATAATCGGTGGTGGCCTGTAAGTGCTCAAGAAGTCTGATTGCTTTGTCTTTTTTGTTGGGGCAATCTTTAGCATAATGGCATTTCTTTTTGCAAATGAAGCATCGGCTTGACTTCTTCCTTTTTTGTTCTCTGAAAGAGCTAGATCTTTTCCTGAAAAAATTGTATGATTTTCGCCTAGATTTTGATCTAGAAAACAAGTCTGGATTTTTGAATTTTCATAAATGCTTCTTCTTTTTTGTGCTGCAATCGCAATCTTTCTTTTTCTTGCATTTGATTTGTAAGTAAAACTCTTTGCATGCACTTCGGAAAGGCTCCTTATCTTTTAACAATTCTTTGAAGAACTGTTTCTGTTCACATAATTTTTACAAACATCCTTTGGCGATCTGAAAGATCTTCCCCAAGGAAATGTTGTCAATGGTGAGATTAAGACTCGCAAGCTGCCTATGTATATCTGGTTGCAATTCTTCAGGTAAAGATGCCAGAAATACATGTTTGAGAGTCGGATCATTGAACCCATTGAGCTTATAAAACAGAATTGACATCCATTTATAATGGAAATCAAGATCTTTAGAGTTGAGGGAATAGCATTTCATGTTGAGGTAGTCTCTTCTTGCAGCTTCAAAGACTGTTGTTGATTCTTCGATGAATTGTTCATGAATGACAGTAAGAGCAGTTGAGACATTAGGTAGTTGTACAAACTGTAATTTTCTGTACTCTCCTAAAGTATCAAATCAATCTCTTAAAAATCCCGTAAAACGGGTAACAAGTTCTCTAAGGACTGATGCTATAGTAGCATTTGCTCTTAACATTTGGAGATCAGTCCAAGCATCCATTTCGGATGATCGATCTCTCCATTTAGCTGCAGGGATATCATCAAAAGTGAAACATGAACCATTTGAAGGTTTATGATCAGTTTGGGATTGAGCAGGCCGGTTTGGAGTTGAGGATGCTTTGGGTTATCTTCCTCAATATCTGAGGGTATTTCAAAGAATGGGTCAGTTCTCGAGGATTGAGCAGGCTCAGTGTCTTCAGGTTGGGCCATAAGGATTCTAGTGATATCAGCATAAGATTTTTTAGGATCACTAGATGAGATGGAAGATTCGAGGGAAGAGTCTGTTTTAGATTTAGATGAATCGGCTGAAACGGCTAGATTGGAATCAGAAGTTTGGTCCGTATCGCATGGGTCTGGAATTATCTGTGCACTATATTGTTGCATTGGTGATTTATCTTTGGCCTGATTGGTGTTGGTTGAGGAGGAAGTTGGGTATAGATAGGTGGTTGCGATTCTGTGATAGACAAAGGTGGATGGAAATGTTGTTTATCAGGTCGTGGACAAGGATGAGAAGTGGATCTAGATGGTTTTGGCAGAGGATGTTTTCTAAACAAAGTATGTGTCATGCCAAATAATTTGGACGGGTCTTGGGGCTTGATTGGAGAAAGCATAGGTGCAAATGGATGGAAAGCTTGGCTGATAGTAGGTAATGATGGAGAGGTGGTAAATAAGGTTGGCCTTTGCCTTTCTAACTCGATATGTTCGAGTTCTGATTTCATCTTTCAAATTTCCTTTTCCTTTTGATCAAATTCTGGGCCATAGTAGCTATGATTCAGCATGGCTCTTAGTTCCGAATCTAGTTGAGAGATTCTAGATTGAAGATTCTGGTAAATTTGCTGCATCTGGGAAGTGATCGAATCCATTTTAGACTCAATATGAACAGTTCGTAAACCGATATGATTAACCTTTTTATGGATATCAACCAAGGTTTCATTTTGAGCTCTGGCATTTTGTGTGTGCCAGTTGAGAATAGCTTCAAAAGGTTTGGGGTCTTCTAAGTGGTCGGTGGGAGTTATGGCTGAAGGAATAAAGGGTTTGGTTATGACTTTTCGTTGTGGATCAGTGTGGGTTTCTAGAGCAGGGAAATTGGAGGAATAATCTTGTGAGGTGGATGAGAACATCATACAAGCCATAGGCTGTATGGGTGGTGTGGATTGCTGAATATTGGATAGGAGTTCGGTTTTGTAATTTTTTGCAATCCATCTAAGTTCCTTTTGATAGACGGGTAAAGGAGCTGGTGGTGGTGGTGGATTATGAGGTGGTTTAGGTTGGTGATGTGAACACGGAGTTTTAGGTTTTTTCTTTTTCGGTTTTCTTCTCCGTTGTTAGTCAATGTCACCTTCTTCCCAATCATCCCAACAGGGACAATCTGGGTCACAATTTCCTGATCCTGGTGAATCCCAAAGAAAGTGGTCATTAAGTTTGGCAGGGTAGACAAGATATCCTTCTGAATTGAATCTTGTGATTGGCAGCTTTTCTTGAGCTGTCTGAACAGCAGTAACCATTGCAGAATAAGTGAATGAGAGTCGTGGAGGCTCCTTTGGTGCTGTTGGTGGAGGTCAAAATGTCATTCGGACAGTTCCATCAGATCTTCTCTCAAACATACTCTCGGTGGTTTAGATAGGATAAGTATTGGTGTGGAACTTTTCATAATTGGAAATCCATTCCAAGGGCATGAGTTTGATGAGTTCATGTTGAGGGATTTGTCTTGGAATTTGGATGATGGTAGGGATCTGATCTGATTCTACTAACACCATGAGGGTGTCAGAGTGGTGCTCAGGTGTAGGAAGATTTAAGGCATGGTTCTGAAGCCTATAGACCAATTGATGGTGAAGAGTTGCAATTTTGGCATAATAGATTTGTTATGCACCTTGAATTTGCACTTGGACTTGCAAGGCAGTGGAAAGATTTGTGTCTTGAAGAGAAAGGTTGAAATTTAGATAGAAAGTGAGTAGAACACTTCCAGCATGAAGAGTGGTTAAGACAGTACCAATAACAGCATCCTGGTAATGTGTGAACCTAGTATCCAGCATAGCAATTCTGGCTGTGACTGGTAATAATTTCCTTTCATGTAAGGTTAGGATTAGTCTGACTCCTCTGATATGGAGATGAGTATAACCTTCTCTTTGCCAATTGGAAATCAACTCTGAGGGAATTTCTAGAGTGACATATTGTTTAGCTGTGGTAGCCTGATGGGAACACTGGTCCAATCTGGAGGACTGGATATATTCTTTTGGATGTGGTCTTTTGGTGGAAACAAGAGTGCGGATACTACGAGTAAAGGAATGTGGGCGTTTGTAAAGATAATAAGGGTTAAGAAGTGGAAAAGAGGATTAATTGATCTGAGCAGATTCATGGATATAGGAATATTCAACTAAATTTTTGATTTTATGAGCAGTGTGCTTGGAGCAAGATTTGGGTAGAGAAAGGGTGGAAGAAATGGAAACTGGAGTGATGACAAAAGAAGTAGAAGCTGCGTTGGAGGAAGTTGATGCCATGAGTAGGAAATTCTCTCTGTCTTTGAAGACTATGTGGAAAAGAATTAGAAGTGCGTGGCATTGTTTACACCAGATCTACAACAGAACGAAGTCTATCCTTAGGGCCAGTAGCCCGTAAATTCTGGTTTCCAGTTGATATACTCAAATAGGGAAAAGAAAACTTTTAAAATATTTTCATTTCGGGTTATATAACCCAAAACAGACTTTTCTTTAGTCTAAAATAGGGTACCAAATCAGATAAGAAATTATCAAAAGTTTTCTTATGCACAGGATCCTTACAAGAGGCAAGTGCAGAACATACTTCCTTAAGTTTCAAAATGAATAGATGTAAGTTTTCTTTTTATTGTAAAAACTTTAGAGCTTCATTAACAGAGAGAAAAGGAGAAATTAGAAACTATTATAGTTATAATAATAATAAGGGTAAATTTTATGTTACTCCCTTATTAAAGTATGAAAACTTCAACTTACCTCTAAATTCTAACTAACTAACAGTTTTGTAGGGTTAATAAGGATAATTTTATTTCACCCCTTAAAGTCTTACATATTTCAATTTAGATGACAAAAATAGATTTATTGATAAACACCTCTATAAAATTAATTTTTACTTATATTTTAATTTATAAAACAAATATAATAATCATGAATTTTATTTATAATATTACCACAATGAAAATAAAAAAAATTAATTTTTACCCTTATTTTGAATTTATATATTTTAAGAATATAAATCATTAACCAATTAGTTGACTTTTACCATTCCAAAATACTATTTTACCTTTCAAATTATCTAAAAGACCAATTAACCCATAAAATTTATTTACATTCCATTACTAGCTACGGGTTACTAATCTAATTCAATGGATTAAAAATTAAAAAAATATAAAATTTAGAAAAATTAAAAAACCGAATCCTTAACACTAATCCTAATCCCAATTTTTTATCAATTTTTTTTGTTGACATCACTTGTTATAAATTTTAATCTTACTTATTTTTTGTTCTTAATAATTCTTTTTTATTAAAAGCCATTTTTGTATATTTTTCTTCCCAAACATAAAGTTAAGGGGCAAAATAATAATTGATAATTTAAAATATTTAAATATATCCAATATTTATCATTTTCTTAGAATAATATATACTTAAATTAAAAATAAAAACTCTACAGTACCTGCATTTTGAACAAACTTGACTCCACCATTACAATGAATTCATGAAATAAGATGGAGCACTTGGATGTTTCAACATAATACCTACTTAAAATCTAATGAAAAATAAATTAATCAAACCAAACAAAACTAATCTAGTTGTTAATTTTAAACCCTAAAATGACTAAGTGGCGATGGCAAAAGCTTCGTGAACGATGGTGGGGGAAGTAGCAGGGACGACGTTTGCGTCGATACAGAAGCATCTCATGGCTGCAATCGGAGCTCAGATCGTTGCGTGCAAGAAGCTACAATGATTTGGAGCAACAACGCAGCCGCACCATCGATCGCAGCCGCAAGTTGTTGGCGCAGTTGCTATGGCACCATTAAAGCTTGGAGAAAGATGACGCGCCGAGAAGTTTAGAGGGGTGCAAATGGCTGGCTACTAGTATATTCGCAAACCCAAGACCAAAAACAGAAGAGCCATAAGCTCCACACTCCACCAGACACGAAGACAGAGGAAAGAAGAATATAATAAAGAAAGAATAAAAAAGTGAAAAGAATTTTTTCTTTATTTTAATTCATAAAAAATCTACTTTTCCAATTTTATCCTTCTGCCACTAAATTTAATGGCCAAACTTAACATATTTTCACTTGATCAAGTATTTTTAAATTTGTTTCGCTTTTTTAAAATTTTTCAAAACATGTATCATTATGTTGTAATTAACCCTAAATTAAAATATAAGTAAAAATTAGTTTTATGTTTTAAAGGTCTATTACTATTTTTTTATAGGGGGTTTTATTAATAAATTTATTTTTGTCATCTAACTTGAAAGATGTAAGATCTTAAGGGGCAAAATGAAATTATCCTTATTGACCCTACAAAACTATTAGTTAGTTAGAATTAGGGACATTCTCGTATTTTAATTAGTCAACGTCAGTCAACTGTTAAAAATAACAACATTTGGGGGGTAAGTTGAAGTTTTCATACTTTTAAAGGTTAAATTGAAGTATGTCAATATAATAAGGGGATAAGATAAAATTTACTCTAATAATAATTACTATTGTTAATATAATGATTAACATTCATAGTAACATTATTATTAATACTATAATAATAATAATAATAAATAAAATAGTAATAATCATTTTGATAAAAGTAATTACTATTATTATTATTATCATTAAATTTTTCATAATAATAATATATGTGGGGCAATATTGTCACTTAAAAAAATAAGATTCCATTCCCACCTCCCCTATGGGAATGGAAACTCTAGTAATCAATCTAATTTCTAAGTGGCCCACCACTTTGATTTTCATTCCATCTCTCATTTACATAAATAAACACATCATTCATTCTCATTTCTTGATTCCCATTCTGATTTATGATAAGTAAACACACAATTAATATTGTAGTTTTTAAGCACAACTTTCCAACCTCACAATATCAAAAAAGGCTTTAAACTAGTTAAATGATATTAACTCTAAAGGCATGTTATTATTTTGTAGTTTCCAGATCCTTTGGAGTTTACAATTTTTTTAACTTTTGACTAAGGGCTTGGCTACAATGCTGTGAGGCATTATAACATCACAAAGTTGGGCTCTGAAAAAGAGAGCCCAACATTTGTTGGCTACCATTTAGCAACCAAAGACTTAGAGCAATCGGTTTTTTTGATATTAAATAGAATAATATACTAATTAAAATTTTTTGAAAAAATAGTATTAATAGTAACCAAAAAAGATAAATAAATAGAAAATGAAAAAAGTGTATATAATAAAGGACAAAAATTAGTTTCTCATTTTATGTGCAATGTCTTACATTTGACATTTAAATTTTCATATATGTTGTTATTTGTCTCAACTTTATTATTTTAAAAACAACCAGAATTTTAATTTCTCCCAATTTCATATTTGACGTTCGTGTTTCATGTATAACATAGCCTGTCACATGTACGAAGTACGATGTTGCATGTTTATATCGTACTTATTTCTAATGTCTAACATTGCGTGATTATCTTTCATTTTTGCATATTTCATATTATTTGCCTCACATGTAACTTCCATGTTTCATGTTTACATGACATGCTGCTGCACCTTTAAAGTTTGATGTTTCGTGTTTGAAAATGGAGCAAAAAATTAGGGGTGTTCAGAATCAAATCCGATCCACTCAATCTATCTGATCCATAGAAATCCAATCTGTAAAAATCTGACCCATGGATTGGTGGATTGGATTGGATTGAAAATTTAAAAATTTACAATCAGTAGATTGGATATGGATTTACTTCTGTAAATCTGTAAAAATTCGCGAATCCACAAAAACATAAAAAATTTAAACTTGTAAACATGGCACTAGACGTACTAATAAATAAATAAGTTAAAATATAATTACATTAACACCATATTATATCTTATTCGATAATAATATAAAATAAAAATAATTGAATAAAAAATATAGTTTCCTGAGCAATTAATTTTTATGTACTGATCTAAATAAATGAGATTTTTTTCTTTTTGGTATGTTATATTTTGAAACTTTAAATGTATTTTCTATCTTTATTTAAACAATTAATTTTTTAAATCTTATTTAATTTTGAATTTGATCGGTAGTAAAATTATTTTTATATTAATTTTTTATTCAGTTAGTTCGTGGATATGACATAATTAAAAATTTTTAGCTCGTAAACCAATCTGCAAAATATTGGATTGGATATGGATTGGGTCAAATCTGCAACTGATCCGTAGAAGTGTGAATTGGATTTAAATTGAATTTCTTCAATCTGTGGATTGGATTGAATTAAAAATTTATAATCGGCAAAATCTTGGATCGGATATGGATTGATTTCCAATCCGTAAAATCCGATCCTCGAACACCCCTACAAAAAAATTTTATTTTCTCGCCCATTTCATGTTAGACAGTCATGTTTCATGTACAATATCGTCCATCACATGTATTAAGTATTCTATTGCATGTTTACATTGTACTTATGTTTAATGTCTAAGCTTGCATGTTTAACTTTCCTTTTTGCATATTGTTATTATTTTTTTATCTGTAAATTTCATGTTTCATGTTTACATCACATGTTGCATCTTTGATGTTCGGTGTGTATGTTAGAAATGGTGCCAAAAATTATTATTTTTTTATATGAACCCCGTCAAGCACTGACGCGACCCTAATCAATTTAGTCCCCATGATCAAATTTAAACTCGAAATTGAATGGAACCGCGACTCAATGCTTATTGAAAGCACGAACCTTGGTATATGAGGACACCACAATCAGATATGGATGATCTGGTTGATAAATCAAGAGTTTGAACACCACGAAAATCTGATAAGTTCAAAGAGTTTATATAAGAACCAAAGAGAGTTAACTCTCTCACCAATTACATCAAAACTGATATGTCTCTCTTTATTGGATGCGAGTACATTATATAGAGTTGGTTACATTAATTTTTGGAAATAAATTCTAAACTAAAATGAAATCGGAATCTGAATCTAAACAAATTAGAAAGAACCTAAATCAAATCAGAATTCTAATGTAAGCAAATAGGAAATGATTTAAATCAAATCAAAATGCTAGTATAAGTAAATAGGAAAGAATTTAAATCAAATCAGAATCCTAATCGGCTTAAATGCCTTACATCAATTAAAATGGAAACTAGGCGATTAAAATATAAATAACTTATTTGTTTCTCTAATAGCCTCCTCAAGTAACGGAAAAATATCCGAAAAAGGAAAATAATATATTTTCCTGCCATAATATGCAAGCCAACTTCCTATTTCATGGAAGCTTGGAAGCTTTAAGAGCTTGAATCATGCATTTATCATGTGTGATTCATTCAATGGGCCTCCACGAATTTGATTGAGCCCAAGTTGCTTGAACCAATCCATTAAGCGCTTCATTGAATTTCTTCGCTCGAGCTCTTATGACGAGTTCGATGGGAACTTGAATAGGATCTAAATATGCCTCATTCCACGTGCTTGTGATAGTTTTGTCCTCAATCTCATCATTCCCCTCCTCTTGAAGAGGATTTGTCCTCAAATTATCACCAGCATCAAAAGGACCCAAATAAAAAATATTAAAAGTAGCACTTACATTGTACTCACCAGACAAATCCAGCTTGTATGCATTGTCATTGATCTGCTCCAAGACTTTAAAAGGACCATCCCCTTGAGATAATAACTTAATTTTTATTCATTTCAGAAATTGTTCCTTGCGCATGTAACCACACCCAATCAGCGGGTTCAGAGACTAGCTTATGTCGCCCTTTATTGGCTTGTTTAGCATATTGCTTACTTCTCTGCTCAATGTTGAAGTTTCACCATCTCATGTATCTATTTAGCAATTTCAACAATTTTCTTGTCATCTAAGTTAACACGCTTAGAAACAGGTAATGGAGTTAAATCCAATGGTGTTAAAGGATTAAAATCATAAACAATTTCAAATAGTGAATACTTAGTAGCAGAATGAACAGAACGATTATAAGCAAACTCAACATGTGGTAAACAATCTTCCTAAGTTTTGATGTTCTTTTTAATGATAGCCCACAATAGAGTAGATAAGTTCTATTCATAACTTCTATTTGACCACTAGTTTGAGAGTGACAAGCAGTTGGAAGCAACAACTTAATTCCTAACTTAGCCCATAATGTTTTCCAAAAGTAACTTAAAAATTTAGTATCCCTATCAGAAACAATTGTCCTAGGCATTCCATGCAACATCAAAATCTCCCTAAAGAATAGGTCAATAACAACAGTTAACCGTTTATTGAATAAACGGCAATCTGTTTTCTTCAACATATGAATTCACACATCTATTTTTGTTTTTGGCCAACAATTAACCCATTTCAAAAATCATTTCATTGATCCAAAATATCTTATAGACCAATTTAATGCATGATTCATGAATTCACATAATTCAAACAACTAATACAAATAAACAATCACATCACAAACAACAAAATAGATTTGGTATCATATAAAGCTAAGTTATTGTGCAACATTCATCATTCCAAGCTCATGCCTAATTTTAGTAAATTGTTCTTCATTAAGAGGTTTTGATTTGTTTACTAAATTGGCATGCTTCACAAATTTTATCTTTTTGAAAGCCAATTTTTAGAAGACCTTTAACCAAACCTTGTAGAGAAAATCTCAAGTCTTAGGTACCGAAGCCTTTTTCGGTCCTTAAGTATTAGCAATAGTTCCTTTTGGAACCCAAACACATTTTACTAGACATCTATATTTCATATGACCATTTTGATTGCAATAATGACATATAATCTTGTGATCACTTGTGGAGGTAGTTTTAACAAAATAATTCTTATAATATTTTTGTTTCAAGTTAGGTTTATACCAAAGTCCTCCTTGATCAAACGCACATTTTTGAGTGCTCAGCTCAGTAATTTTTCCAAATTCTTTTGACCACTTGTGAATTTTAACACAATTTCATTGAGTTCATTACTTGTTTTCTTAAGCACTTCATTTTCTTTCATCAATTCATCAACATGTGATATTTCATACTCATATGAAATACTTTGTAACATTTTATTATCTAAGTCTAGTTCTTTAATCTTTTCATGTAATGAGTTATTGTATTTTTGTAAAGCATCATTTTCATTTTAAGTTCCTAGTATTTTCTTTTTAAGGGATGCATTATTTTTACCTAATCTTATCCAATCATCATGCAATTGTTTAAAAGCATTATTCAATTCATCATAAGTAGGATCACTAACCTCATCAAGTTCGTCCAATGATTCGTCTCCAATTGCCATGAGAGCTAAATTAGACATTTATTGTTGCTCTTTATCTTCACTTGTTTCCTTATCGTTGTTATCCCATGTGACTACCATTGCCTTTTCCTTGAGCTTGTTGAGGAGAGAGGACACTCTGATTGTAAGTGTCTAGGCTTCGTACACTCATAACATATGATTGCCTTAATCAAATAAAAAATAATAAGTTCAATAATTCACAATATTACAAGAGTAAGGGAAGAGAGAGCAAACAAAATACTTTTTACATGTTTCGGCAATCCCCCATTACGTCCACGCCTCTAACCCAACCAAGCTCTATGATTTCACTATCCAAGCCTCCCAATGCTTCAAGTTCTTTACAAGGTGTCAATAAACATTTACAACCAAGAGATTATCTCCCAATCTCTTCACTCAAGTGTTTCTCACACTTAAACACTCACAAGTTTGATGATAAAATAAAGATTACAACAATGAACTCTCTTTTAGAGTAAATGTACAAATGATAGCACAATAAAAATTTAATCTATGATGATTTTCAAATTTGGAAGCTCAAAATATGTTGTTTGCACTTGTCTATAGTCGCAAGAGTCTTAAAATTGAAATTTGAGTTTTAATAGCAAAAGCCAAAAAACTAGCCGTTATAGGCAAATTCAAGAAACCAAGCAGCTAGCTGCTTAATTTATCCGGCTTCCCGCTTCAGAACAGTAAAGTTACCATTAAATTTAAATTTTACTACAGCAACACTGTTAACAAAATTGTAATTTTTCCCAAAACTTTCTATAATTATATTACGGCCCAAAACTTATAAAACTTTATAAACTAGTCCAATTTTAGAATTTCTAAATACTACTTATTTTTCCCAAAGCTTTCTAAAATTATGATATAGCCCAATACATGATAATATTTTTCAAAATAATCCTTTTCAAAATTTAAGATAATATTTATAAATTTCAAAGTTTTCAAATTTTTTTCAATATAGTCCATAATTTGAAAATGTGAAGTTTTCCTAGGCGATTAGTCGCTAACTCTCTGTCCAATTTTGGATAGTTACACTCGGGTCCTCAAACTTTCATAAAGTATTTTATGGCCCAAAATGTTTGAAATGTTTGCAAATTGGTCCAAATCTAGAATTCAAAACAATACTTATTAAAATTAAAATCAAAGATTGCAAAATTTTTTCATTTTAGTCTACATCTTGAAAAATAATTAACTTAATAAAATACTTAGGTTATACTTGTAAAACTTTTGATTGATGAAAAAATAATGATTTATTAAACAAAATCCTCAGCTTTTCAAATGTTAAACCATTCATATATTAAATCATACCAGTTTTACAAGAATTTTTGCAATAATGAGTTCGTTGAGTTCTAAAATTTATTCTTGATCGCGCTGTTGTCCATTGAGTATCTTGAGCTTGATTTCACGTGATTCACTTCATCATAAATATTATCCTTCAAGAACTAGTGAAATGTGAAATACAATATTTTTTGATTTACTTAAGACACATGTTTGTTATCATCAAAATTACAATATGTGTAGCCCTTTAGGCTAACACTCTGCTCATTAGTTTTCTTATAGAATTTTCTAAATCTCCTAGCCAACATAGCCATCTCCTCATCATCTAGCTCATTTTCCTCATCACTTTCATATTTTGAGGCTTTGAGAGCAATGCTTTTCTTATTCTTCTCATTGCCTTTTTCTACTGTCAAGTCTTCCTCATATGAAATAAGAGAACCAATCATATCATCAATTGGTAAAGTATTTAAATCTTTGGCTTTCTTAATGACAGTCATTTTAGGTCTCCATTCCTTTGGTAGTGACCTAATAATTTTCTTAACTTTCTCCATATTCGAAAAGGTTTTTCCTAGGGCTCCTAGAGTGTTTACTATGTCCGTAAATCTAGTATATATAGAA
The DNA here is from genome assembly GCA_018350135.1 of Citrus trifoliata. Taxonomy (NCBI): domain Eukaryota; kingdom Viridiplantae; phylum Streptophyta; class Magnoliopsida; order Sapindales; family Rutaceae; genus Citrus; species Citrus trifoliata. The sequence goes on from CM031390.1 coordinate 11,783,621, forward strand.
TACACACTCTCATTTTGTTCCATTTGGAACAATTCATATTGTTGAGTGTATCTACTAATTTTAGACGCTTTCACTTGATTTGTGCCTTCATAAACAACTTCAATTTTGTTCCAAATTTCATGAGCACTTTTATAATTAGATACTCTATGAAACTCTTTCTTGTCAAGTGCACAAAACAACACATTCATAGATTTGAAATTTAGAGAAACTTTTCTTTTTTTGAATTTATTCCATTCCTGTGAAGGTTTTGGAATATATTTCCCTACTTCATTTTTAGTCATAGGCATGAATGGACCATCACATACAACTTCCCAAATTTCATAATCTAGTACTTGCAAATGAATTCTCATTAAGGATAGTCATCACCATCAAAGAATGGTGGTCTAGTTGTGGATTGTCCTTCCCTAAAGTTAAAAGTATTTTGGGTTGTCATGGATCTTTTACTCTAGACGGTTAAGTCTTAATAAGAGAACCAAGCTTTGAAACCAAATGAAATACTAGATATGCAACCCAAGAGGGGGGTGAATTGGGTTTCTAAAATTTAAAGCAATCAAGAAACTAAATGCGAATTAAACCAAGTAATCAAATTCGAAATGAAAAAGTTAATGTGCAATAAAAAATAAAGAGATAGAGTAAGAGAGAGCAAACACGTGATTTTTACGTGGTTCGGCCAACCGTGCCTACTTCCACGTCTCCAAACTCTCTAGGCTTGAGGATTCCACTAAGTAAGCCTCTAAGGGTTCAAAAACTATTACAATTGACTTTCAAGGTGTCAATAAACTTTTACAACAAGAGATTATTCCCAATCTCTTAACCCAAGTGTATCCCAATACTTACAATCTTATTTCCAATCTCTTAATCTAAGTGTATCCCAACACTTACAATCACTCAAAAATAAAGATTACAAGTAAATTTTCACTCACACAATGTGTTTGATTACAAATGATAGCTCAATATGTGAATAAAATGAATTAAAATTAAGTTTGAAGCTAAAAAATAGATGTGTACTCAATATCAAGCTCAATGATAACTGTTGGATCACTTTTTATTTGAATTTGATTGAGTCATTTTATAGATGGAGCTGAAAATTAGCCATTGTTGACTTTCTACACACAATCAGAACGTCATTTTGCATTTATCGGATCGCTGTTTTGACTTGATCAAGTGACTGTTGTGCCAAAATTAAAGATGTCGGATTACCATTATCGCTCTAGAATCTTGTCCAGAGATATCGATTATCTATTTGATATAAACGATTTATCGTTTGCAAGATGATTGCTCTCTAGACTGTTATTGGTTTACTGTTATCAGTAAACGGTTTTTCGTTAATTAAAATTTGCTCTCTGGAATGCAATCAGTTCATCGTTATTAATAAACGGTTTACCATTATCTGAAACTTGCTCTCTGAAATGCAATTGGATTATCGTTATTCGTAAACGGTTTTCTATTATCTGAAAGTTGCTCTCTAGAATGCAATCGATTCACTGTTATCCATAAACGATTTTCATTATCTGAGATTTTCTCTCTGGAATGCTATCGGTTTGTTGTTTAAATAAACAATTCACCGTTTTCTTAGATTTTACTAATGATCCGATTAACAAAAATTTTCAGACTTATCAATTTAAAACTTGTTTGTTATCATTAAAAGCATTATACATATAAGTTAACACAAGTTTATCGGTGCAAAAGGTACAACTTCATATTAGCAAACAACTTTTCTTTTCTTAGCACATCTAAAATAGATTTCAAATGTACTACATGATCGTCTATGTTTTTGGTATAAATGAGGATATCATCAAAATAAACAACAACAAACTTGCCAATAAAAGCTCACAAAACATGATTTATAAGTCTCATAAAAGTGGTCGGGGCATTAGTCAGACCAAAAGGCATGAGTAACCATTCACACAAGACCATATTTTATTTTAAAGGCAGTTTTCAACTCATGTAATTCATCAAGCATATGATCTAGCCTAAGAAGGGATGTAAATACTTTACCGTTATAATGTTGATGGCTCGACAGTCAACACACATCCTCCACATCCCATCATTCTTAGGAACTAATAAGATCGGAACTGCACATGGACTCATGCTTTCTCTCACGTACCATTTTTCCATTAATTTATTAACCTGCCTTTGAAGTTCCTTAGTTTCCTCCGGGTTACTCCTATAGGCTAGTTGATTTGGAAGGTTGCATCGGGCACAAAATCAATTTGATGCTCAACTCATCGAATTAGAGGTAACCCATGTGGTGTTTCCTCGAGAAAGATATCCTCATATTCCTACAAGAGAGAAACAATAGAATTATGCAAAGTAGGGTCAAGTTCGTTAGTGTTTAAGAATGCCTCTTTGTACAAAAGTAAAATCATTAATTGATGTAAAAAGAACGCTCTTTTTATCTCACTTGCTCTTGCGTAGAAATTCTTTTGTTTTCGCTTTGATTTTCTCTCAATGGCTATATTTTTCTTGGCTTTTTCTCTCTCATTGTTCTCGACCTCTTTTTTATTTTCACTTTCTTTTTCTTTCTTTTTCTTTTGCTCTCTCTCTCTCTGTAAGCTCACTAAATCTCCATAAACCTACTTTGTAAATACAAATGAATATTTGTTGGTGAAGCCATTTTGCTTCACACATCTGTCGAATTGCCATGGCCGCCCAAGTAACAAGTGTTCAACCTATATTGGTACTACAACACATAACACCTTATTTTCATACTTGCCAATCCGAAAAGTCAATAGTACCTACTTGTTTACTTTCACCTCACTACTGTCATCATTGTAGTTTGTATGGCCGTGGGTGTTTAAGTGTCAGAAGCCCTAACTTCTCTACCATGATAGTACTAGCAACAATACAGCGCAGTATGATAAACCCTCATATTCTCCCACCAGACTCTTGGACCCAATCCGAAGAATATTTCAAAGCTGTTAATGGCAACCTGTTCACCACTTCTTTGGATACCAATGGGCTTTTTGGTAACCAAAGAAGTGGTGAACAGGTTGCCATTAACAGCTTTGAAATATTCTTCGGATTGGGTCCAAGAGTCTGGTGGGAGAATATGAGGGTTTATCATACTGCGCTGTGCACCAGTATCGATAAGACCAATTGCTGGAATGGGCCTTTGGAATTTTGAAGGCAAGATTTGGATAAAAGGTGAGTAAGACACTGCCAGCATGTAGGGTGGTGAGGACAGTACCGATTACGGCATCTTGGAACTGTTTAAACCGAGTATCCAAGAGAGCAACACGAGCGGTAACAGGTAAACCTTTGCGCCCATGTAGGGTAAGGATGAGGCGGATGCCGCCGAGATGAAGATGGGTGTATCCTTCACGTTTCCAATTTGAGCAAGCTCAGCTTTTAATCGTCTGATCTCCCTTTCTTTTTGATCAAATTCTGGACCTTGGTAACGTTGGGCAAGCATAGCTCGCAACTCAGAATCAAGTTGACCAATTCTGGACTGGAGGTTCTGGTGGATCTGCTGCAGTTGTGCAGAGATGGAGTCAACCTTCGTTTCAAGGTGTTCAGTTCGTAAACTGATCTTTTCAACTTTGGAATTAATGTTCAACAAAGTATCATTCTGGGCTCTGGCATTTTGGGTTTGCCAGTTGAGGACTGACTCAAAAGGTTTGGGCGGTTCAAGATGACCTGATGAAGTGATGGGTGATGGAATAAAAGGTTTGGACACAACATTTCGTTGGGAATCTGTGTGGGTGTCTAAAGGAGGAAAAGAGGAAGAATAATCTGAAGAAGCAGATGAAAACATCATACAACTCAGAGGTGCAACCCAAAACAGACTTTCGTTAGTCAAAATAGGGTACCAAACCAGATAAGAAAACTACGAAAGCTTTCTGATGCACAGGATCCTTGCTAAAGGCAAGTGCAGAGCATACTTGCTTAAGTGTCAAAATGAACAAATTTAAAACCCTTATTCCTTTTCTTTTCTTTAGAACTTCATTTGCAGAGAGAGAGAGAAGTTTTAGAAGTTCATGGTGAGAGAAAAACACACGAGTTTATTTCTTGGCACACTTCTATATGTTACATTCTTTTTCTTACAAGCAGATGAGAATTCCTTATATAGAGGAGGAATCTCGGAAAGATAGGACAGGGCCCCTATCTTTAAAGTAAAAGTAAAGTTACATGATTACACATGATTACACACCTTTAATTATTACAAAGGGACAAAGATGCTTTAATAAAGCATGACTTTGACAAAAGCGTAAAGCAAAAGCAAAAGTAACCATGATTACAACAAGACAAAACAAGACATAATGATAACAAGAAGACAAATCATAATAAGACAAATAACTTTTATGGAGAGTGGAGGTTCATGTAGTCATCTTCGGAGGAACTTTCCGTTGCATCGGGATCTGTATCACCGGAGTGGTGCGGTTTGCGGAAAAAGTTGCTTGGAAGCTTTGGACGTTTAGGATGTTGACAGGAGGGACCACGGCATGGTGGATTAGGGCAATGTTCGGCTCGTGGAGTACACTGTGAAGTATACCTAGGGGAAGTCTGGGTGGCTTTGTCAACGTTAGAAGGTCGAGGTGATTTTTTGGAAGGTCGGGTTGATGGTCCTGGGTCAGAGGGTCCAGGTTCATCCATTGTTGGTTGGGGGAACTGATGAAGGTGTTGGCTAAGAGGAAGAAATTCTTCCCAGGGGTCCTGAGAGTCCTGGAAGAGAAAGTCAGTGTAGTCTGGCCTTTCTTCTTTGATAAGGATTCCTGTAGATGGTGGCTTGGATCTGGTTGATGGAGTAGGGATCATGATGAGGTCATGTTGTGGGCCTAAGGATGTGTGAACGATATCCTTATGTGGCGGAGTTTGGTGGTTTAACTGATGGAGGTAGTTATGTAAGGTAGGCTGGATCTCATTTTCAATGATGGAAGGGTGTGGTGCAGTGAACCATTCGTATACCTGATCCTGTGTCCAAAAGAACTGTGTATCTGGGTGTTGGAAATAAGGCCTGTGAATTATGAATACGGATGTCCACATTTGAGCTTCAGGTAATGGCATACGATCAAGGTTGTAGATCTCTGACAAGTGTTGGAGCTTGTGTCTCCACCATGGAATTGGTGAAAACCATTCAAGTAACGTCCAGATGAGAGAGGTAGCTTTGTCTGGATTAAGAAGATGAGACAAAGTGGGGGCGATGGGTAGGATGAGCTTGGTTGCATAGAGAGTAGTTAGGCACCAGAGGTACCATAACTCATCTTCAGTGATTTCTCTGGATGGGTCAAGGGTTAAACCTGTAAGAAACAGATTTTCAGGATGGAAAGTAGAAAATGGAAATGAGTCGGCCATAAGGTAAGCTTTCATGAAGAAACGGAAAACAGCTTTTCGTGCAAACTCTTGGATGGCGAAAACAGAGGAGAATGTTTTATTCAAGGGAAAAGGTTTTTTGGTAAGAGCTTCAGGAGGTAAGGATGTAGCCATGGCAATGATAGGAAAATGGTAAGTGGTGGAAAACAGAGTGGGAGGTGTCTCTGGTTTTGAGAGTCTGGATAGCAAATCAGGGATAAGGTTTTGAGATCCCTTTATATGCTTGACTGAAAAATCATATTTGGAAAACCAATCCTTTAACCGAAGTAACATCTTTTCTGGAACAGTTTTGCCTTTGAAATTGAGAATATTGGGGAAGGCTGAGCTGTCCATTCGGATGAGGAAGTGGTGGCCAATAAGATGGTACTCGAACTTTTTGATGCCATACTTTACCGCTAAGATCTCTTTGAATACGCTATGGTAGTGCTGCTGTGTGTCAGAAAAATGTCCACTAGCGTAGGCGATAAAGTGTTCTTTCCATTGAGTTCTTCAAGAAGAATGGCACCCCATGATTCATCACTTGCGTCTGTCTGTAGTATGCGCTTTCCATCTGCAATCAACTTTAAAGGAGGCGGATTTTGCGCAATCTGCTTGAGAGTAGTGACAGCATTTGTGTGGTCATCATTCCACTCAGGAGGCTTTTTCTTCAATAAAGCCGAGAGGTGACGAGTGTAGTGGTCCACATGTGGGATAAAGTCTCTGATGTAATTGATGATTCCAAGAAATTGCTGGACTTGCTTTTTGGAAAGTTGCTGATCTGGAAAGTGGAGCAACTCTTGGGCAATGTGCTTTCCCGGCTGGTATGGCCATCTTTTATGATCATACCAAGAAATTCGATGGTATCTGTGGCAATGGTGCTTTTCTTGGCAGATAGCATGATTCCATGACTTTGGACAATCTCATAGAACTGGTTGAGCAGTCGGTGATGGTCATCATGTGATCCTGAAAAAAGTAGAATATCATCAATATAAATCAGTGCATTAGACAGGAGAGGCTGAAAGATTTTGATCATGGATTTTTGGAAA